>NW_019775471.1:42636-90490 GCF_001039355.2 Lingula anatina | reverse complement strand
TTGGCTACAGGCCTGCCTCTTATATGCAGCAAGACCCCCTCCTCCCTCCACACACACACACACACACACACACACACACACACACACACACAGAAAAGGCCCACAAATCCACATTCCATATATATCATCCACGGAAACATCTCATCACACCAACACAAGTTACTGCACCAGAAAATGGCACGCGCCCACAGAGCGGTAATAGGGACATGAGGGGCAGGACCCACACTTAGACCCCATTCCCACAGATTTTAGATCGATCAATCCCTGTGGGGAGTCTCACTAGATCTAATTACTGTCAGCTTAGCCGGCTTCAATGTCTGTCCCGCCTACTAAAAGCTGTAAGGGGGTAATTAACTACCGTGCGCGCTCGTCTGACAGCAATTAAGCGTGAATCCCCAGGGATTTAGGTCGATCTAGTTGCATCGATCTAAATCTATGGGCATGCACTCTTAGACTGACAGAAAAGCATGGTTCTTTTATATATTGCACTGTAATTCTGCAAACGATCGGTTCATGGACCAATACGTCTTCAGAATCTATATCTCATAGGCATAACTTGTAATTAAATAGTCTGAGGGAAATTACATAAATTTTGGCTTTGAGGCAACCAGGTAGCTATCACTTACACCTATCCTGCCAATCTCATTCCAGGCAGGTGCCACGACCTTTACTCTGATCTCGTCTAAGGGAACACGCACCCGGAATATCAGTGAACACGAGGCAAGTTGTGCTCTATGCGAGGTATGCAATGATGTGCACAATCGTAGATGGCAGCAAAGATAGCAATTTTAATTTCCTACTAAAAATGCCTGCTAGTGTCATCGGCTCGAAAGTGGATCGAGTTTATTTGTGATTCATTAATGGGAAAATACACGTTTAAAACGTGATCAATAACAGTTATATTTGTAACGCAGCAGGAAGAATCAACGAAGTGCAAGGCTCACTAAGCTGAGTGAAGGCATTACATTTATAACGTTTTTTTTCTAGAAATCGAATTATTACAGTATTAGAAGGAAAGAAAAATGCATGTTGACGTTGGCCATCAATGCGGAAGTGTAGAAAAAATCCGTATCTGTACAGTATTTCGCCCTGTATACCTGTACCTAAGACTAAATGAACCGGTTGCCTGCTGTGGTATTTCCGCTAAAGACCCTTAGCCAACACGAACAGACATGAAAAACGGTTGTAGATATAAAAAAAACAAAATGTTAGGCATCGATCATATAAATTCAATTGACTTTTTCTATCCATCGATTTACGGAAGACCACCCCTGTGTTGATGCGAAAACGTTGATCAACACACTATGCTGTAGTCAGGAAGGCCGGGAAAACACTAGGTGGACATGAAATACTACTTGGACATCATCCCATCTTGAAAAAAAGAAAAAAGTAACATGAAACGGGTGCACGCAACACACACACACACACACACACACACACACACGCACACACACACACCCAGTTGGCATTATTTTGATAAGCTCATTTAATATATTCTGTACACATGTACCCCCACAAGCAAGAAAAAAGAGGAAAAGAGAGAGTCCGAGAGAGAGAGATACATCAAGATAAGATTCAACCAACTTTAATAACGAGTACTGAATGGACATGCCCAGTTTGGTATTAAATTGATTTAAATGTCAATTTTAATATAAAAAACATCCATTAAAGTATACATTTGGATAGCTTTTAAAGTGTAATTGTCTTGAGTCTAGCAATTTATGTTCCTAGACACAAAAGCCAATCAATTTTCCTTTCCTTTGATACTAAGAGGTTAGGATTGTTTTATGGACCACCCGGTAAATCAAGGGTCCCATTAGACTATTCTTAATTTAGAAGAATAAAAGGCAACGACCTTACAGCAAATTCTGACTCTGCACTTACCCTCTACCAGGGCGACAGACTGATTTTTCACAAGATTTTGACAGATACGTCTTTAGATAAATAGACAGTCATGTCATTATCTGTTTTTTGAAAATTTTCCAATAATATCTGCCACCCTGGTAGAGGGTACTCTGCACTGGCAATACCATACAATTTAACAACAGTCCTATATATAGTAACCTTTTTGGATAATTTTCGAACAAAATATAACATATTATTATTATTCCACATTAAACAATAATAATACTTCATCAATTTTGATTTTTTTATATTGGCATCTCCGAGAAATCGGGTGAACCATCTTACCATCTAGAAGCATGTCGTACCATCTTTCATCAACTACACAGCACTGTACCTCCCGCAATATAAAGTAAATAATAAAATATTCCCAGGTTACTTGAACTGTTCCACACATGTCACCAATACTTATCCACCACTCACCTGGAGGCTTTGGACTCTGAAATAGCCAAATGGATTAACACCAAAATCATAAACAACGCCGTGGACTTGAGATCCATTCTTCTTTTCTTGGTGCTCGCACTCTGACTTAGCCAAGTCTTCCCGTATTCTATCTATACCACTGACACATTTGCCAGAACCCTAGCATAGTATACTATTGGGTTCCTCTCGCTTTGAGAGAGAGGCATTGTGACTCGCGCAGTGTAGATTAAACCACTGAGTATCCAGTGATATATAGCAGAGGCGTCAGAGCAGTATTGGGGAGGGGGGGTCTAGCCATCTCCCGTGTTTTTAACATTATCAGTCATAAGCGTGGAAAGGAGCGGGATGGAGGAACCCACGCTCCGGAAGGCAGGAGATGCTTTGATATCCCGCCCCACCCCCAGGGATTTAGGGAGCTAAGAGGACCCCACCCCACTCCACCCACCCCCTGAATAAGGGGGTTCCAACCCCAGGGATGCAAAGGGGCTGCGGATACCCCACCCCCACCGCTATGTTTTCTAAATGCTTATCCCCCTCTCCCCCAAAAAACACACACAGACACATACACTCACACACATTTCGCCTTCGTTTCCTTCAAGCACGTGCAGCACGCATTCACGATGCAAGCTAAACCCTGGTCCCATAACCCATACCGTTATAATATATCTGTCTGACAGAAGTTTCTAATTTTTTTACACGTATATTTGTCAATATTTCATCCATATAAGGATTTTAAAAATGATACGTGCCCATGTTAGTGTTGTCGCCAAGGGGATTTGGATTTTGGGTTCAATTACGATAGAACCCTATAGGGAATTTTATTGCTTTTGCACATCTATTCAATTTTCCTGACAGATGAAGTGTTTAATAGTCCATATTCCTAAATATGGACTTTAGTTCATATGGCCAACTTAATAATGATGGGTATCCATGTAAATGCACAGCATACAACTTGGATTATTCAGCTTATTTGGTTTCAGAGTGCGATGTTTTGTTTTGAAAGGACTTTCAAATTCAAATTCAATCGACTTTTTTTTTTTGACACGTCATCCTTCACATTTTTGCATTTTCACATTTCACAGTTTGCTGGCTATTTATCGACTTAAAAGGCAGCCATGTTATAATTACCATGAAAAACAAGCAGGAAAGTAACCGAGGTATATATGAGTCATATTCTGCTCGAACATTTCCGAAAAAAATTCCTGAAGAAGGCCTAGGGGCCGACAGCTTGGATTAGATATTACGTCAGTATAATAATCTATTTGCTTCTTAAAGATCTATGCGGTGATTTAACGTGAATCTTCAATTTTAACTTTTTTAAACGTTAAATACAGTTTATTTATGCTAATTAAGAACACGCATGGGCACACCGCGACAGTCTGAAGCTATCGATCTACGTAGATCGATCCAATACCGCGGAGACACTCGCTCAGTGCAATCAGATTTACACGCCTCCTGGCGTTGAATAAAATACTGAAAGACGACTGTGCTTGTACGAGTACGTTGGAAACAAGAAGCGTGTTAATCTGTTTATCTGATTGCATTCAGCGAGAGTCCCCGCGGAGTAGGATCGATCTACGTAGAACGATAGTTTTTTTTAGGAATATTCCATGGCTAAGAATTATAGTGAGTAATACAATGAGATGTGGCACAAGATATTCTTTTCAAATCGCAACCTGTACACGGGTATCATTATGCACCATATCCTGTATAGCACCTTAGTTATACCCAATATAATAAGAAAAAGTAACGGACTTACTTTGTCCGCTGATTTTGTTAGATATGGATAATGTCACAGCAATCACGCGAGCGGGAAAACACACGCGCGCGTGTGCGCGCACATAAACATACACACACAAACACACACACATACATTCACACACGTTTAATATTTTTGCGTTCTTACGCGCAACCTTCGAGATAAAACTTTTTGTCTTAAGCAGGGTGACATCCAATTTTTCAAGTAATACATTTGGGGGGTTGGGCACTGATTCAACCAATGGCAATTATAACTGTAATACGTATTTTGACTAAAGATCACTATAAATTTTCAGGAAATTGTGGTAGCTGAGATCAACATTTTCAGTTTGATGTTATGGTGACATGATATTTTATACATTTCGTTGTCTATTGCTTTAATTCAGGTAAGAATTCAAGAGAGGGGGCCGCGGGGGGGGTTAATCAAGATCAGATTCATTCCATTGGTGGGCAGTTAGAGTGATGTATAAATAAAAATATGACTCATTTACAGGTACGAATTTCCTCACTTGATGGCCCTAAGTTAGATACTATACCGATGAACCTGCCCATAAGCAGCTTTAAGCACTGCCTTTAGTTCATAGTTAACGGCACTGATAGATTAATTTAAAGGTTGAGAAAATTAGTAAACATTCCCAACATGACAGTAAAATAAACCAACAATATATTTACAAAAGCAAAGCAATGTTTCTTAAACGGGAATAAGACTCACATTAAAACCTCTCAAGAGTTGTTCACAGTAATATCTTTGTTTTTCATCCACGAATTGTAATTGATCCATGTCTAACATTAAGCCGTACAAAAGTTAAAAAAAACCTGAATAAAATTCACTTAACTACAGGAATATCAGCTTTGATGAAAATAAATTGATCTGATTACAGCACCTTGAATGATGAGTAGATTTTAACAGCAAATGAAATTATCTAAATTCCACAAATATTAAAAAATAATTTTCTTTCTCCCACTCGTACATTATTTATACTTTTGGGGGAAGCTCTTTCTTTCTTTCTCTCTTTCTCTCTCTCTCTCTCTGTGTGTGTGTGTGTGTGTGTGTGTGTGTGTGTGTGTGTTTGTGTGCGTGCGTGCAACTAATGCAGAATAATCATCCTTTCTTCAGCCCATATTTGGAATCGGGACAATTTAAAATAAAATAAAAATGTGTATCACCTCCAGAAAAAAGTCATTTTTCTTTACTGGACCCTTTAAACTTGTTAATAACAAAGTATTTTGTTATCACGTTATAGACACGCTGAAAAAAATTAGCAAAAGAATTAGTTTTGAAAACGGAAGGCCCTTTAATTATATATATACTCTTAAAATGTTATATTTTTAATGGAAATTAATGGGCACTCATAGGTTTGCATTTGAATAAACTATACCAATATCTGGAGATAGCGAGCATTCTCTCGGCGTACTTCCATCATAAGATGATTGACGTTTGTTTATATAACCGTCAATCAAACTGTCATCACTTGACAGCAGCTGTCAAAACTTAATGAGTTTGATTGGCACCTTGTCAATCAAAGGCTGTAAGAAGCTGGAATTTCATGTGTTAGACGACCATTGTGCTCAACAGTGCAATGATGTGATTGACGTTCGTTTATATAACTGTCAATCAAAGTCGCGTTTATTTGACAGCTTTCGTCAAAGTTGAATAAAACTGTATGAATTTGATTGAGAGCTGTCAATCACAAGACGTATTGTAACTCAAGGTAGAAAATTTTTTAATTTTTTTTTTTTTGAATTTCTATAAGAAAGAGTCTCGATAAATACGTTTGAAAAGGTAACGCGCTCTAAAACGTTTACGGCCCTATAGATTTACAAACTTATTTTAAGACCAGATACCGATAAACCCACTTGCCGCCTTATCCCCTTGAGAAGCACTTTAACCGAAGTAATTTCTTAGAATTGTCTACGGTCCTTGTTTGAAAAGGACAGGGAAAACTAAACCAGCAATTTGACTACATAACATTGGAGAAAGATAGTAACGTTTTTTTTACAGGTGCTAGTACTAAAAACCCAGTCGTAAATGTATTATTTTATTTTCTTGAAATGATATGAAATGGCTATATGGGCCATTTCAAGAATAATGGCTAATTTTGAATAAACTCAGAAATTTTGTAAAAATGGAAGGAATGTAAAGGTCATGTATTTTCCCTCCAGGTGGTGCTGCCGTACGGTCGGGTTTGGCAAAAACTGCTTAGGTGAAATATAGTGGACCATACAGCCAGTGACCTTTATAAGGTCGTTTTATTTGGGGGTGGATTAGGGTCAGGGATCTGTCTTTTGCAGGTATATTTTGAAAGATGTTGGACACAAATGAATGC
The DNA here is from genome assembly GCF_001039355.2 of Lingula anatina. The sequence goes on along the minus strand of NW_019775471.1, from coordinate 84,080 downwards.
GTCCCATATATTTTAATTTCAGTAAATTGCAAATCGAGTTTCACCGGTGAGATAATGGTGACTGCTAAATATAAAAGGCGCTCACTTCATCCTGGTCCCCCTTAAATCTAATTGAATCTCCAACCAAGAAAGAGATGTCATTTCTTCGGTTTTTAGTGAGCAGGAAGTGGATGCAATGTGGCCTGGATACTAAGTATACGAATATTTTAATTATAACAGATTCGATGTAATGTTTTAAGATAATAGTGGTGGTACATGTAGATGTTGTGCTTCTTAAAAAAGCTTTTTGATGCGTTCATGCTGAAAACTAGTTTTGGCCATTCACCGATATTTCCCCACACGTAACATTTTGCTTCGTCCGTCACGCCGTCACCTTATCACGTAACAATTGCAATTCTTTGGGTATAGTGTAAAAAATCAGTAACAGTAAAAGTTTAACGTGGGAAAATGCTGTGGAATGGCCCGCTTGACAGCCTAGATTTCCGCATGTTCATGTGCATTGAGCCGTTGGTAGAGTAATTTAAGTACATATGAAAGGTGATCCAACATAGTTCTGTTTCAATTTTTGGCACGATTTCACAAATTAAGTTGTATTATTTCAATTCGTCAAATTTGTGAGCCGAATTCTATCTGTACAGGTTTCAGGTATATGGGCGACATGATAGCGCGAAATGCTGTTTGAAACGGATGTTGATCGTATTGTCAAGGGCTTGCTAGTTACACGCTTTAAATTCAAACCCTCTGTCAAGGGACATCTTTATATGCTTTCAAAGCAAATTATGAATGAGCTTTAAACCATTTTTTAAAACTAATTATAGATGTAAAATCATACTTGTGCTTAAAATATTTTTATTATTATGTGATATCACGAATTTAACGTTTTTGCAAATAAGATATTGAATGTTTTTTTTTACAACAGTGTGAACATCAGTTACAAAACTTGCTGTGCTTCTATAAAGAATCAGCGATCATTTTTTTCACATAATTCCCTCAAATTTGCCGGGATGACATTTGTGAAATTGTACTATTTGCGGTATTTTAGTTCTAATGCGAATGAAATGCACGAAAAAGGAAAACGTTTTCCTGGGGCAGATAAATGGTTTTAAGTTCAATTTGACACTTTCGTCATTAGACAAAAGAAAGATCATTTGAAGTTGAAGCAATTTATCAAAATGGTCAAGCGTCTTTGAGTCTTGGTCGTGTATATTTGCATATTTTCACCTTAACGTTTTTTTATAATAGTAAACATTTTTCACTTTTATATGTAGTGGAGAGAAAGAATTCATATAATTCTAGATTACATATGCCATGCGATGTCCGTATATGGTGCTCGTGTACTGCCCGTATATCCCTTTTCGTCCTGCGTCTTTGCGGAGGCAGGCGGTGGCCGTGCGAAACGGTCTCCGTAGCCTCTTCGATTTTTTTAGCTAAAACTTCTGACAATTTTTTCAAATCGTAAGCCCGTAGTGTTATCGTAGATGGCATTTATAAATTTGAAATTGCGATTTTCCTTAACCTGACCTCATGGGCGAAAAAAATCGTAGGGGGCTGCGCCGACAACGATTGAAGCCGCACGTAAGAGCGTATGGCAACTGCACCGAGAATGAAAGGGCTCCGTACGATCACTTTCAACCGAAAAACCGACTTTTTGCCCACGTGACTTAAAAGTGATTTCGGAGAAATGGTTCGGCACTTGCACGTAATGTTAACGCATTCGCCGTATCCCGTGAATACTTACGATGTCAAAAAAATCGTCCGGATAATCGTATACGTTTTCATCAGGCGAATTCCATGGCAAATGTAATCAGTGAGATATAGAAGTAGCCTCAAGTTATTGGTCTTTACATTTTAAGTAGACCCATTCTTTTATCCAATTTCAATGATGATTTGACAAGTATACATTAAGTGATAAACTAAATGCTGACGGTAGTTTTTGTTTTTAACTTACGAGCATTTTACCCGTCAGTTTGCACCAAGCATGAAAGATACTTTCACTCTCTTTGAACGTAAGAAAATCAATTATTTATTATAAAGGCGAACATCTCGGATAAGACTTTTATATGGCAAAAGATAAATGAAGCAGAATTAAAAAAGGTCCTGGAAACTTTTACAATTTCCATTTATCTCAGTTGAGAAAATTACGACACATAAAGTAAAGTTCGAGTTCAAAATTTCTATTACTTTTATCGTCACGAGCTTGTCACTGCTCTCTGTCTCCATTGCGAATAAAAGACGAGAACTTTGGAAATCGTATTTGGTATATCTCGGTGATTACGAAAAACAGTGAAATTTCCGAGAAAGTTAAATTTTTGCTATATAAAAGTCTCAGTTTCAATATGTGCTTCTCGAGATTTACTTTTGATTCTGGGAAAAGGGTTGATCATCTCTTAAAATATGCTGCTCTTGCTTCTCTTGATTAAGATACCCCATTTTGGGGGGTCGGTGGGTCCATGTCCATCATTGTTTTTTAACGAAGAATGTATAAATGTCTTTGTATTTTAAATTACTTTCTTTGATATCAATTAAGACAAAATATAAGGCAAGTAATGTAGTTGATATTTTATTTGTCAAGTGAAATAAGGTTTGTAACTTGTAAGATATTCAGACATTACTTACATACTCAAACATTCAACATTGTATTGATTAAAATATTAAGAACTGTTTTTACAGTAAGAAAATTTAACATAAATGAATACATAACTGTACTGTATAAACTGATATTTGTTCGTTTGCTTTTAATAAAAAGCCTTTTCAAATATTCAAAAGTTTTATTATTTTCTCTAATTTTTGCATAGCTAAGGGGTAAACAGGGATTAGGGTTCAATTTCTTACTTGGGTAATTGAAAATTCGACGTGCTATAGAAGGACTATAAAATTTTTTCTTTGGTTACTATAAAACGAAAGTCTATCCGAGGAGGGTGGGTGGGAACACTTGGAGAAGTAGGTAGCGCGCTTGCCTCCGAACCAGCAGGTCCCCGAGTTCGATTCCTGGTGTTACTAGGTCCCAGTAAATTACCCTTTGCAAAAAAAGTCCACAAGACCAATTTAAATTTAAATTAAATTTAAACTACTAGATAAATAGTTAAATGATTTATTTCAACGTGAGCAGAAAGTACAAAGTATTTATACAAACCCCAGAATGCACTAAATATATATATAATCAGCGTTACAAAAACGAAATTATACTCAAGTTGGTCGATATACACGATACATACTTAATACATGATAATAAAACAGTAAAACCATGTTAGCTACAAAAGGATCCTTTTCAAATTTGAACAATTATTAAAGAAAAGTTTATAATATCTTCAAGGTTTTGGTCAGGATTGAAAAATAAAGCATATTGATGATAAACCTTTTCATACTCTTAAACTTTGACGTTCATATATATACCTGTATTATAATTGAGTGCAAATTGCATCGAGGTTAATTTCAATCAAAATTCTACTGTGTGGACGATATCGGCATTTCAAAATGGTGTTCAGTGTTTAAAAAAAACACTCAGTAAAGATAAATTATCAGGGCGTGGGACTGGCAACTATCATCCCTCTCGAAGTCGATAACCCAGGGATCCCGACCAAAAAAAAAAATGCATTAAGAAAGTGCTAGGTGCAAGACCGGCCAAACTGAATAAAACGTTCACCTGCAAATTATTTGTCAAAGTTTTAGAAAAAGAAAATGCTACGAAAAAAGTGAGTTTTAACAATGATTCAGCGAATTCCCAAGTTACTGACCAAAATGTAACAAAAGCCGAACAATAATGTTCAAAATATATAAAAAAAACGTTAATGAGATTCTCCTTAAACGTTTTTATATTGACCCTTAGATTGTAACATTTTGTTCGGACAAAACTGACAAAAGTTGACAATCAAAAATTATCACCGAATTAATTAAGATATCCCCCCCCCCCAAAAAAAAAAAAAAAAAAAGCAAAATTTGATAATTTTCCAAAAATTTGAACTATAAATTCCAGTTCTACATAGATTTTCAAATAAAATAAAATAGTTTCTATGATTTACTGTTTTTTTCTAGATAAGCATTTCCATTTATAATCTGTGATATTAGCAAAAAGTATTGAACAACAAAAAATGGGCTCAATGCTGGGAAAGACCAAACAATATTTCTTATCATGTTTTCAACACATAGCCCCCTACAGCAATAATATATTAATATTGGACATGAAGATCTCTTCCAACCCCTGCTTTCATTTTCTTCACACAAACATTTCAGACACATTCCCAGCAGAGAACATATGGCTGCATTACTTATAATAGTACATTTACACTATATTAACACTCAAAATACTGAATACGTTACAACCACATATTCACTATATTATGAAGTTTGTTCGAATACATGTGGGCAATTCTGCAATAGTGTGGGTACATTTTTGTCACTTTTATAATGCTGTAATTCCCAGAGTGTTGAAACTTTGATTAGAGTGTTTTGAAGTTTTTATATCCTTACATCTCGCCTTCTCCTTCAACTGAACGCACAAAATGTGCGCCTCAAAAAAGTTTCCTACTTGTTTTATACGTTATAGAGTAAAGACTTTTCTTCTTTTCAGAAATAAACTTCATCATTATTAACATTTGAATTTAACTTAAAATGAACAAACAATTGAAAATTTATCCACATTAATACTACCAAAGTGAAAACAGGGCGTACATATGTACTAGCACAGTACTCTAGTCGAACATTTGTTATTAGTGATAATATTTAATGTTTTAGTTTCGAGATCTGACGCAAACTCATTCGGGACCCAAGTGTATAAACAAATGAACAACAAAAACATCATGAAAGGATAACGCACTGTACCACATGTGCGACTTGGTAGCATATGTATAGTATTCAACCAGCGTATAGCTTTAGTATCATTTCTTTTTTCCCCTTATTTCTGTCAAAATTCCATGAACAAAATGCTAGTTGCACTAAAACCAACTTCGACAAGCGAGACAATCTTGGCTTGGGTGCGCATGATGTCGAACATGAATCTGGTGTCTTTGATGGAGGACTCCAGTATCATTGTGAACCGTAGGTAAGAGTCACTGAAATGAAACAATGATAAACACATTCACGATTTGATATTTAAGGACTTGATAAAGCAAAATAATCCTTTGAGCAATCCACATCGGTATGCAACATAGTATATTAATAAATCATTATTCAACTTTAAAATCGTGTGCATTGAACCAACACGTTCTATACAATCACACACTTTATACAATAATATAATTTCCATTCATTTATATAATATATTGGCCTATGCAATGTTACACGACAACATACATTACTGTACTAAAACATTGATTGATACTAATTGATACAAGATCGATACTAAAAGAGTTGTATAAGAGAGGTCGGATGGCACAGATGTTCACGGAAGTTAACTGCAATTAATTAAAACATTTGACAGAATGATCTATTTCACATAAGAGAAAAGAACGAAATAATCATAATCGAGACACCTGATCAATGACGGATCCAGGATTTTGGTGGAGTTGGGGGGTCTAGGATAACATAATCGTCTCACTTTGTTAGAAAAATATTAAACGAAAGAAGAGAACAATTTTACTGTAATTTGTAGAGCACAACGGTGCGAATGGGGATTTCGTTTCGTTCGTTAGATTGGTTTTGGAGGAGGGAGAAAGGGTCCCTTCGAAGCTCAACAAAAAAAAAATTATAATAATTTCAAAACATGTTAGAATAATATATATATATATATATATAAATATAAATAACTAAAAAAAAGAGGAGACGGATTTACATGTGGTGCTCGCCAAACACGTAGTGTAAACACCTGGTTGGACGATGAAAAATAAAATCTAGGGAGTTAGTTACACTGTTAATAGATTTGTCTCGTTTCGTTCATAAGAATCAAGCAAATCTATTTGCTATCGTCTGATTCTGTATCAAGAAAGATTTGTTTGCTGTTAGTGAACTTTAATAACAGGCTATATTTGATACTTAAAATACAAACTGCTACTGTCAGCAGTACAGAGGTAGTGGCTTGTGAAGTTACCTTCTCAATTATCTTGTAAACGTTGTACTGGCAAAGTTTCGAACCTTGGACCTCTGGAATATGCCATTTCTTCTTTAATCTTTCTAGGCGAATGCGTTCCCTCTGGATAAGTAAGAGATAATAAATCATTTACTTTCAAAATGATTTTCGAATTTTTAGTTAAATGGGGGAGAATCTTTCGTTTAAGTTAAAATCTCCCCATGGCCATTATGCCTGAAGTTCACCATACTAATATTTGGCAAATTGCGTCCACGCAAAACAAACAAGGTTATCTTAGATCATCTGTGTGGTACTTACAACAGATTGTTGTCGTTTTTCAGAGCCACATTTTCGGACAATATGTGGAAATTGTAGCAATGTGGCATGAGACTTCCATATGCACCATCTCCTTCTGACTACTGTCCTACCTGAACACCTCTCACAAAAATACTCACTTGATTTACATATTGGCGTTCTGCTCACCTATTTTTCATACGAAAGCTTTGATTAAATATTTTGTCTTAATTTTATAATAAGAGAAAGTGAAACGGCTTCTAGATAAAGGCAAAAGTATTCACACATTATCAGCCACTATAATTCTTGCTCAGTGATCAGCAATCAATTTCATAGATCGACTGAATAAACTCAATGAAAATCACGCGCGGGGGATTGTGTTAGAGAAGACATGATGCTACATTAACTACGTTACTGCAACAGGTTATCGTTCAAACAATAATATTACAACAAAAATAAAAGTGAACGCCCGACTGACGTCAGTGACGCACAGATTTTGTGTAATATTTGCATAATAGTTTTATTCCACCTTTTATTCAACGTTCATGTCTTTCCGTGATATTGGAGAGCGTTATAATATAAAACAGGGAAAATAATGGGGCTTGGCAAAACGATGCAAATATTACATCAAATGTTTTTGTGACTGATGTGACTAAAGTGTTCACTTTTTGTGGAAAGAAAGAGAAGAAAGGGATGACACAGCTTCTTTGGTTATTCTAATTAATGTATCATTTTGCCTTTTACACCATAATATGGATTTAAATCCATGTTACAAGAGCTGTAGACACGGTAGGGGTCATCATCTTAACCCCACCCCCACCCCCTCGCCCTCCGCCTATCGATAATAACTGTTCGTTTTGGCCAAAAAATTAATTTTCCCGGAGTAAACAACAATTTTCTCATACTTACCCATGGTTAACGAATCCATTTCTACAGTCAAAGTTAGTCCCTGGTTTTTTTCTAAAAAGTTTGGTTTTATGTTATAATCTCTTAAGACATAATTTACAGAGTAAAGCCATCTATGGAGCTCACGTGGTCTGATGACAAGCTCAGATATCAGAATAATAGCTATAACTGCCGTTTTTGTGGTAAAACAGATATATTATATTATATTTCTATGAGTTGTTTACAATGTTTTTATTGTTGAAATATAGATCTCACACGAAGAGTTATTATCCCTTTAACGCCCACCCTTGTCGGCATCCTGGATTCCCCAGTGGCATGTAAGCATTCGCCCATCTAAAGGTGCGTGACGAAAAGAGTTAATAAAATTAGTCAAATTAACGACTCGCATATTGACTTCGATCTCAACATTTATAACAATCTACATAATACTCTTTAATGAACTCATTGCTTGTGTAAAAAAAGGATACAACCGCAATTATAACACGAGAAAATTCTGAAAGTTCAACGCCTCCCATCCAATTCTTTATCTAACCAGTACGTGTAAAGTCCGTCTTGCAATGGTGTCGCCACCTTATTATAAGCGCAGTGCACGTGACATTTGGCGCCGTAGTTTGAATACCTCAGATAAACGTTCTCATTCCAAGAGGACACACAGCGCGGGGACAGAGGCTGTCGAGAAGGAGACCGACAAGAGATTTGGTAAGCAAAAAGGGTGGCCAAGGAAGTCGCCTTAAAGCCAGCTGCTGCCGACCTCGGTCCGTGCCTTCAGTCTCCCTCCGGCCCCCGTCGCTACCACGCCCACTGCTGACACTGATCAGCCTGCCATGTTCTGCGACGATGACGAGTTTTTCTTCTACCACGCCTTTCGAAAATCATCGTATTCTTCACCCGACACGAGCCACATCTTTTGCAAGTGAGTTTAGTTTTGTTTGGGTATTTTTGAAGTTGATAATGCATCGTAATATCGGTGATAATGAAATAGTAAAATATTATACCTGTTAACTTCAATACATTATATTCAGTTATAATGCATTGTACTAGTGTCAGGACATCGTTAGACTTGGATCGACATTTTTCTTTAGCACAAGTGTTATTTTTTATTATCAAAATCCAAAAATGGCAATTTCAGATACTTCGCTAGGGGTAGCTGTAAATTTGGGAATGATTGCTACTTCTCACACGATATAACTGACAAAAAGGTAAATACCATATTTATTATGTTCAACACTTTTCAGTGACTGCGGTGTAATGCACCTTCTTTTAATCAGAAAACCAAACTTGGTATTTTTAACATATAATTTTCTTTTTTCTTTGTATGTAGCTTTTGATTATATCCCAAAGACTTTACAATCCCATGAGAATAATGATAAAAGCACTAAAAATGCTGAAGCTGCTTGAGCCTTATAAAAAGAAAATGTCTTTTACAATCATATGTAGAGTATCACTGAGTTTAACTCAACATTGATTGTTAGTTTTTACTTCAAAAGATAAGCAGATTTTTTTTATTTATTTTATTTTTTATTTTTATTATTATTATTTTTATTTATTTATTATTTATTTATTTATTTTTTGTAAGTGAATGCATAATCATAAAGTTAAGAACATTGATTTGTGATTTATATATTTATATCATTTAGACTTTTAGCTGATTATTTTTGCTTTTAGCCTTGCAAAAATTACCTTCGAGATGGATCCTGTTCCTTTGGTGACAATTGCTGGTACAGGCACATTGGGTAAGTACTATTTGAAAGGCATTTGAGCCCTTTAAATATTTCTTGGTGAAACTTCAACAGGTAAAGGGTGAAGCAAAGCAGGCATATTATGTGACCTTTTTTGAGAAGTCATTGATTAAAGGGATAATAACTCTTCTTATGAGATCTATATTTCACAATAAAAACATTGTGAATAACTCATAGAAATATAATATATTCTGTTTTACCACAAAAACGGCAGCTATGGCTATTATTCTGACATCTGAGCTTGTCTTTACACCACGTGACTTCCATTGATGGCTAATACTCTGTTAAAATCTCTTAAGAGATTTTAACAAAAAAACAAGGCAGCAAAGCTGTCAAATGTACAGANTCGAACTTGACCTGCGTATTATGAATATTCATCAGTTCTGCAAGTTTCAAGTCAAAAGGTACAATGGTTTTCCACTTATCGTGTTATCGGTAAAAGTGCACGGCGACGGCGACGACGGCGACGGCGACGACAGACGCAGATGATGGCTATATGTACAGACACATCCGTGTCTGTACATAAAAACAAGCTTTTTAAAAAAAAACAGGGACTAACTTTGATTGTAAAAATGGATTCATTAACCATTGGTAAGTATGGGAAAATTGTTTACTCCAGGAAAATTAATTTTTTGGCCAAAACGAAGAGTTATTATCCCTTTAATTGGCTAAATACAGGGGCGCAGGGAGGCCGTCTTATGGGTCTTCCGGAAGACGGTCAGCATTTTTCAAGTTGACGGGCATATACTTTTTTCTATCGGAAGATTTGCAAATATATAACATATTTTTAATAAGTTTAAGGTTCAACACGCGGTTGAAAGCGGTTTATTTGAACGGTAGCTGTAGAAAGGGGGGAGGGTAGAATTTTAAAGAACAAGCCTCGGTATTTTTCGATATACCAAATGCACACTTTCTGAGTTCATAAGCAGTATTTCACAAATATAATGAAGTCTATATATTTCATACGATAAGTCTTTTATTTAGAATAATATTCCTGACTTGGGAAGGTTTGTTTTGAGGGGAAATTATGCCAAAATAAGGTATTTGAAATTAGACATCATTTGGCTGGGGTATTGGTCAGTACAAACACATGAATATTTCACCGGATTTGTGAATGTACAAGTAATTAAATGAAAATAACTTTAATCAGACACTTTCTTTTGTTCACTTAGCATTTTTTTCAATATATTTTGATAGCATAAAAGCATCTTCACGTTTGTGCTCTTAAATCTAAAAGAGAAAATGTTTATTTGCCAGTTATGATAACTTTTTTCGCATTTCCATCAATTTTGGGAATTTTATGTATTTCTTTGAAATCTTCCAAAATACTAATGTCTGCCAAATTTGTTTGCAGCGTCTTTTAGTCTTTTAGAATGTGTTGCACGGCCTCGGTACAGAGATGAACATCACTTCCGACCAGTTTATAACTCGAAGCAATCTAATTTGCATATAAGAGAAAAATGCACCTTTTCTTTTGGTTTTGAGGTGTGTACACATTTTCCATTGTCCTCAGAAGAACTGTCCCCTTACCCTTACAAACTATGAAAGATGTGAAACGCGCTGTTTATTAATCACATCATTAAAATTAACTTTCATATTACAAGCGTGAATCCCGTCTCCACGCCCAAGTCATAAAATTGTTAAAAAGCGCTGGATAACTGCACTTGCCAAAAGTACGTCAATTGCCTGTATGAAAATCCCATACGAATATCGATTTTTGGGGTAAGGGCGGTTTTTGGGGAAGCACGCAAGAGAGAATTATCAAGATGCCAACAATATATTTGGGACTCCTGGAACCATTTAAAAGCGCAGCACGTTGTAAATTTTTAAAGGGCTAAAAACTTATCAACTTCTTCAGTCTTGCAACTTAAAACTTTGCCGACATTATGACAGACATTTTATTTCATCTGTACCTCCCTAAAATGTTGCAGACCGCGTAAACTGTTTAGCTGTCGAGAAACGCGGAATACGATTCAGCAGACGTTATTGTTGAAGGAGCAAAGGGTAGGGTTGGATCTTGGACCTAAATAGAGAATCTAGTTAGGTCCAAGGTTGGATGTAGGAATGGAGAGAGGGGGGCTTACGTCACTTTTTCCAGCCACTTCAGTCTTTAGAGCTGGCAGTAACAAGGCGTCGAGATGTCCATTTGTAATGGCTGAATATATATATGTGGAATAAATCATAAATTTTTACATGTTAAAAGGGGCGCCCAATTTTATACCGCATAAATGTATAGGTAACGAGTATGGGAATTGGTCATAAAATTTAATATTCGAACAGTTGAAATGATTTTAAACACACCACGAGAAAATGTATTTGATTGAGTGTTCCCTTGAATATATTCTTTTTGTGCTATTTATAAACTAAGAATTTAGAACAAAATTATGAAATCAAGATTGGATAAAATATCGAATACTTATATTGGGACAGGTCATGCATTGATGCATAAAGGTCACCTTTGATTAACACAGATTTAAAAATTAACTATTATTTATTACTTTTATATTATTATTATTTATTACTTTTATATTATTAAAATACCTCCTGTCTTTCTTTTAAGGATAACAACTCTTCATGTCAGATTCATATTTCACAATTAAAACAATGTTAACAACTTACAGAGATATATTCTTTTTAACTACCCAACGGCTGATATCACAATTATTCTGAAATCTTTGCTTTCCATCGGACCACATCACCTTCATAGATGACTATAATCTGTAATAATCTCTTAAGAGATTATAAGAAGTAACCAAATTTTTATTCAAAAAAAAAAAGGACTAACTGTGAATGGCCGAATGGATTCATTAACCATTTGTTTGCATGGGGAAATGGTGTTATCCCCAGGTAAATCCATTTTGGCCAAAATGAACAGTTGGTTTTTCCTTAAAAGTCTTGTTGCACCAAAGAGGTAGTGTAAGGAAAGTCAGCTGTGGTTTCAATAATTAAAATAGAAAAAGAAACGATGACCCCAAAATAACATATGAGCAATGTCTCTTGGGGCATCTTGGATACATTTGACATTTGACTACAAGGATTACTTTTTTTCATAAATCTGCATATTAGCGAGTCGAAACACGTTTGAAAATAAATAAATGTGTGTGTGTGTGTGTGTGTGTGTTTGTGAGCTCATGCAGGGGTTGGCATGGGGCAGTAGGGGATGAGCCAACAAAGATAATTTGTAAGACTGTCAGAAAATATCTCTGGATCTTCCCCTGAAATATAATGAAGAAAATTTAAACTTTGAATTTGAATTACATTGTGTTTGGATTGTTTTTCCAGGGCAGAGCAGGTCAGCAAGGAGAAAGAAGAAAAGGAAGAAAAGCGAAAAAGGGAACTAGAAGAGCTGAAGGAACATAATGCTAGGCTACTTAAAGTAAGTCTGAGTTTGAAAACACTGTTTTGTTCATTAAGTTCACCTTGTTTTGATTTATAAAAATTATGTACATCTTTAATAATGAACATAGCATATGGGTGAATTTATGTTTGAATGTTTCACTATTGTTTTTAATTCTTTATCTTGTGTATTTTAAACAAATTTGTTGCAGCTGTTTTACTTTTATATTATGCTTTTTCCTTGGTGTATTTTTACTTTAATTATTTTTTCAATTTGATAATGCCATCTGAAAATTGTAATGAGCTTTTTAGAAGAGAATCACTGCTTTTAGCTCCACCTATATTCAGTTTGTTATATGTCACCACATTTGCTATACTAGTACATATATTTATAACAGGAACAAATAGCTGAGAGAGAGAGATTACGTTCTATTCAACCATTTGAATTCCGAGAGCCAAAACCAAAGTCAAAGCTGACCTTAGAAGAAGCTTTATCAAAACTGGAGGTCATCAAAAATGAGGTGAGGCACAGATAAAAGACAAGTAAAGTATGTATTGACATGAGTTCTGTTATAAGCAAAATGCTCTGAGAATTATTAAATCAAACATATAATCCAGTAAGCAAAGAACATTTTTCTCCTATTTATTCATGAAACTTATTTTAGCATTTGAAAAAAGATTTTTTAGCAATCCACGCTCCCTTCATATGTAAGTTTAACATCAAGAGCACGTGTCACTTCAGGCTTACAACAAAGTTACCATTTTAGTATACATTTCTGTCTCAGGTAGCTGATCAACTTAAAGAGGAAGAACTGGAAAAGGAAGCACGGAAGAGGAAGAAAGAGAGAGGAGAACTTGAAGAAAACATAGAGGATGTGGAATGGAAAGATTTTTGTGGTCAGTTGCCCTCAGTCGTATTTATTTACTGTTTTTTTTTTAAGTATAGCATTTAATTTTGTAAATAAGATATCTTAATGCTCTGCTCTTTATGTCCTTTCATTTTTTGTTCATATATTAGGCTTCCCTTAACAAATCTTTTAAAAGTTTGTTTTTATGTATTATCTTCTGAAAGAAACTATATACAACAAATTATTTTCTGAAGTGCCTTTGTACTGGCTTCAAATATTTTGGGCATAAAACCCCTGATTTTCTCAACACCAAGCATTTATCTACAGCAGAAAGAATACACCACATCACCAACTTGGAAATTCTCATCATTGCTGCAGCCATGCTGAAACACATGCTACATCATATGGATGGCAGACAAACACTGAAAAGACTTTGACAGCTTGGACTAATCTGATATCGCTACTTAGCCATAGTGAATAATGAGACATTAGGCGATATGGTGCCAATAATGAGCCAGCGTCAAACTCATATGATAATCATTGATGATTGGAGGCCACTTACAACTGCACAGTTCCTTGGCAGGGACTGCCCACCCAAACCGAATGTGACTGTGGGAGAAATCTTTGGTTTGTCTACCAGCTAGGGCCATATGAGCAGACCATTGTCAGGCCAGAGGACCGTGCTGCTTCACCACTCACCCGGATATTCAAACTCAGCTGGCCAGAGCAGCAGATCTCCCTCAGGGCTTGGCCAAGCCCAGAACCCAGAAGAAGTGCCAGAAGACTGGTGTACTCATCGGACTCTGATTGGGATGCAGAGGACAACACACCTATAATCCCCTATAAGCACCCAGTTGGAGCCAGTGAGGATCCAGAGTCCAATGATGAATTCGAAGAGCCCTATACATACAAATCAATTTCTCCAATGGCCAACATCATTTCTTCTGGACCTCGGTTAAAAATCACCAGAATGGACAATTCAAATTTAATACATGTACAAGTCATGTTCTAGTAATTCTGCTTGTGATTATTTTTATTTCCCCTCCCCACCGCATCACAAGCCTTTTTGAGGGAAATAAAACCTTTTATTTAGTTTAATATTTCTTGTTCTTTTTTATGATTGATTGGCCGAGCCAGATTCTTCTAAGATGGAAGGTGTAAAACTAAAAAAAGTAAATAATTCATTTTTGCAATTTATCGGTTAATTAGTAGTTATAATAGCATTTTGGGTTTAAGTCTTATCTTGCCAAGCATGCGCAAGCATTGACCAAATATAATGACCTTCCAATCTCAAGTAAAAGGTAGCCAAAGCACCTCTTATAGTGGTGAGCAAAGGTTTCACTTTAATTACATGTAAAATAGACATGTAACAGAGCCATAGAAAGAAGCGACTGAGAGTAGACAGAGCAGGGGGCATCATGGTCACATCTCCAACTTGATGAGGTCCGTGTGAGCAGAATAAAATTCCTTTCACAAGAAAAAGATAGTTGTTGGTAACTATCATTTGATATTACCAGGAACCTTTCATCAGTAGATAATGCAAAGTATCAATACATAATTTATTTAAATGTATTCTCCAGAATTTGATGAAATCTGCCACAATTTCCGCAAGTTTGTCAACCAGTATGACCTCACGGACTGGTCAGTGGATGACCACATCCAGTTGATCTCAGCATTCCACATAAGTGACCAGACAGAGTGCCAGGAGTACTACCATCCTCTCACCTTTGTGATGGGCCCTCTATTCCGGCTGTGGCGGCCCTCCCCGCAGGCCTGGGCCAGGTTGTGTGTGGCCATAGTTGAGCTATTGAAGGAGTGTGTTGACATGGAGGAGGTGATTCAGGCCTGGAATGCTGCCTTAGATGACTGTGAGATTGAAGGTAAACTTGAAAAGTGCGATGTATAAAATGGTGTGCGTAAGATGTAATTATAAAGTTTCTGACATGAAAATATACAATAAATATAAATAATATACTAGAAAATAATAATATTAAAATAAATATTTTTGCAATTGTCGTTACATGTACATTTTCTTATTATTATTATTTTATATTTTTGAACTACAAACATCAATAATTGTGTAACTTTGTTGATTTCAGTTTTTTTTAAATGAATTTGGCCCTTGAACTTAGATTGATAATGATAATTGTATTTTTAGATGAAAATTATGAGCCAGATTCTGAGGAAAGTGAAAGTGATGAAGATTTCACAGAAGATGAAGAAAATGAGGTACCTTTGCCTAATGAGTTCTATTTCTAAATTAGGCATCTTCATTATTAACTGTATGTCAGTGATATCTTCGGAGAAGATGCTTTGGCACTTTTTTTAAAATCATGATAACAAACTGAATTGGCCAGTAGAGATCTTTTTTTTAGATATTTCTGAAAAACTTACATTTTCTAAAATTTTCTAAACCATACATATATAAAGTTGGTATTTATTTATTTATTTATTTGCAGCATGTGGTGATTGAAGAGCTTGGTGATCTGTGTGTCTATTTGCAGGAGATGGTGAAGCTAGAGATAGAGGACCTGTCAGCAGCAGCCAATCTGACCTTGGAAGAGGTTATCCAGAGCCTGCCTCATGACATAGTAGAGCCACACATCATGGACCCAGATCAGGAAGATGAAGACAGTTGGTTCACAGCTCTAACTGAGGTAGAATACAAGGAGAACGACTCTGAGGGTGAGTAGAATGCATGCACACAAACATACACACACACACACACACACACACACACACACACACACACCAGGGCACTTTTTCGGACACTTTATTCACTACTTGCTAACTCTATGTACAGCACTGGAGGTAAACAAGATGCCCATACCCAATGAAACAATCAATCTATGTAGATTGATCCACCTCTGTCAGGGGGCTCTCGCTGACTGCAATGAGATTAAGAGATTAACATGCCTCCTCCTGGTGTTGAATAGAATAAAGAAAAACTGGTGATTATGAGTATGTTGGAAACAATAGAAGGCATGCTTATCTGATTGCATTCAGCAAGAGTTCATTTGATGTACCTAGACCAATACTTTCATTGGGAATGAACCCTAAGGCTGTATTCCCAGAGCTTTTAGATCGATCTATCCCCACGGGGAGTCTCGCTAGATTACTGTCAGATAATTCGGCTTAAATGTCCGTCCCGCCTACTACAAGCTGTAAGGGGGTAATTAACTTTCGTGTCCGCCCGGCCGACAGCTATTTAGCGTGAACCTCCAGGGAGTTAGGTCGATCTAAAGTAGATCAATCTAATCTATGGAAATGGGGTCTAAGTGACAAATAGATGAATTAGCAGAAATAACCAAGAAAATCAAGTTGAGCTTCTATATTGCTGTTACTGAATCTTGTTCAATTCCTTAAGATTGTCAGTTATATTTAATGACAGTTTGTTTGAATTAGTGTTAAGCAATCAGAAATATTTACCAAATCTGCAGTTGGTTTTATCTTAATTACACAAAACAGATTTAGATTATGAGCCAGAGGAGAGCGAGGGTGATGATGAAGAAACCATTGCTCAAGAGGAAGCTGAAGCTGATGAGGTATTTTTTGGCATAATTTGTTATATTTATATAATTAAAATGGTTAAAAAGATCAGCAAACCTGGTCACACAGTTCAGCAAAAATTATGTAAATGTATCTGCATAAGTGGCCTGTGTTTCTCTACAAATATTGTGCTTTCTCAAATTGTACAAAAACGCCCTCAACTGACACAACTACCACTGTCCTCATGTTCTTCTCTGTTCCTCTCTCTGCAGGCTGCTGTCAAGGAGGAGCTCCAAGACCTGGAGGCCATGGCCCAGATGTCCAAAGAAGAGCTACTGAGTAGTCTGCCACCAGAAGTTCTCCAGCCTCCTGTTGCTGAATCAGAAGACGATGAAGAGGAGGAGGAGGAGGAGGAGGAGGAAGAAGATGAGGATGAAGGAGTGGCAGGGGATATGGCTGAGGATGAGGATCAGGAGGAGGAGGAGGAAGTAGATGATGGGATAGGTGAGGAAGAGGAGGAGGAATACTGGGCAGTTGCACTGGCCACTGACAGGGAACTGTATGATGAAGATGATTTGGAAGGTAAAAAACTTTTTTTTTTACTCAGAGACTAGTAATTCTGATACATTTATCCTTTGTGAAAGAAGTAGTTTAATGCAGCTTAATTCAAAAAGTTCAAGAATTAACCCAAGCAGTCACAATTTGGCTGTCTGCTGTACTTTGGAGAAAAAAAATAATTTTCCAGGACTCCACTGTGAATGTAGAGTGCAGATTCTCAATTATTTTCACTGTCAGTGACTGTAATAGCACATTTGGGTGCCTTGGCCAAGGCATGAGTATACATATCAATACTTGACAACATGTTGTGGTTTTAGATAAAGACTACGAGCCAGCAGAGGAGGAAGGTACCACAGATGAAGACAGCACATCTGCAGAAACAGATGAGGTTTACTGTGACATGTTTCTCTGTTATTTAGGAAGTGGATTGTTTTTAAGAATATTTATCTTAATTTCTCTTTAATTGCCAATTGAATAAACAATTGATAAATAATTAAGCAAACTTATTGAAAATTTTAAGAATAGTTTACTGTGTTTTTTTTAAATGTATCATCAATGTGTGCTGTGGTGTAATCAATTAATTCAGGTATAGGATGCTTTACTCTTCATTATGTTTCAACATTTTGGGTATGAAAACATGGGTGAAAGTTTTCAGGATTATGCATTTTTTTCATATGGTCTAAATGCCAGGAGAAATTGTTATCAGGATTTTCATTTTTTTACAACTTTCACCCAAGGAACATTGCCTTTTTTAAATGTTTTACAGTCTCTGATATTTTCTTAACAGACTTTTTTTAATACTGAAAGGAATCCCTTAGAAGAGAACTGAAAGAATTGGAAGAAATGGCAGAAATACCATTTGAGGAATTTGTCTCATCACTGCCACCAGAAATCCTCAGAAATTATGGGATAGAAATGGAGGATATCCCAATACCTGCCAGCAGTAGTCCAGACACAGATACCAATAATAATGATGAAGGCATCAAAAAAGGTAAAAACCATTTGCCAAAGTGAGAATTTGTCAATTAGTTATATTTTTTTAATGTATATTTATTAAAATAACAGTAAATGAAACCAAAACTGAATTACACTATGTGCCAGGATGGCATTATTCCTACTTATTTTTAGAAATATTTCAACTATCATCATAGGAGATATTACCTTCAACAATTAATCAATTCCATGTTTATTTGCAGAAACTGAAGAGACCCAGGAAGATGATGCTCAAAATTCTGAGAAGAAAGACGAAGAGAAGACTTTTGAAGACGATAAACATGAGCAAACTATTCCTGATAATGAGACTGAGAAAACAGAGCCAGAAAAGCCTGGTTCAGAGGTTTATCTCTAGAATTTAAACATTTTATTTGAAAAGGAATTTTCTTAAAAGATGTTTACACTTCATGGAAACTATAATTAAAACCAACTATTGTGATACTTTTCCAAAATTTGCAGGTACCAGAATTGGTAACAAAATCAGTTGTGAGCTATAAGTCCAGCTAAAAGTCCATTGCAATATGTCACTGCCCCCTCTCCCACTGCCCTTGGGCTTTAAGTCTTCCCCTTGGGAGTTCATGTGTATTCACAGTATTGACCCATTATATGCATTTCAGTGATGTTTTCAGAATGAAGCGGAACAATCAAAGTTGGAAGTCAGTCTTGATGTTCCTGAACCTCGAAGGAAATCTGCGCCATTACTTGCAATGTTGATGGCCAAAAAATGTAAGCTACATCATTTTAAATTGAAAGATCTAAATTAGTTTTTATTGTACCACCATTACATACATTTAGTCATGGCATATATCCTCTCAATAAAACTTGTCTTGCATCTCTTCTGATAGAAAAATGGCTAATAACCCAACAGCAAGCAAAAGCTGAATTAAAACTGTAAATTAATGCCTTTCTTTTCACCAATACTACGTACCGCTATACTTTCAGACACAGATGCTGAGGTATTCATTGGGGGTCTCCTGGCTGGCCTGTTACAACTGAACCACCCAGACTGGGGGAATAAGGAAGTGGCTCATCTGTTTCAGAAGTTGGAGGAGGGAGGGTATAATTGCTTAGACAGGGCTCGGGCTTTGTTGGGAATGTCCATGTACTTGTCTGTGGATGAAATGGCTCAGGTATGTGACAGTTGGTGTGTTCATTTCAGAAATAAACTCACTAGCATTTTTACAATGAAGAAAGGGCAGGCCTTTTAGTAAGTATCCTCTTTGTGGATTGTCAGCAAGTGCAATGCCAGCTAGTGCACAATGATGGACATGGTCTTTGGAAGGAGAAGAGGGATTATTAGTATATTGCCCTCTGCCAGAGAAGAGTCACTTACCCTGACTTTATTCAGATGCTTCATACAAATGCACCACACAGATACATATGAAGATGCCTTTGAATGCATATAAACGGCACAGCCAAAACAAAGCTTTAAACTTGACTTACTTATCTGTCCTTTCAGTTCTATTAAGTCTTCCAAATGAAATACTGGTAGTTATTAATGCATGACACAATATTACTGCTTGTCAGGAACCGCCCAAATTTAGCTATGAATCAAATGTAGAAATGGACTTGAAATACGGACACCGTTGAATATTTTTAGTTTGGATAACGCTTTAATATTACCTTCCAAGTTCGTGGTCAAAATAGTTACATGTAAATTGATGTGAGGAAACCCAACGCTGACAACAATAACCAGTTTCAATCAATTATGTTCACTCGTAGCTTGCTCAGGTACATTCTGATGATATGTTGAATATTACACCCTTTAGTATCTAACCAAGACAATGGCTTCATGAACTTCCTAATCAATGGCTTCTTTATCAGAATAGGCAACAAGCCTGCTCTGCCTCTTTAGACTTAACATAACGTATTATGAGGAGTTACAGACTACAGCAAAAAGTTATTACGTCAGGTAACCAAAATTGCCTGTGAATTATTTGATGTCTTCGACATGCTGTGCACATGAAATAGCATAAATTTTCAAATGAGCACAGGCAGAAAATACTAAAGGTTATACATAGCACATGAAGAATTTCGAAGCAAAAAATATCCTTTTAAATAATATGTTTTGGGAAGTATATGAGACGATATCCTTTGGTATTTCTTTAAAGGAAGCACAACTGTTCATTTTACCAAAAATGGTTTTTCTTTGGGTAACCTTTTTCCATACTTACTAGTGGTTAATGAATCCATGCCAAAATTTAAAGTTGGTCTCTAGTTTTTTATCTTAATAATCTTTCATAAGAGATTATTAAGAGTGGACTCTAATGATAAGCTGCTTTTTTTTTTTCTTTACAATAATTGACGGATTAAAGGATTAAATTAAAATTGACTAATTTATTTCAGTTTGTGAATGAATATGTAAAGTTAACCTATGGGATCCAGGACCCCTATGAGTGTCGCTGTAAGACGCCAGAGTGTACGTGTGAGATGGAGGTGGACTGGGAATATTCCACTGATGTCTTCAAGGAGTTGGCGGATATGGCAGGCTGGGACAGAGAAAACAAGATACTCTTTTTCCAGGTAATTTTAGGAAGAACAGGTGCAGTGTCATATAAGTGATTGGAAATGTTTTGACTGAGAAGTTTTAACATCTTTCAAGTCATTTTGTGATTGTTTTAGCCAAAATATTGAATTCTTTTTAAATTGGCTGAAGCATTATCAAACTACATTTTTGGAAAGAACAACATTCAAAAGGTTTAGGTTCTGCACATATCAAACAGAATTTCATCACAGCCAACACAATCCAACAAGTTTTGTTGTGCAAATGTTATAACAAAAAAAAAAATATATATATATATATATATATATATATATATATATATATATATATATATATATATATATATATATATATATATATATATATATATTGCAGGAAGTTTTGATTTAAATAACTGATCACCAGTGATAAGTATCTATCAGTTTAAAGATATTCACCATCAAGTTAAATATAAATATCTTGACTGGCAACCTTGCAGAAAGCTTCGTACCAGCTTTGGCATACAGACTGCCTGAGTAGTGCCCTGGAGAAATATGGCCTACTGGACAGGTCCAGGGGTGATATGGATGAAGAGGCAGTCAGGGCTATACTTAAAGGTTGCACTCCTCTGCCGTATACAATGGAGTACATCCTCAAGTACTATGGAGATGAGCCTGGACTGGTACAGGAACTGATGAAACATATTCCAGAGTCTGAGGCCAAGCCTAAGGTAGGTACTAAATTTTCTTTTGTATGGATTTATCTTGGATTTTGTTTTGCTTTTGTTTTGTTTATTTTCTCTCCCCTACAATACGTTTTATGTAAGTTTTGAATGAGTGGAGTTTCATCAACCAACTGCTTTTTAATCCCAAATATCTACTTGAACAAATACAACTTGTTAATAGGTGAGAAGGAAATTTGCTTTGCCAGTTAAGGTAATTGTTGTTGTTCAATTTTTGTCAATATAACAGCACATTCCCAGAGATTTAGATCGATCCAACTAGATCGACCTAACTTCGTGGGGGTTCACGCTAAATAGCTGTCAGCCAAGCGCACACTATAGTTAATTACCTCCTTACAGCTTTTAGTAGGCGGGACAGACGCTTAAGCCGGCTAAGCTGCCAGTAAACTAGTGAGACTCCCCACAGGGATTGATCAATCTAAAATCTGTGGGAATGGGGTCTCAGTTATGGTATAAAATGAAGCTAACTAGGCTGCACAGATAAATCAATTATGAATTGATACATCATTTTGACTTATTATATTATATTATATTATATTATATTATATTATATTATATTATATTATATTATACTAGCAGTCCTCTGGGAACACTGGCTCCCACTGTGCAGGCAGGTCAGGTAACTGTAAGAACTCGGCCAAGAAGATGTGTGAAAATGGGATGTGTAGTAAGTAAGTAAACTCTGACTGGTGAAAAATAAAAGCAAAAGATAATTGGGCAGTGTTTAGTAAGAGCTTTTTTACAACAGGTGAAGGTATCATGTCATTTGTGATACTAAAGCTGTTCATTTAATATACAAAAACTGTGACGTTTTCTTCTAAGATTTTTAAAAGTATATCACATATCCATGTTACCTTGTAGTAAAGGAATGAATTTATCAAGGAAAATAGTTTTGTTGTGTTGGAAGAGTTGAAAGTGGAAAGAGGTAGCATATATTAAAATAAATGATGTAAATGTCTTTGTTTTCCTCTCTTTCAGGTGCTGCAGACATTCCAAACGCATGTGTGAAATTCATGGCCACAATTTGGGCTTTGAGGATGGAGTTGGCCATATTGACATCCCCAACCACCACCGCTACGTGTCAGTGAAACCTTTCCTCCACATTCTGTCTAATGCAGATTGGGGGGAGGCCCTGCAGAAGAAAGGCGAGCAGGGCTACAGAAATATTAAGTTTGGGCCGGATGTGGATCTGAAGGACCACCATATTGAGCTTTTGGCCTCCAAGTGTCCCAAGTTGGAAGTGCTGGAGATGGGCTCCTCTGACACAGGTGAGATATTGAAGGAAGAGTTGTTTCATGCCCACCAGTCCTTGTGCCAAGGATTGGAATATATCCATTTTATGTATAATGGAGAATTCAGACAATTGTTACTGGGTATTTTTTTTAACTGGAGGAACTCCAAATGTGAGCAACATTCTTGAGGTAAAAGCAGCAGCCCATGCCTTGAAAGCTGGGCAAATTTAAAATAAGTTAAACCACTGACAATATTGGTTGTGGATGAGAAGAAGTTACACTTGTTGAATGATACTCAGATGGGATTAGAGATTGTTCATTAATTTTCAGAATTTGACTTCTAATAAATAGCACTGTAATATTTAACAATATTTGTATACATTGGACTTTCAATGACAGTCTTAAATCAGGCTGTATGGAAAAGGCAATTCTAGGACAATTCCCCCCCAGGACAATTACCCCCCAGGACAATTCCCCACGGACGATTCCCCCCCCCCCCCCCAAGAAATATCTATTTATACACAAATATAATGTAAAAAGTGTAAAGTTTAAAACATTTCATCCATTTATTAATATTTTAGTGTGATAATGCAACTTTATCATGAAACAAATTATTGTCTGGGGGGATTGTCCAGGGGGAAGTTGTCCTGATACCGGAAAAGGCTAGTATTTTGTAGATGACACTGAGGAAATGGTAACTCTGAACAAGTAATTTTGATTTCATTTATCAAAGACAAGTAAAAATGCTGAACTTTATTTTATATTTACTTGCTATCTTCATGTAAGGGTCAGGGGCCAGAGTAAGTGACCGGGCAATAAAATGCCTAGCTGACCGGTGTCCTAAACTGAGGAAGCTAAAATTGGAATCCTTCACAAGCATCACTGATGAATCCCTTCAGAGGCTGTTCAAAATGTGCTCAAATTTGGAGTGCTTTGAGGTGATATCTGTTTTAAAAATTTACGACAAATTACATCTGAAATATAATCTTGGTATTTCATAGTAACTCACTTTTATGAGTTCCTGAAAGCAATGGATCAGTTTAAGGGGTCAGGCTCTATTAATTTTGCTGCTAATAGAGAATTGTATTTTAAATTAGCTTTAAAGATGACAAATTTAAGACTGATTTTATAAGATGAAAATCTTCAAGAAAAAATTAATCTTATTGCAATTTGCATCGGTTTATTTTCAGATAAGCGGCAACGACAAAGTATGTGGGAGACTGACAGAAAAGTTGGTAAAACAGCTGTTTAACAAAAAACTTCTCCCAAAACTCCGCTTCCTGAGTTTGCAGGATCAGCTGAACATTAGTCCGGATGTGATATTTAGACTCCGGAGATGCAGAACCAATGTTAAAATCATACACTCGCAATAACTTCAATATTTGCAGTGCTTTTTCAACGAGAACTCTCACAGACGCACTTTGTTTCAATTTTGTGACTTAAAAAAGAATATTTTGAAAATGTCACCATGTATAATGAGCAATGTATGTACTATTTATACTGATATATAATGGTATTTATAACGAATGATTATTGCTATTTACTTACATATACATCGTTTTGCATTGACCTTGTCTCGTACTACAGTGGATAGTCTGTTTTCTTAGCAGTTGATGAGACATGCACTATTTATATTACCTTATAGCACACATGCAAAAAAAAAAAAAAACGTTTCTTCAACATGTTTTTAGTGGTTTTATCGTCCATGAATATGAAGCAAAACTGAAGTTATTTTGAACTGGGGTTTAGTTTAACTTAACGAAGTCGGGTGTGTTACGAAAAACGAACTTCCCCGCTTCACTTACTGCGCAACACCACAAATCCGTTCTTGTTTGTTTCACTAAGATTTGTTTGAACAGACTCCATATATGAACAAATAATGTAAACACTTTCAAGCATGTCCTTTTATTTATGCAGGAAAATTGTATTCAATCTCAAACACGTAACTCGCCCCCGAGACACGATTCTCAGTAATCAGAAAATCGTTTTATGGTTGCCCAGCTTGATCTCACTGCCAGTCACGCATGCAGACCGGTATTCAAAGCCTTTTAAAGTGAAGTTGATATTTGCACTATACAGTCTGTTTCTTAACTACTGCTATTCACGTAACTGGTAGGATAATTGGATAATTGATTTTAATTTTTAATGGAACTTAAACGAGGGCGACCCCCCCCCCCCCCCCCCCCCAAAAAAAAAAAAAAAAAAAAAAACGGACCCAAGGACACATCAACAGCAATTCTTCAGTATAGGCACAGTGACAAGGTTTTGTCGCACTATCACCGCAATTTGTGTGCCTCACTTTTATTCGATTATTTTTGGATATGTGCAAAATCCAAAATGAAACGAAACCAGTTGATTAACTTTTTGATTGCAAACAGTGATTGAAATTGAAATGGACCGCCACGAATCATACCAGATAGGCAACTAATATCATCATGAGAGTTGCACAATTAAATAGAGAGTCCAGATCTCCGCCAACGCAGCTCAATTCTCATAAAAAATTAATCTATTTATTGATGGATCTCCACCAAATTTTAATGTATTTTAAGTTAGCCTTTTTTTACCTTTAACGAAAATTTTGTCAACATCCGTTAGGCTGTTAACTAAGAGTGTCCGCCTTCTCGTGAAATATTTTTACATATAACGAAAATTCGGTCGTGAAATGTTATGATAATAGCTTTAAGTCAGAGATCCAGGGTTGAATTCTTTTGTTGTAAATTATTTTTAAAAAAAGAAAGAAAGAAAGAAACTTGAGTTGAGTTTTAACTACAGTAACTGTCTTTCCTTTGGTTTCAAAAATATGAAATTTATGATCTCACTAAGTGGTGGGTTACATAAAGGGTAACATTCAATTTAATTCTACAAACAAATCGCAGCAGGTCAAACAGAACCATTGTTTCTACTTTAAAATGTAGATTCAGACGCATGCCTGTTTGCATGCTTTTCAAAACTGACCAGCCCACGACCTACAGGTGGTCAATCAATTATTATCTATAAAAGTTCTCGGAAAATCAGGACAAATCACTTACTCGAAGAGATTGTCTCCGAAAACTGAAAATGAAGCTTGCAACTCTCGTCGTATTGACAGCGCTGGTTTGCGCTGCTTTGGCTTTTCCACGCGGAAAGTAAGTAAATCACTTATCATTATTTAGCGTTACGTTGTGTTTTAACCGAAATGGCAGTATTTTTGCGATGGTAGATGGAACGCGTTCGACCTCATTTGAACAAATTAAGTCGAAAAGCTTTCTTTGTGGTATATTCTCATAATTTTATAGTTTACGTTATTAATGACAATTGTCTTTTAATTTTGATAAAAAATTATACCTTGTTTGTTACTTTTAAGTTACTGCGAGGAAAATTGCCTTTTTAAATATCCTTGTTTGGGAAAAATTAGTTTTGTTACTGACAACCATTTAAGCCTAGATTACATTTGCCATGCGATGTGAGTACGGTGCTCGTATACTGCCCGTAAATTCCTTTTTTTGTGCGGCGTTTGTGCGGAGGCACACGGTGGCCGTGCGAAATCGTGCAAAATCGTACGGATTCACGGCTTCTGTAGCCTATACGATTTTGTCAAGATAACACTTTTGACAATTTATTTTTAAATCGTAAGACCGTAGGCCAAAATCATTTCCCGTAAGGGCACTCTTTGTTGGGCTTGCGGTAATCACTTGGGTGAAAAAACTAATGTACTACGAAAGCATCTGAAAGGCAGCGGCGCGGAAGGCGTGCAGCAACTGTACCGAGACTGAAGAGGCTCCATTCGACCACTTTTTAACCTAAAACCTATTTTCCTTACTTGACATCGAGGTCATGTTGGAGAAATCACATGGCACCAGCACGTAATTAATGTAGACGTATATACTCGCCGTAGTCGTAACTACTTACGATGTCAAAAAAATCGTACGGCGCTCGTGGCAAATTTAATCTATGCTTCACAGACAAACATTATGGTTACGGTACATGTATGAAAAAATTCAGCTTGTATTTTATTATTATCATATATAAGCTTTAAATCCTATTGAAGGCATTTATTATTTTATTTTATTTTTTGTCCTTGTTTATGTATGAGACCTACTGGAATGGATTTTTGAAATATCATTGATATATATAAAACTTGATCGTTGGCTAAGGGTGAGCGTGATTCATGACTCCTGATAGTAAGACAATCATACAACGAGCATAGCATCAAGAATGACAACGACATCACAAATATTCGAAACATGTTTTGAGAAAAATGCAATCTTTATAAGGAATCTCAGATGCGTACCTTATTGAGAATATACCCAGAGTTTTCAATTTTATGTATAGTAGTGCTCTTTTGCGTGGTTAACGTTGACATTTTGAAAAAGAAGTGACAAGCCTAGATAACGTGTAGACGAATTGTCCGTAAATGGTATTCCATTAAAGCGATTTTTAAAGTTAACTTTATTATATGAATTCAAAATAAGCATACAAACGACATAAGGTTTTTTACCAGTCTCCGACCCTGACTTGGTGCCGAAGACCACGCACCATCTCCGGCCAAAAAACGTAAAAATGTGGTGCGCAAGCATTCATGTGACACGCGCGGCAACTAGAAACATTACCTTTTTTGGACCTGAAATGCTTTTCCATTGTCAATAATTTAGATTAAGGCAATTTTTACCATTTGGATTTAAATCCATTAGCAGTCCTAAGATATGCACAGTCATGTGAAGAAAGTTAAAGTATTATAGTCTACTTTTTGGCGCAGAAATTTGCTGACTTTACTTCATAGATATGGTATACTTGACCATTTTCTATTTCTGTTAACTGGCATCACTTTATCTAGTTCCAAACTCAGCAATGCTACAGATATACAATTTTTTATTTGCCCAAGCCACGGAAGCTGCCGCATGTAATTCCTATATTTTCATAAAAAATGTTTTAAGCAGGGTTCTTTGTTTCATTACCTCAAAAATATACAACGGCGCTTATTACACGGGAAAGTTAACAAGGACGTAGAAAGACTGTAAACAACCACAAAATCATCAACTGTGATGGATGCTGCAAATAGATGCTGCAAATATGTCTTCACTATATAAAATTTTTACTGTTGCTTTTTAGGACATGGAAAGGAATGGGGAAAGGACCAAAGCCAACTGGCGACAAGCCAGAAGGTATGATGCGACCAAAGCCAACTGGTGATAAGCCAGAAGGGATGAAGCGACCAAAGCCAACTGGTGATGGTCCAGAAGAGCGCAAGGCACCAAAAGGACCAAGGCCAACTGGTGACAAGCCAGAAGGAATGAAGCGACCAAAGCCAACTGGAGACAAGCCAGAAGGAATGAAGCGACCAAAGCCAACTGGTGATGGTCCAGAAGAGCGCAAGGCACCAAAAGGACCAAGGCCAACTGGTGACAAGCCAGAAGGAATGAAGCGACCAAAGCCAACTGGAGACAAGCCAGAAGGAATGAAGCGACCAAAGCCAACTGGTGATGGTCCAGAAGAGCGCAAGGCACCAAAAGGACCAAGGCCAACTGGTGACAAGCCAGAAGGAATGAAGCGACCAAAGCCAACTGGAGACAAGCCAGAAGGAATGAAGCGACCAAAGCCAACTGGTGATGGTCCAGAAGAGCGCAAGGCACCAAAAGGACCAAGGCCAACTGGTGACAAGCCAGAAGGGATGAAAAGACCAAAGCCAACTGGTGATAGACCAAAACGGCCACGACCAACTGCTGCGTAAATGAATTCTCTTTAAACTATAAAACGTCAAATGTTAATGAAAATTTGAATCAGTCAAGAGTGTGTTCTTAATTTTGTGAAATTAATCTTTGCAATAAATTACCTTGCTTCTGACTAATTTTCTGCAATAATCATGTTCAAACCCTGTTCAAAGAGCACATCCTCATGGAAAGTTACAACAATATGATTAAACACAGAAGATCATGCGTTTCAGATCCAGTATATCATATGCGTGCAAGGTCATAAAATTATTGACTTTGCATTTTTTGTATAAAAGAAAAAAGACAGAACAAAAAAATCTAGCGCATAAATCCATTCTACAGGGCCCTCAAAAACCATGATCCAAATATAGAGGCGTACTTCAAAATTGAACCTTTTTTTCAAAAACTGCGCATGCTGTACGCTGGATATCCCACTCAGGACTAACTTAATTGAAGACATCTGAACTTTGCCAAACTGACAATATATAATTATTTTAACCGTTGGTTACATTTTTTAAAATTTTGATTATTATTAGCCAAGTCCAAGAAACCGCAAAGAGGAAAATTTTTTTGCAAAATGCACTTATTGATAAATCGGCTGACCAATTGGAATTTTGCGAATCAGGGTATTTAAAATTGGCTTAAAAGAGTTTCGCAGTCATATCGGAATGCAATATTTGCTCATAGAGATCTAGTTCTAGTATCAAAAAGTTTATGAAATATTTAAGCAAAGTTTGTGGACGTGGTCTTCATGGACACAAACCTCGATTAAAAGGTATACGTGCTTTTATTGGCGAAAGCAAGGTAAATGAAATAATAATAAATGGCTGATCAATTGGATTTTTACGAATCGCGGTATTTAAAATAACCTTAAGCCTGGATTTCATTTACACAGGCACCGTGTATGAAATTGTCCGTACGATTTTTTGAAATCGTAAGGAGCTACGAGCTACGCCGAGTATGTCTACATTACATGGCCTTCAATCAGTATGAGTCCGTGCGATTTCGCACGTACGGCCACCGTCTACCTCCGCTCAGACGCCGTACGAAAAGGGTAAATTACGGTATGCGTATGCGTATTGCAGTATGCGTGCACCGTACGTGCATCACATTTCAAATGAGATCTAGGCTTTAAAAGAGTTTCGCTGTCATATCGCCATATCATATTTTTCCAAAGAGCTCTAGTTCCAGTATCTTAAAAATTTATGGAATATTTTGGGGACGTGGTCTTCATGGACACAAACCTCGATTTAAAGGTCCTTTCACTTGCGACAGCAAGGTAAATGGAAATCTACTTTGGGTACGTGGTCTTCACAGTGTCTGTGACATAAAAAAGTGACAATAATTGTCGAAGCCAAGATATTTCAATATCTTTAGCATGGTTAAGGCCTATGGTTTCTGGAAAGGGCAAGGGGAGTATTTATTAAAAGCAAGCAATAAGGGTCAAATAACGTGCTTCGAGACAGGTATCGGAAAGGCGTGGTTTTCATTGAAAGCGACACTTTAGACCTTGACCACTGCCAATCGCAAAAAGACTCAAATATAATTGACACCGAGGTTTCTCGACTCGGTTGTGTTTCTTGTGTTGCAGTGTACGAGGATCTCTTTTTACATCGACTAGATCTAGATACATATAGTTGCTCATGTATATAGGGCCCTAGTGTTACTGAAATTATAAATTCATTGAAAACATTTTAAGATTGTTTAATTCAAAGTCGATTTACGTGGCGGTCGACAATACTGTGATGAAAAATTTCCCGCAGATGGGTGACAGGTAGCCTATAGATTCGTAATTTGTCCATGTTTAGCCTAAATTGTTTTCTGAATATGTGATTCTATTAAAATAGCTAGACTTCCACTGTGAACGGGTGTCGTAAATCAACTGGCTTATTTAAATAACCAAAATTTAAATTCCCCAATCTGACCCATATCTATCATCAGTTTCTCCTATTGTTTTTCTTCAATGTTAAGTCACCGGTGCTTCTTATATCCGCCAATTGATCGTGCATACGCGCCTCCCGTTCTTGGGACGTCATTGAAACCTGGGATGGGTCTCATCTTGTAAAGGTGAAGTCCCATCCGGCCATTTTGAATCTAAGGTAAACAGTTACAGCAGTTCTCCGAGAAATATAAAAGAAAAGCGGGCCAATATGAATGTAGAAGATGACTTTGAAGAATACATGGGAAAACAAGGTCTCTCTCTCTCTCTCTCTCTCTCTCTCTCTCTCTCTCTCTCATATAATTAGATGGCCGAAGATATGTGAAAAGACAGAGAAAGATCAGTCTTTAGCAAGTTTAGGCCTCAAAATATTTAACTTGGATACTAGTATACCGTTTATACATGTCCATAGTATTTAATATAGTTTAACAAATGGATTTTTAATTGCCTCTGTACAGTACATGTAAAAATCAATTTATAAATTAATTGCCCCTGATGAAGGAGTATAAGCAGAAAGCTTGGACGTTTTTGTTTGATTTCTTTATTTTTAAAATTAGTCTATTAATAAAAATATTTTTGATATGTCCATAGTACTAGTAAACATGAATGATATAATTATGCAACACAAGAAAATGACTTGATTGCTGCGATCACACTAATTGCACAGTGACCAGTTTAACTTGATGTCTCTGAAGAAGTTAATGGAATACTTGGAATGAAATTCAATGTTTCCTCTTCCTACAGAGCCTGAGCCTGAGGTGCGACCACAGCGACTGTCACTACACATGATTGTCAGGAGACACCTGCCGCCTGAAGCTGCTGACTGGCCACAGGACCTCATGTAAGCCCAATGGTACACAGTGCACTTGGAAATAGTCAGCATCTGAGTGCATTGTTGAAAACACTGAAGTTTTCTGGTATATTAATGAATAGAGCAGCACATTGTAATATACTAGGGTAAAAAGATTATTACAAGCACTTGATGAATGGAACTGATAAGACTGAGACTTCAGACAAATTATGCATTTTGCCTTTCAGTGTGGAATCACTAAATAAAATCACCCATCTGAGGTTAGACAGAGAGAATATTGGAGACATTGATGGTCTAGAACTTCTGGGGAAGTCTGTCACCAACGTCTATCTGCAGCAGGTAGGATTATAACAAAATTTACATGAAGCAAACTTTATTTGGAAGAAAGTAGAAAAGACAGTGGATTCCATTTCTTTCATGTTTGCTTTTTGAGGAAAAAATTGCTCCTTTTTGTTGCATTAACTTTGCAGTAGAAAATACTTTGACAACAGTAGCTCCTAGCAAGATACTAGTATTTGAATGGGGTGACATTTTCTATAGTTAAACGTACACTTTATCATTTCTAGATTAAATTTTTTTCATTTGCAAAGATTTGTTATTGTAGTTGAAAGTAGCCTAACGATTGATCATTCTGGCAAAAAGAGGAATTATTCTGAACACAAAGAACTCACTCTGTACATGTAGAGCTACATGTATGTTAATTACTGAAAACTTTTCCATAATTTACATTCCATTCTTAACCTGCTCACTATGAGAAGCCAATGACTTTTTAAATTCATACCAAGTTGCCACTGACTTTTCTTAAGGTGAGCTGTGTTTTTCTTTCAATATAATTTTGATTCATAATGATTTTTGTTTTCAGAACAAAATCAAGAGAATTGAGAACCTTGATTGTCTCCATTCTCTGCGTTTCCTCACTTTGGCTGGAAATAAGATCAGGACAATAGAAAACCTGATGTGTTTGCCAAAGCTGGCATTTCTTGATCTGTCTGAAAACTTGATAGAGACCTTGGATGTAGGTACGTCACCCCCTAACTATTGTAACACAGTCTGGCTGTGGCTGGGTCTGTCTGTAAACAGAGTACATATTGCATGTACTTGTTACAGACAAATATCTTAAGAAAGATGCCATATTAGCACCTAGATATAAGTGAAAACAGATCAGTCCATTTGAAATTTAGTTGTAAGCTAGGAACTCGGAAATATTTCATGGGTCCTAGTTTTAAGACAGGGATGATGTACAAAGGAAAACTCTATTATCAAGCACATTTACAATGCATTTGAATAACTTGCTTAAAATCTTTGACAAAGGAATTATTTTATCACTTCTAGAGGAATTACCGCAGTCCTTGATAATCCTGTCCCTAAAAGAGAACCAGTGTACCTCAGAAGATGGCTATAGGTATGTGTACTGCTGTCACTGGTAATAGACAACTTGAGAAATTACAGAGTACTGTTTCTGGAAGTCAGTACAACCACATCACATCATTATATTATTATTATTATTATTGATAAGTTATTTGCTTCTTTCCTTTTTTTGAAGGATTTAGATATTTTTTACAAGTGTGAGACTACTATTATAATAAAAAGTTATGCTGACTTTTAAAACCATGCCTCTTAATAATATCTGCCCTGTCTGTATTACAACACCAGGCCTCGGTTGATAAAAGAACTGCCCAAACTGCGCCAGCTGGATGGAGTGGAGGTCAGGACATCTGAGAAGAGGGCTGTGGGTTATGTTATATCCAGTGATGAGGAGGAAGAGGAAGAGGAGGAAGAAGAAGAAAACAATGTTGATGATGCTGCTGATGTTGAACACACCATAGAGCAAATCAAAGGTTATTTTATGTGAACATTTATGAAATATAGAAGCTGCTTCAGTTTTTTTGCCGATAGGTTTGGTTTGTGATTAAATGTGGGGGAAAAAAATTATTCTTTTTGCCCTTAAAGGCTTGAAATATGTAGGTATTTATTGGGTGCCAAAAAGATTTATCTCTGATGTGGCTGTTTACGAAGTCAAACTGTTTTTATAAAGTCATTACGCCAAAGGGATAATTAAAAGACTTATATGCCTTAAGAAAGAAATGTTATGTTGATATAAATAGGTATTTCATCTTATTCCAGGTGTCTTCAAAACACTCACCTCAGATATGTTGTTAAGATCACAGCAGCGTCTTGAAGACACACTTAAAGAACACAAACTTCATAATGTAGAACTTGAAGCAATCCGCTGCCAGTCTGCAATACCAGAGTTGGCTAGCTCAAGGGCATCTAACATGTCTGATAGCAGAATTCCAAGTGCACTATCCACAGGCTCAAGGTCATCAACAGGAGTATCTGGGTCAAGGTCACCATTAGCTCACCCAGTGTCACCAACTAGTCGCTCTGGATCAAGATTGGGATCACAAGGAAGCCCTCTTCCACCAATTCCGACTCAGAGCGAGAGGTAGTACACCTTACATCTATCACGTTACCGCAGTGCACCATTTACCCAGTAAATCACATGCTCACAAACACAGCATGTCTGCAAGCAGAGGAAGGTCTACTGTTTTTGCCCTGTTTAAGGCAGTAAACAAGACCACACTCCACATAGCAGGGCTCGGTTGAACAGCGTGCCAAGCATAATGCACCTGACTGTTCTCTTGTCTGCGTTCTTAGATTTTTTTCATCAGTGGAGTGCAAAAATTCAGAGGCAGCTCTCGAGAAATATTGAGTACATTTTTTGTACAGTTGTTTTATGCCAGAACTAAGATGCAGGTTTTTCATCTTAATGGAATTTTAATTTTATAAGTGTTTTTGTCTCAGTTAAAACATTATGGCAAGTATTATTTCTGTGTTTGCAAGCGAAAATTAACATTTGACAATCGGTTAATTAATATCCAATTTGATGAAAAAAAAAGAATGAAAAAATGTAAGAATACATGCATACTTGTAATTACCAACCGTTCTCTTTATTAACAAC
This sequence comes from Lingula anatina, assembly GCF_001039355.2. The sequence continues at coordinate 50,061 of NW_019775471.1, read as the reverse complement.
TGAAACACAGCACTGTAACACTGTCGAGGCTAATAACAATAACAAAGTACTACAACGTTGAAATTTACAGCCATTTTTCGTTTTTGTAACAGCCTTTTTAGCTTTTTTAAATAACTTGAAAACTCCCCTGAAGCAGAGTAAGCACCTGTGACCAGCTGGCCATCAGAATGTATGGCCTTGTTATGTACACGACTGTCACAGTATATACATGGCAATATTACAGTTGACGTTTGTGTACAATTATGACTTGAAACATTGACAGCACAAATGTTTCACTCGAACTAAGATTTCAGCGCAGCCAAAGTTTTCATGCTATCTTTAACAGTTATTTCAGTTTTAATGATTGTGGAAATACAACTTATTTTTACATATAATGATGGTTGGAAAAGAAGAAACAAACAAACTTTCTGATATACAGACTTTATGCTTTTGATGACATATAAAAGTTAATAAATTACACTGCTTAAGAATTATCTCTACACCAAAAGCAGTCAATTTTCACTGCTTAGACTATTATGACGGCTTTCTCATTGCATTTGCAACCTGTAATTTAGAGAGAAATATACCCAGTTGTATGACAGGTTTGTTATTAAATAGAATGTTTGTACTGCACATTAAATTATTTATTGAAAAGTTTGCACATGTGGGGAGAGATCAACAGAGAATGGGCCTATTTTGTTCATTTACCAGTCAATCACTGGTGATAAAATTGCTTTATTTACTGAGTGGTCTAGATTGAAGCATCCAGAGTATACACATCCCTTGACTATATTTCAAGATCATTTACAAGGAAACTGTTGCAGCTAATGACAAAACACTGAAAAGAATACTGTTGTAAGACAGCAAATCAGTGAAAAAAAGAATTCAACTGACCAATAATCATGTCAGTCATCATGCATAAGATCTTTCAATTGGAATATTCCCTGCCAACTGGGTTCACCGTTTATGAATTTACAGCAATTTTCCATATTTATGTTTTGTAGTTTACATTTTCCAGTCTGTCTTTAAAGAAAAATGACCCACATTCCAGTTCAGGTGATGTAATTACTAAGAGAAGTTAGTATCAATCTAGTTCCATCTCTGCTGTGCTAGCTTCTGAAGGTGGCTGCTGCTCATTCTGTTCTCCACTTTTCTGTCCATCTCCCTCCCCAGCAGCCGTCTGCTCGCCAGCTGCAGGGTCTGCTGTCTTTTCATCTTTCTTGTCATCTTTTGGGGGCTCTTCTTTAGGCTTTGGCTTGGGTTTATTTAATATTGGGAAACACAGTCTATGCAGTGCCTGAAAAGAGGAAAATGCTTTTCTGTAATACATGTGCATTCAGCAATTGACCAAACAGACAAATCTTTGATGAGAGGGGATTTGAATTTAACAAAGAAGCTTCCCAACGTAACCTGCACATGAAGTATAATCCGAGATGATTAAAATTTTCAATCATTACTAATAAAAATAAAAAATAAAAATAAAAAAAAAAGAGAGAGAAAATCTATTTATGTTGTAATAATACTAAAAATGTTATTCTGATGCTACATACCTCTTTTTCAGAGTTTATCTGAGATGCTAATACCGCTGGATCTTTGTGTTTAGGTAGTTGTGAGCTGAGATTGAACTGTTTGTCAAACCAATCCTGTTTTTCCTTGAGGCATTTCTCCACTTTCTTCATCTCAGAGGCCTCAATGTGCTCATACTTCTCGTCCTAAAACAGAATCAGTCAACATTTGATCTTTTAATTTCCTTTAACTCTTGATTATGAGCAAGTTTAGGAAGTTGCTGGATTTTTTATGAACAGTCAAAAAATGGTAAAAAAAAACTGGGGGACTCCTCTTTCAAATATCTCAGTTTTCATCACTACAATAATCAAAATATATCTTCAATTCCAGACACTGTTAAAATTTGGCCTCAAAATATTTTTTCTTCTTTTTGTTCATTGTTTAATAATTATTATTTCAATAACATGATTGCTGTTGAATCAATAAGGAGAGATGAACATATAAGTGAGGAGTAATTACCTTGGCATTGTATTGATCCAAAGCCTTGCGGATTAACTGCAGCGCTCCACCAAGCTGTTCAAATGCCTGAGGCCTTTCATTAAACTCACGGAATCTCTTCCCTGGTGGGTCACCAAGTTTCTGCAGATACGTCAGAAAATAATCCCCAGTTACACAACAATTCACTCAACCAAATTAATCAAGGAAGAAACAGCTGAAACTCAGCACTTACAGTACTCAGTTAAGTATATAGTCTAATCAATTTTCATGTAATACAATTTTTTAAGAAATGAGTTTCTCATAAAAAATCTGATTCTTTATGCTACTATAATCAATTTGCATATAATAATTAAAAAAAAAAAGTTTCTCATAAAAAATTTGATTCTTTGTACTTGTAAGGATAATGATCACAGAAACTTCACAGAATCAAACTACATCTCTTTTTCCCTTCTTATGTGACCCAATAATCCAAGACATTTACCTTTAATTCAGCTAGTTTATCTATGTACACGGATTTCTTGCAGTCTTCCCCATCTTCATACAGCCAATCCTCTGTCTCCGTCAAAATCTTAGAGAACTGTTCACGGTCCTGAAACATGGATAGATATCATGATAAAACTGCACTGCCAAACACAATTTTATCTAGGATATTGGCTCACACTTCTTTATGTTTTAAATTATTTTAAAAAATTGTCTTTGAAATGTACTTCATTTGTCTAATTTAAAATGCACAACATTATACATCAATACAAAATTATTGAATTACTTGAAGCTACGACTGCATAAGATCATAAGATACAGTAAATTTTCATCTTTTTCAAGAGTATTCAACCTTTATACAAAGATATCACTTTCTGGAATAAAATTAGTCTTTCAAAAAATTAGATTCAGAACAAAACAGAAAATGAAATACACTAAATGAATTTATCAGACCAGTACCATAGGGTTGCACCTAAAATCACAATCACACCCTCAAACTTTATGTATAAAACAAAAAAACACACTAATGCATGACAGATTATATATTATCAAAAGTACCAAGACATTCCACAATGCATTACCTTCTCCGTGAGGAATTCTTCCAGTGGGCCAGAAATCTTATCCCTCATTTCATAAACATATTCCTCTACAGAGTTTTTGGCATCAGCACGTTCTTTCTCAAGTTTGTCACTCATAATCATTTTAGCCTAGAAAAATAATAATGTTTAGTATCATGCTTTAATATTCTGTTTTTCTAATATTCAAAGCGAATGGTCCTTAACCAGTTAATGATTCATTTAAAAAATCAGCATTCTTTCATAATAACTAAAATTGACAAGATGAATTCATAGTAACTAAAAAAATTCAATCTTGTATTTTCATACAAACCATATTTAAAACATAAAAACCAATTTCAAATTAATAGATTTCAATTCATCCTGTTGTAGTTTCATCCAATTAAAGAATGGAAGTTAGATCAGAGACTGAACAAACAGGAACAGTGACAATTAGTTCAGTTCCCTGAGGAAGACTATGGCTGTATTCCCAGAGCTTTTAGATCGATCTATCCCCGCGGGAAGTCTCACTAGATTACTGTCAGATAATCCGGCTTAAATGTCCGTCCCGCCTACTACAAGCTGGAAAGGGGTAATTAACTTTTGTGTCCGCCCGGCTGACAGCTATTTAGCGTGAAGCCCCAGGGAGTTAGGTCGATCTAATCTATGGAAATGGGGTGTATGAGATAGGGAAAAACATCAAGGCTTATACTACCTGTATGAGAGTGCCCAGTATGTAATTTTACTTCCATTCATGTATTGAATGAAATCTATTTAAAGGTTATTCAAAGTATAAAACAATTACTGCATCACTGGTTCTTATGACATGACTTCAAACCATGTTTGTTTTCAGTTTTCAATTCAGTAACAAGACACCATGCACCCTACCTCCTCTTCTATCATCAAATTCAGAGTATTTTTATCCAATCCCGGCACATTAGAGTCAACTGACAGGTCTATCGTTTTCACTTTCACTTTGTTCTTCTTTGCTTCTTTTTTATCATCTTTCTTCTCATCCTTCTCTTCTTTCTTCTCTTCATCCTGCAATAGGAATCATTTACTGTTTATTCCATCTTTCTTTTATATAATGACCTAGATTCAAATATGCAATTAGACCCTAATAAAATTTGTCCTTTTTTCTGAAAGCTATAATAATTTTAAAACAGCAAGCATTACTTCATCAAAGCTCTTGCCTAAGTAATTCCACTGAAATAAATTTAAAAACATGATAACCTTTGAAAGGTGATATGGCAATCATCACCAATACCTGCAGAATGTACAAAATAGACTTTTTACCTCTTTAACTTGACCTTCACTAGGTTGATCCGTTTGCATTGGAGTCTGAAACAAAAACGTACAATTAGCTTTTTGTTACACTGGGTGCGGAATATCAATTATGACAGCAAACATGAGCTACATTTGAAACCAGTGTACTTTTCAAATATCTTAACGTACACTTTGCTGAAATTTACTGTGTCCAGTATACCTACCTCTTCAGCATTTTCTGTTGGTTTTGCCTCTCCACCTGCAGGACTAGATTCTCCTTCTTTAGGGCCATTTTGCACTGTCTCTACCTTTTCATCAACCTCCATGGGCTCTTCCTACATCATATCAACAAACATACAGAGTTATCTACAGTTTATCTAGGAATTACAAATTAAAGTATAAAACATTTTTTGGTAAAAATCATGCGTCTACCAAAAATGTTCAATTGTTTTGTTCATTTTGTTTTTGAAGTATTTATTCAATGGTGGAATCAGCAAATACATTCAACACTTGATCAGGAGATATTTTACAGAAAAAGGACTTTCATGTTGAAAACATTTTATTACACTATGCTAAACCCTACTAAACCCAACAAAGAGCATGTCGTAAAAAAAATATCTACAACTGAAAAGACTTCTGCTCATCACTCATAATTCAACCCACATTTTATATTAATAACATAAAGCATGGACTGTATTATACCATATACAATAAGCCACAATTCCTCACCTGTGATGTATTTTCTATTTTCTCTGTGGTTGTGGCACTGGTAATCTTGAAGATGCCATGAATATCCACTCTGACCTTCACCTTGACCTTGGCACTTTCTCCATTTGGTTGAGGTTTGACATCTTTTATGGTAAAACTACCTATAAGTGAAATAGACATTGAAGATTATTCGAGTCAACAGAATACTCCTGCATTTAAGTTAAAAGATCACATCTAGTGGTAAAACTGTGGTATCTATTCCATTTTACCCCTAAAGGTATGGATATCTTATCTTATAAATATGGTTTCCACAGAAACTATTCCAATTAGTAAGACAATTTCTACACAGCGTGTACTACTTTTTTGCACAAAATATGATCTTAGCTAAATTCACATGGTGCAATAAATTAAATAATCAAACAATAAATTTTTTTAAAAAGTCTGCAGTCAAGCCCATACCTAAGGTATCTGTCGGGTAAGGCAGGGCAGTGCTGGCCCCATACTGAGCCTCTAGTGTGAACGCATCTCGTCTGTAGAATGTCAGCATTTTGGTGAAGGGGATGGCGTGAAACATTGGAAAGACTTCCATCTCATTGATCTCACTGGAATAAATAAGCATTACAACATCCATTTAACAAGGACTGGTCTATTTTTTCTGGACTTTTCTGAATACTTGCAAACAAATATGTAACTGTCATAAAGCAATTTAATTTTGAGGACTCTCTGTTTCCAGTGCCAATGTCAGGCTTGCATCAGTACAGTCAGTCTGACATTCTTTAAGAAGTCCCTGAATAAAACTTTGCAAGGTTCCTTTTTACCAGAAACCCATATTCAAAATTATAAAAAAAATCTTTCAAATTATTCAAACCAGCCTGTAAAAACATTACACCTCTTTGTTTCATTAACTAATAATAATAATAATAATAATAATAATAACAGAGAAAAGATAGTTCAAGCTCACCTCTCATCTTCCATTACACCCTGCCAGACTAATTTAATTGGATAAGGCTGGGCGTCTGTCACTGAGAAGTCGCGTACACGGAAGGTAGGGCTTAGTATAGCGCACTGCAGGGCGCACCCACGCGACACTGCCTCGTCTGCATTCAGCGTCGTGCTGGCTTCAAGACCATACACTTTCTTCACAGTCTCTTTCACTATTGGCACGCGGGATGACCCGCCTATGATCTCTACTGAATATAAATCACTGGTTTTCAGCCCTGGAAAATATAAGAGGGAAAATTTAATGATCTCCATCATTTTTTTTAAAGTGATGCAATTCTAATGTTATGTGCAAAGCATAAGATGGGACAAAAAAGAGAAATGTACAAAATGGCATCTTTTGCTTGCTTCAAGTCTCAAACTTTAAAATCTTTTCCACATTAACAAAATTCTCTCTTTTTTATTTTCTCTTTATTTTTTAATGAAAAAGCAGGAACTAAATGAGTAAATGAATATATTAGTTTGATTACTACCTGATAATTGTAGTGCCTGTCTCATCACTGTCTCAATTCTTGCTACTAGTGGGGCTGCTAACTCTTCAAGTTTAGCTCTGAATTTAAAAAAAAAAAAAAGAATATTAAGGCTGGACCTTTGGCACATTTTCCTGTTTCACTTTCCAAGAAAGCAGTGCTTTGCACCTTGGAGAGAGCTGACAAATTGGATAATGTTCTTAAAACTTCATATTAACCACATTTTGGCCTTTTTTTAACCATTCTCAAGACAAAAGTTATATAGAAATAACAAACTAATTCTGATGTTTTTTTCCTTCAACAGAAGACATGTTAAACTACCTGCTAAAAGTCAGCAAAGCATCAAAAATAACAGGCACCCACACTGCTAATATCAATACATAACTGGCATTTGGAGATGTTTTCTGTGCTAGTATTAGCCTAGAACAAAGTTGCCATTTCAGTAGTTTACCGTTTCATTCTCCCGCTGACATCTTTATCATCCATGATACACTCAATGTTCATGGGCAGCTCCTCCGTGTTACTGCTCATCAACTTCTTCAGTCTCTCACAGGCAGTCTTCAGGCGAACCATTGCCCGCACGTTACTCTTCACATCTATCTTGTACTTTTCCTTGAACTCTGCAGCAAAGTGATCCACAAGAAGTCTGTCCAGGTCCCTGCCACCTAAGAAAGCATCGCAAGCTGTTGCTAATACCTGGAAAAAGGTGACCACATAAAAAAATAAATGAAGTTGAACAAAGATCATATGATGAACGGGTATTGTCTATAATTGAATGCTTCACTATGTTGAACTCATGTATGAACAGTTTTATTGCAACTGCATTTTATGAAACGTCATTTCATTCTTCAAACAATAACTTACTAATAACAATTAGAAATGAAGAGCAAAAAATGTCTTTTTGCAGAATAATAAAAAATGTTTCATCACAAAAAAAAAAAAAAAAAAAAAAAATTGACTTCAAA
>NW_019775471.1:0-42373 GCF_001039355.2 Lingula anatina | reverse complement strand
AAAAAAAAAAAAAAAAAAAAAAAACTGACATACCATACAAAAATGCACATTATAACCATTAAAGATCCTAACTTTTTCTTGTGAAAACAAACTTTACTCCTCAAATCTTTATCAAAGACGAATTTTGTGTTACCCATTTACAAACAACCATAAAAACATTAAGAATGGGCCAGCTGGGGTGAGTGCATCACAGCAAGCATACCTTTAGTTTTCCTTTGTTGAAAGCACAGACAGATATCTGTAGGGAGGAATAACCCATGTCGATTATGACGACATTCCGTGGCTTAGCCTCTTCCTCTGGCAAATCCTGTTTGTAGATACCATACGCCAGGGCAGCTAGAACAAAGTACGAACTCACTGAATACAATAATCTTTTACATGGTTGGAGTTTAAAAGAATATCCACACAGAGATACAACATCAAAGGTTGAGAAAAAAGTTGTAAGCAATTAACACTGTGTGTGACAATAAAAATATATGTACTCTTTAAATGTTAAACTCATTGATTTGTGGAATCTTTCAGCCATTATTATTAATAATACATTGATTATCTTATAAAAACTGTGTAAAGTGGTGAGAGACAAGAATGCCACAGTAGACAGACATCCATGCTAAGAGCCACATAACATGAATATAGCATATGAAATATCCACCCTGGTGTATAGTATAGCAGCAGCAGTGGGTTGAAATATGCAATCTCTAATATAAAAGATTTCATTCTGATGCAATGAAGAAATTCGGAATAGTTTAAACATTACAATAAACATGCTTATGTGCATGCGTTCACATACACGTGCATGCACACAAACATGCAAGACAAACCTGCAGTAGTGTCATTCATGATCCTCAGGCAGTTTAGGTCAGCCATCTTGGCCACATCAATCATAGCTCTCCTCTCAGCATCAGTGTAGAAACTTGGCACCTATAAATAAGAACAATTACTAATCAAGCAGAAATTTAATCATTATTAAATAATCATTATTTGTTAACAAAAGTTGGACGGCACATTTGTAATACTAAAAGTGGAAATTCTAAGACAGATACAATTTGGTATATAAAACAGTCAAAATGCAGAATAAAAATCCTTAAAACGGGCATAGTACTGAAAACTTTCACCCAATGCATGTTAAATTGGAGAGAAAAGATATCATTTCTACTGCGTGGAAGTGACACTCATGCTACAACCACATCCTGCTATATTCAGTCATGTTCACACTGACATTAGGTCAACCTTCTCTACGGTCTTCTTATTATTCTAGGTTTAAAATAAAGAACCTGTCTGCAAAGACTGCAGAACTTTCAAACCTTTATAAAGCATGGCAGACAAGTGGCAAGACAGCATCTGCTGCGTACGAGTATTAGAACGTGTGCACGAATGGGTGTGCATGTACCTGTGTGTGCGTGCATGCCTGATCACAAAGCACTCACCGAAATGACGCAGTCCACTACTTTGGTACCCATTCCATGCTCTGCTGTCTGTTTAAGCTTGGTCAGCATCATACCACCTAACTGCTCTGCTGTGAAAACATGCTGCTCTCCTAAGTAACGTGCCTGAAAAAAAAAAACATCATTCAAGTCCTTATTTTGCTTGATGAAATTCATTAAAATGTTTGTCTCACTTAAAGTCCAAAAATAAACACTTTTAGTAACAAAGACATTAAATTTGCAGATATGGCTATCAATTTTACAAAATAAATTTGAAATAAAATAGTTTTTGTTTTAACATTTACATAAATATCAATGGTCTATGACTATTCCATCTGTTGAAATATTGGCTAGATTTCAATGTCCCAGAGAGGCATATAATATATCTTATGTGATCACACATTATCATATGTCATTTACAGAAAATACATCTTCATCAGCTTGAACTATGCAACTTGACCCCAACTAGCATTAAGACTAGGTCTTACATCAATGTTTGTGGCAAACCACTGCAAGTTTCTGACTAGTTTGATATTACCTTGTATACCTTCCCCTCATTGTAAATGATGCGTCAAACATTCATGCGCAATTTTCATTTTAAAATTTATCAACTTTCAGCAATTAACAAGGAACTTATGTTTGACATAGGTTTTTATTCATCCTTCCACTGCCTTATTTGCAGTGTTCTTTAAAAGCCTGCTAAAGCTAATGACTAAGGGAGGTTGTCCTTCAGTGACATGCAGATGACAGTAACATACATCACTGCCTTCCATCTGTGCCAGGTTAAGTGTAAGTGTTAAACCTTATTGCGTATAGGTGGACAGTGGACATTTCTGAGATCATGTGGCCAGACTTAAAACTGAACTTTGAGGACTTTTTTATCTGTATAAAAATAATAAGTAAAATACAAAGTATTAAGGAAATTACCAGTGTTCCAAAGAAAAGTGTGACCATCAAAAGTCCAAATTTTGCAATTTTAACAAATGTTTTTATTTTTTATGCAGTCATAACACTAAGATACTAATCAAACACCTTTTTCAACAACAGACACACCTGTGCTCATCTTTATTATAATCCATTGCTTAAGGTCACCCGAGGCATGACATGAACTGGTTAATCTTGTTAGTCAAGACTTTCTCAATTCTACCAAGACCCGAGGTTGGATCTTGACTACAAATGAGCACATCATTGTCCCCAGTTAGTTTGGCAACTTACCTTAATGCCAACAGACCCATTTACACCTTCTACTATTTCATTTGGATAGTGTTTTATTTCTCTCTGCACCATCGGATCTTTGAACTTCCTGCCAATAAGGCGTTTGAATTCTGATACTGTGTTCTTCACATTTGTTGCTTCCTGATTCTTGGCACCTACTCCTAGAAATCTCTGTTTCTCGCCAAGGGCAACGACAGATCTGAAATTTTGAATAATATAGTTGGTTATCATCAGAAATTCACTTATTTTTAATAATGAGACAATGTATTTCAATTTAGTTATTTTTGCAGCTCTGTGATGAAACGGCCAAGATGCTAAGCCTGGTATCAGACATGAGCTTAGGTTTAAAAAAAAGCCTCTAAACATTTATCAACACCTAACCTTGATGAATCTCAGGAACCATCATCTCTGGAATCAAGTTTAAAAATGCAGAATTCCGCTTTTCCCTGGAAAAAGCCCATGTCTGAGGTATGATATTCATCAAATGCTTGCAGCACAGTTCTAATCACAGAGAACATATCTGCACCCCCTAACCCTCTGAAAGAATGCAACACTACAGTGCATGTGTACCATAATTACAAATGGCCAACATCCAGGTCAAAACGGTCAAAATACTGCAACTTTAATATCCTTAAATTGTAAGCTCTGAAAACTGATGCACACTTCTGGTTAAGTTAGTAAGTAATTGCTCTGCAAGAAACTGTCTTACACCCCATTTCCATAGATTAGATCGACCTACTTTAGATCGACCTAACTCCCTGGGGGTTCACGCTAAATAGCTGTCAGCCGGGCGGACACGAAAGTTAATTACCCCCTTACAGCTTGTAGTAGGCGGGACGGACATTTAAGTCGGATTATCTGAAAGTAATCTAGTGAGACTCCCCGCGGGGATAGATCGATCTAAAATCTATGGGAATAGAGCCTTACAATGTAGGAGGTCAAGTAGTCTAAAAGTGGATCATAAAGATACCCGATCCACAAACTAAAGTGGGCAAGGTGCAGAAAATACACCATATTCCATACAATACTATTTTATCTCCAAGAATTTAAACTAATATCCTATAGTATAGTTCATAACCTTGGCATGGTTCACTTCTCAAGCTATGAACTCATTTACAAACTATGTGTGTGTGCGTGTTGTATGTTCCTCCTCCTAGGAACATGTAGTAATCTGGAAGCCACACCTGTCTTCACCTCCACAGCACACCTACATGATGTCTGGAGAGCTATCAACTAGTTTTATGACCAGCAGTAGATCCTATTTACCCTGGATTCTAGAATCTTTTTTATCTACCACTGCTGCAAGTATGCAGTATCCATGCTTTATTTGACAGGCTGTAAATGTTGTTTTTGTGTGAAAGTGACATTTTATCGTTTCAGACAAACATCCCCTTTTATCAACATCCTAGATGGTCCTAAAAGAGCAACTCAAAATGTTGGATTATCATTTCATCATTTTCTTCATTCTTTGCCCTTATAATATACTACGCTTATGAATAGTTTAGAATTACAGTCTACGTTTTCAAAACATCTCTACACACACACACACACACACACACACACACACACACAGAGTAACCCACTGATGACATATTACCAGAAATGAACGGATTTGACACTGGCTGTCACTATTTGCATACGATAAATGGATATTCCAGGTTTAACCACCTTTTCAGCAGAACTTCTATAATGATGAATGCATGTCACAGTCGACAGGCAGACAATGTAAAATCCTTGCACACATTTGCTGTTAATAGATTTTTAGTGCATTCTAAGTACACTCCCTTATGACATTAGCTATGGAAGATGGCAAAAACTCTGACATAACAAAAGAAAATAAAATATAACTAAAATCAAACAAAATCCAACAGAAAACAATAATTTTAACATTTTCTACATTCTGGCAATGGCTCAACCAAGAGCATGCTTTCTGCTGGGTTTCACATTATACTGATATATATAGAAAACTAGGAAATTTACCTTTAGAAAGCATGCTCAAGGATATATTACCTAATAATTAACCTTCCTCAAGCAAGGACTTGAACAGACCAGCATATAGTTTTGGCATAACACAAAAGGCATCAACATTCTTGTTAACCAACTAAGAAATATCCTGTATACATAAAGTTGTTCAAATAACTTCCTCTATCACTTTGTTTTAACATGCAATCTTTGAATATTAATTTTGCACACAGACAAGTATTATCTTGAAGAAAGGGAATCCATTCAATAAGCAGTTATTTGAAAACTTAAACATGCCTTTCAGATCTAAAATGGATAAAAAAATTTGAAGACATTAAATTAAAATGCTTGTATATGACCCTTAAACAATGTAGCTCCGTTTTTTAAGCAACAAAGGAAATTCCAGGAGTAAGAAGACTCGAGTACTGCTCTTCTTGCTTATTACCTTGATACTGTACCAGGCCTTATAAACGGATTACGGATTGGCTTACTCGTGGCTTTTGTGGTCAATATGGGCGTTAGTGCTAAAAGATCTGCAGGTAGTGTTAGTAAACGCCTAATCTGTTTATAAGACCAGTGTACACTACCTGTTCATGCACCTGTATTGGTGTGTTTAGAATATCACTCCTTGGTATATCATAAAGCGGTTATTCACCACCAGAATAAAAGAACACATTCGAGTACAAATAATGACCTGGTACCAAATCTATACACGTGTCCTGCCAAGACAGATGCATGTGTATGTGAGAGAAACATTTGAAAACCATTCTTATGTCATCTCTGTTTTTTTTTTTTTATTTTACTATAGTAAGTGACTTGAATATTTTAGGCATCGTTCACATGCAATGTCTATTTTCTAATTTCTATTTTCTATTCGCGGTATCTTATGATCACTGTCTGTGCCCTGAATATCCCGCCGTGTAATTACTGGCAGCGCGAGCCAGTTACTTATAGTAACTTATAGTAACTGGCTCGCGCTGCCAGTAATTACGCCGCGGGATATTCAGGCCACAGACCGTGATCATAAGACATACTGCAAATAGAAAATAGAATTTAGAAAATAGACATTGCATGTGAACGAAGCCTTAGATTCCTTTAAATCTATTTTATGTAAGTGGAAAAAAACTTTGCTGAACAAATCAACATGCTGCTTTTCAGTCTTGATAATCACCAGATGTAGTTACTTTGGCATATATGCCCATTTTGGCATGACAAAAGAATCACTTTCAAGGAGATACAATAGGTGTGTAATCTGTTAAATGGTCACTTGACAGGAAATGAACAAGCTCATACTAGTATGCATTTCTACATTATTGAAATACTGCCAAATATTTTTCTATTATAACGATACTGTGTAATCACCCAGCAAAGTGAGATATGCCGTAGGCTACAATGAGGGGGTGTAGCCATCACACCTTATCAGTTCTCAACACATTCATATTTCACCTGAGAATCACAGTGGATTTCTTGTAACTAAAACATTCCACCATATTATACCAATATGAGGATAATTTGTCGTTTTAATCTTAAAAGAACAATACTACAGGATCAAGGTTAGACCCTCATTTTCCACACACTATATGCAGCCTGAAACTGAAAATGAAATACTTTCTAAACTAAAAATAGGCACACCACTCAGAAAATTGGGATATTGCCTCTCTGGTAGCGCCTCAACACTAAGTTTGAAATCGATTTGGAAAATCTATTGAACAAAGGGCAGGGCAGTCTGACAGAACGATATCATAAGTGAATACTTACGGTGTTCGCCTTTCACTGTAGTCATTAGCTATTGTTTCAATTCCACCTTGCCTTGCCACAGCAACATAACACGAGGATGTCCCAAAATCAAAGCCGACACAGGCCATTTTGTGACGAATAAAATGTTCCTTTGACACGCCAGTTAAACAGAAGCCTTTTGAATTTTCTTCCAACACAACCACCAGTTAAATTACCGGCTAAAGTGACTCTTTACACTAAAATTCTATGAATGAACTTTCAGGAATTTTCTGGATTACTGACACAATTTTGTCATGCCGGCTACGTTCGGGTATTTCCGTGATCTGTTCCGGAATTATCCGAATTACGTGTTGTTATTTGATTTTTCATTGGTCAGAAAATTGTAATGTTCTTCAGATTAATATGACAGTTTTTTCCCTTAATATCATTCACCCGACTAGAACTTGCAAAGGCATATGGTCATGACTTTGATTCATAGTTCCAGATCACAAATAGAGGGAGAATTAGATTATGAAAGGAACATTCGATAACACATCAAGTTGCCACACAGTGCTTTCAACCAATAAGGCAGCAGCTAACAAGACACTTATACTACGCTGACTCGTTATGAAAGCGAGGCATACGTCTTGTTTTTGAACATGGCGACTAGCTGAGTTACATTTATTTATGATTACATTTGTACTGCATAAAGTTATGATTTTTATTTGATACGTTGGAAATATGGGAGAAAGTATAGAGGTAGGTATTTTTAATCTTTATATCTACCGAACCAAATCTGATCCTTTCAAACACGAGCGTCTTTATTGAATTTAATCAAGAATTTCAAACTTGGGAATGTTTATCAAATGAGATTTTATCAATCCCAATATTTCCAGTTTTGAAGTCTTAGATTTCTCTTACTTTAATTAAAGTGTTTGTAAAAATGAAATATTCTTGATTCAAAAGATAAAGTGAACGAGAAAAATACTGTGTTGCAAACGCCTGCTGTTTATCGTTTATGTCATTTGCCTTCACTACTACTAGTGCTACTAGCACGAAATATGGGATGAATTATCTAAGGTTTGTGATAGGTACGGATGTGCTAACACACGAAAGCAAAGGTTTTTAAGTAGGATAAAATGATGTCCAGATGGGCATCCACCATGATGCGGGAGCACTGAATTTTTTATCAACCCCTCTACCTCAACTCGCCCACTTCTTTGAAGCCAAATAGGTTCTGTATATAAAATAATTTACATTTCATCCAGGATTACCAAGTGCTCAACCTCCTGGGCAAGGGGGCTTTTGCTTGTGTGTACAGAGCTAGAGCACTCACCACAGGACAGGAGGTGGCTATCAAAATGGTGAGCTCCATAACATTAAACCAAAGTTTGAATGATATATCATAGCTTTTGAAAAGGTTTTTGAAAAGGCTTACATTAAAAAAGGATCCTTGCTGATTTAAACTAACTTATTTTATTAAATAAATGTGTTTTTATTCCATTTTCATGATCAAAGTTGTACAAATTTTGCCATGTAAGACAAGGGTCACATCCAGTGACAGCACATTTGAAACTTCTATATAAATGTTTGACTTAATTCTGATCTTATATTTTTTATTTTTTTAAATTTATTTATTTATTTATTAATTATAATTTTATTTATTTGCCAGTGCAACTTATCTCTAAAGGTTAGAGTGAATTTTGAATTTCTTTTCCCAGATTGACAAGAAATTAATGCAGGCTGCAGGGATGGTGGCACGGGTGAGGAAGGAGGTTGAGATCCACTCCAGATTAAAACACCCAGCCATACTGGAGGTAATGACTAGTGCAGAGGTTAAATTAAGTAAAAAGGATAAGAGAACTTTACGAAAAAGATATCTAAAATTTGTGTGGATTGTTATGATACCTGTAATTTTTATGTTACTTTCAATTGAATGGTTATATAATAGGAAAAAGGACAAAAGCAAATTGTCACATTAAAAATGAAACATTTTCAAATTTAAAAGTTGTTGCTTTACATGAAGGTTTGTTCATTTGTTTATGAATGTTCAAAATAAACACCACACCAAGAAGTTAAAATGTAAAGATATGCTTATTGCTTTAAAGAATTAACTGTATTTCAGCTGTACAATTATTTTGAAGACAGCAACTATGTGTATCTTGTTCTGGAGATGTGTCATAATGGGGAGCTGTACAGGTACCTCAAAACTAACTGCAAGGTACTTTCTGAACAGGAGGGTAGGTGTTCCCTTTGATCTTATTTGATGTTCTGCAGCTTCCTACACATGTTGGATCATTTTACTTTCTAACAGTACTAAAATTATTAAGTACAACACAAAATTTTAGGAAATGTTGATACTTGTAGACAGTGCCCCACTTGTAAAAAATACAAATGAATTGTGCATACAATAATCAGATTCTTGAGTTCAAAAATAGTAAATTAAATTTGGAATTTTAAAGTTACTGCCCTTTGATCAGTGTACAATTAAAATCAGAACACAAAAATTGTTTCTTGACAAAAAGTCAACACAGTTACCATGTTGCAAGTTCATTGTGTATCAGCTTTCATATGTTGATTGAAATCATCTGTCCCATTCCAGCTCGTGTGTTCCTGCGTCAGATAGTTCAGGGTATGTTATATCTTCACTCTCATGGTATTCTTCACAGAGATCTGACCCTGGCCAACCTTCTTCTGACCAAGGATATGGACGTGGTATGTGCTGCTGTGGTCAACAATTATTAACTTACATGTAGAAGTTGATGGATATAGTCATTTGATATTTACAGAACACAGTGAGAAATAAATACACAGAGTATATTTATAAATTGTTTTAAACTAAGTTGTTGCATCAGTTCAGATATTATCTTAACCCTCAGTTGTTGCATCAGTTCAAATTTTTTCCTGGATGGTTTAGGAAACTTGAAAACTTATTTTTTGAAAGGACTGTAACTTGGCTTTTGGTGGGATGACAAGATTTATTTGTAAGATGTAGCTATTTTTAACATTTAATTAAATTTCTCTTATGAAGGCCAAAGCTATTTAAGTATTGAGAAAAAATGGCATATTTTTAAATAAGAAAATAGAAGGAAATCAGTATTGGAAATAAAGCTGGAAAGTTTATCAATTCACTGTATTCAGAATGAAGGGAACTAATGATTGCTACTGGGCTGAAGGACTCATATACAGTAAAACAAACTATTATCATTATTATTATTATTATTATTATTATTATTATTATTATTATTATTATTATTATTAAACCATATATCTTTTTCAGAAAATAGCTGACTTTGGTCTGGCTACCCAGCTGAGTGTGCCTGATGAGAAGCACTTCACTATGTGTGGAACACCGAACTATATCTCACCGTAAGGATGGCAGTGTTATTTGATATCCAGAATGATAATTACTTACCAAAATATCTATTTTAGTATAAAGTATTGTTCTTTGATGAGTCATAAAGAAATGAGAAATGATATCAGCTGATTGACTAAGGAAAATAATATACTAAACATGGCAGTTTTGATTTTTTTTTATGACAATAAGTTTGTATGTTGGTTAATTTTGTGCACAGAAAAAATATTCTTTTGATTTTTTTCTTTTTTTTTTTTTTCTTTTTCACCTTTTTTCATACAAAGCACAGTCTAATAACAATGGTCATAGTTCACAGTACTCAGAAACTATTATAATATGATATATTCAGCGAGATAGCTATGCGTGGAGCCCATGGACTGGAAGCAGATGTGTGGTCCCTGGGCTGTATGTTGTACACCTTCCTGGTGGGCAAGCCTCCTTTTGATACCCAGGCTGTGCGCACTACACTGAACAGGGTGATATCAGCCGAGTTTGACATGCCCGACCACTTGTCATTAGAGGCGAAGGATCTTATCAAATCATTGCTGAAGAAAAACCCCAAGGAGAGGATTGGTCTTCATGGTGAGAGGGTACCTTCTGTGCCTTTATTCAGGGTGCACTCTTTTCTACTTTTATTTTGCTTGTAAGCTCAGTGCAGTTTTTTAAGTAGACTAGGTAACTGTTTGTCTGAATTTCCAACAAAAGGTAAAAGAAAACATTTATTGTAAATTTCAGAAATTAATACTTTGGTGATTGTCTTTTCTTTCTTTTCCTCCCTGTAGATATTTTGGAGCACCCCTTTCTTACCAACACATCACTGAGGGAGTATAAATCTAGAGGGCATCATAACATGGTAAGAGGTCTTTTATAGAGTTTTTAGACAGTACTGCTAATTTGTGAAATTACTGGAAATTTATACATTGGAAATAAGAAATGATACAAAGCCACACACACAAGCAAGTCGCTTAAATGATCAGACTAAACATTCCCAGTTATCTTCTAGCCATTGGATAAAGTCATGCTAATGAATTAAGTAGGAAAATATTACCTATGTACCAGAAAATACACCATGATTGTGCATTAAAAGATGAACAGAGAAACTGCATGTGGTACTGCTGCAAGGGACCTAGCTGTTTACTTCTTGTCCCCATTTGGCCTCATCTTTCAGCTGACCAATGAAGCCTCAATGGACAGTGGTCACGACACAATGAACACCATGTCCACCAACACCAGTAACACTCGCTACACCTCCGCCTCCCGGCTGCGCCCCACCAGGGCCTACCCTACCCCCAGCCTGGGCCCTCTCACCTCCACTGCTGAGGAAGAGGAGGGAGGGAGTGCCCAGGACTCGGGGTGGTCATGGAGAGGAAATAATGGGGTGACTGGGCACCACCCCACACACCCACCCTCCCCACCTGTTAGACTAAGAAGCAGGTGAGTTTGACTGCTGTCAGTGGTGATAGTTAACAGAATCTTCAGCAAGGACAAAGATAGAAGTAAAAAAAAATTGAAATCTGACATGAGCAACAAGAGGTACAACTTGTCTGTTTTGTTAATTTTGTTACATTTACTGGTTATTTCTGTTTCCTGAAAATGATTTATTTTTTAAAAATAACATTGGCTAATTGAATATATAAGGTGGCATAAATTCTAGTGAAGCTTAGCATGCAATGAACGTGCAGTTTGTGTGATTAACAAATTATTGAATCATTTTAGTCCAAATGAAAGGGTGCAAAAGATTCCAGAGAAAACTATGAGCACCTCAGCAGAGACCAGGTATCCCAGCAGCTCCCACAACTCTGCCATGTTGTCCACCATCTCAAACCCCACTTTCTCCAGTCATCAAGCTGTTAATTTGAACTCGAATAAAGGCACAGATTTCCAGACTAAACTGTCTCATTACCTCAGGGGTGCTGAAAACCAAGAACACAAATTCAGCCAGCAACAATCTGCAAGGGGGTTTAATGATGGAGAAGATGGTTCTGGTTACCATGGTGCTAGGCTCCATAGTTACCATGGTGACAGTAACTATAATAATGACCCATCTCAACATGGTCGTCAAGTTGACGAAAATCCACACCCTGAACTTCCAAGATTTCCTGAGAGGAGGCAGAACTTTGAGAGACCAGGCTTCATAGAAGCTGAACGCAGTGGCCACAGCTCCATGACTCAGCAGCAGTTGACAGGGAAGCCACCCACGGCAAGTCACCACTGCAACTACCACCATCATCACAGAGCAAATGGTCAGGCAGGGGAGGAAGAATTAAGGGTCTTCCCATCAGAAAGGGGGAAATCTATGAACAGTGTTTGTCATATAAACAGGTTGGAATCTAAAGATGAACTTCAAGACCAGGACTTTGGAAAAGGACAGAACAGAAGTCACTTTGAAGGAACAACCACGGGAAACTGGTTGAAACAAGACAAAGATGTAGATATGAAATCAGTTAGTAGTGGTCAGCAGGCTATTGATGGAGTGGACAATGCCCAGGCCAGGGGTAAGAATGACCTGGTCACTACAGGAACAGAGGTGGTCAGTAAAGATGGCCGGAGACTGAGGGACCTGGCCTCTCCTCTGAACTCTCTCAGACTGAGACCTATCAGGCAGAAGACCAGGAATGCTGTGGTAAGCTGGCCTGGAGTTGACGTGCTAGATGAGAATACAATATAATGATATTTATGCCATCTTGTTGTTTGTACTGAAATAATATCATATTCATTGACAATTTAAGTGCAACTTCTGGTCAGTAAAATTACATTTAACCTCCTATCCTCAAGCAAAATTAGTAAAGTATACATTTTAAATTTCATATATTTTTTAAGAAAATTGCTTTTTCATCATGTTATTTAGCTCTTTGATCACATAATTCTTTGGTGATCTTTATAATTTTTTTTATCTGACATAAAAAAATTATTTGGATAAAGAGAAAAACTTACAAATAATATCATATTTTGACTGTAGATGAATATTCTGGAAGATGGGGAAGTGTGTCTGGAGTTCTTCAAGAGCAAAGACAACCAAGACAGAGTTGTGGAGGTCTGTAAGATATCTGCAGATGGGAGAAAGGTGAGCAGATAACAAAATGAACTGTTGATGAATGGTAGGATCCTTCAGGGGAGATGATGTGTTGGTGGAACTCTTTATCTATTTCTTTCTGTCTTGGCCATGTGAAGTTGAAATGGCTCACTGACCGTTTTTACACACAATGAAAAAGATGTGTTGAGTTTGTTTAACTGCTTTCACTGTAAACATATTTTTCATAGGGTTTTTTTTTCCTCATTGTGAAGTCAGTATTTAAGATAAATATTTATGTTAAGATTTAAAACAGGAATTAAGTGGAATTATTCTCTTTGATTAAAATCAAATATGTGCATATACATATACATACCTATGTATTTGTAAGTTTGTTGTATATATTTGTTAGATCATAGTGTACCAGCCCAAGATTCCTCACCAGCCTGTCCAGGACCGTCCCCCCACCCCGCCAGGTGACACTGCCTGTATCTACACCTACCATGACCTCCCCAGCAAATACTGGAAGAAATACCAGTATGCTGCCAGGTAGGGGGAGCAAAATGGCCATTTCAGCTCTGTGAATTGCTTCCTGGGTGGGAATTTAGAAGTATAGAATGTAGGATTGAGGATCTTTAGTGAAATGTTTGGAAATTTAAGTTTTTTCTTGGGATGCTAGAACTTTTTCTTTTTAACAGGCCAAAGTACTTTTATGTGTACTAGAAAGTTGTGTTGGATTTTTAGTGAAATAATTGGAAACCATGAGAATTCCAGAGCTTTTTCTTTTTAACAGGCCAAAGCACTTCCTTGTGTACATATACACTCTTTTTGTTTGATTATTAATTGCTTTTATATCAATAGGTACAGTTAGAAGAAAGTACCATATATAAGTCAGAAGAAAATACCATTGACACCATATAGAGCATATGATCATGTTACCTAAATTGTCATAGTAATTAATCTTGTCTATCTCCAATTTTAATGTTTATTTTCCTTCTACTAGATACAATAGATATAAACATTGGTTAACATATAAATTTATCATTTTTTCAGGTTTGTCAAATTGGTGCGCTCTAAAACCCCCAAGGTGACTATGTATACCACCAAAGCCAAGTGTATGCTGATGGAGAACTCCCCCAGTGCTGACTTTGAGGTGGTGTTTGCTGATGGTGAGTAGGAAGATCATATTGTATAAGAAATGTTCTAGTTTTGTTATGTGAAATAAGTACAGATAAATTATAGGCAAGACATCAAAATGTTTTTCAACAATGTGAAATAGAATGTGGGAAAGTATTGAAAAAAATTATTATGTGAGGCAAGTGTTTATTTTTAAGTTGTTCCATCTCTGTTCCTGACTAGCTTTTAAATTGTGAATGAAAAAGGATGAAGGATTCTTCCTTGTGGCATCAGGTTCGCTGCAGGAGATACCGCCCTGGTGGCATAGGTGAAATAAATTTCAAACAGAACTATATTTTGTTTCCAAGGTGCCAAAGTAAACTGCAATCCCCAGGGTGCCAGGATTATCGAGCAGGATGGCACTACCATCACCCTAGGGACGGAGTCTGGAGTCCACCACCTCTCTGCTGACGCCCAGAAACTGTGGGAGAATGTTAAACAGGTAAAGTACCCAGCTGGAGATCCAGACCCATAGCCAGGGGGGTTTGGGGGTGTGAAAGAACCCCCCTTTTTGATGGAAAAAGGTCCCCTCTGAGTAAAATTTTATCTAGGTACATGGAAGTTTCATAGAAAAAGGTCCACTTTTTCAGAAAAAGAACCCCCTTCTCAAATTGCTGGTTATGGGCCTGAGAACGTTGTTTAGTAGTGAGAATTACCACTAGCATTATAATAACAATAACTAAGTTGAAACTGTATATAGTGTGGTTCCACTAGAAGTTAATTCTCGATTTTAAAAAGAATGAATGATTTCTAAAAAATATTTTGAATTTGTTTCAATTATGCAGAAAAGGCAAATGGACTTGGATAATATGAGTTGTTCTTTAGATATGAACATACTAAAACTATATGCCTGAATGATATATTAATATGCAAAACTGTTTTTGCTCATAATTACAATATAATGCCATTTATTTCTCATACAGCAGAAATGTCATGCTGGCAGTTGCCAAAACTAACTAATTGTTATTAAATATCTGTTTCAGCTGCGTCAGCACTGTTTGGACCTGGAGGCTGCTTTGTCCATCGCTGAACAAAAGGCAGGGATAGGCCACTACTTCCCAGTCATTGTTGGCAGGTAATATGCATTGCTTAAAATAAAGATTAAGTAATAAACATTCGAACAATTACGTTATTCTAGTGTACTGCTTCTTTGCTGATACTACCAGATCTTCAGATATTTGGTACTTTGACAGAGGAATGCAAGTTTTCTGCAGACGACTCAATTAAAATTAGCAAATCGGTGGGTGTACATTATAGGCATTAACAATGAAGGTATAATGTGCATTGTGTACTCAAGTTGAATTTCCCATAGTTCAAGGAATTGATGGAATAGACATGCATCAGAAAAAAACTAAAAAAAGTTGCTTCGACTGTATTCATTCAGGCGGCCCACAATGCCCTGTGCAACAGGCAGTAGTTCTGATGGGAAGCAAGCGCCATCTGGTGAGAAGAAGAACAACAGGGGTTTCCTGCAGCAGACTGAGGGCTCCCCAGTGGCAGTACCAGCACCAACTGTAAGTTTTAATCCTGATATTTTAAAAGATTCAGAATATTTTGCATCTTGTGTCTGATTTTGCTAATCAATTAAACCCTTTGGTTGCCTTAATTTGTTAAACTTTATGATGAATTGATTGTATTGTTGAATGTATTTAAATTTCAATAGGTACAGAACTAACATGTTATAATTTATGTCTCTGAACATTATTTACAGTCAAATGTCTAATCTTGTTGCTTGATTGATAAGATCAGGGACTGCTGTCATTTGAATTTGACTTGAAAGTTTAATACAAGTACAGAACATTGATGTTTTTATAAAACTTCCACCAAGCCTCTAATTTATCATGCAAATGCAAATAATGTATAATTTTAAATAATGTATCAGATGCTGTCATTTGATGGGACGGTGATGAGCAGTCATGTGACCAGAGTTCAGGAACCACGGACAACCAAAGACGCCCATAAGACACTCTCCGGAGCAAAGGGACAACTGTTCATATCTCAGAACTCAGATAACAAGAGACAGGCTCATGGTGCAGAACGAGACTTCGGTGTGCAAAAAACACAGGAACATTCTATTGACAGTCAGGCTAGAATGGCACTACATGAAAGAGGCAGGAAAAATAAAAGTTTACATGAGAAAGAATCTCAGAAAAGAACACAGTCAATAGAGGAAGAGGTCTACAGCAAAACTCCGTGTACCTTATCACAGAAGGAAAACATGGAGCATCACGATAATACTGGAAGAGTAGGACCTAGACGTGGTGGTGAACATACTGGTAGGACTACAAGGTCACACCAGAGGGGTTTGCATGTGAAAAATGGTAATAGCAGTGACAGAATACAAGACTGGGAGAAGGAAAAATTGAAAAATACAGGCCAAAGCACATCTATGCACAAGAGGTCAGATGGTAATATTATTTCAGATGAAAGACCTCCACATTCAGGAAGAGATCTCACAGGGGAAGGCAGGAGCCGCAGACACAACACACCAACAGCTGGTAGTACTGTGGAGCCTTACCCTAGTGAACCAGCACGGAGTAGCAGTGCTAAACGTCACCACTCCAATCAATCCTCCCCTGCCAGTCACGCTAGAGATCGGCAGAAGTCTCAGAAACGGGTGACACAATCACCTGAGGTGACGTCACCATCAGCGAGAGTGTTAAAAAGGATGTTTGTGCCAGATGTGGGTTGGGCATCACAGGTGAGTCTGAAACACTTATTTATGACTTTTATAACAGAAACAAAGATCATTAAATAATTTAATAAGATTAGTAAATTTATCTTCTTCACATAGCACAATAATTTTTGATTTAAACAGTAGAGTGTATGTCCATTTGCAATAGAAGCCCTCCAGTTTAGCATTTGGGTTGTGCTTCTTTCCAGCACTGTGATGGCTCAGTGTGGGTGCAGTTCAATGATGGGACACAGGTGTGTGTCAGCTCTTCACAGACTGCCATCAAATATGTGGATCAGGCTGGCAAAGTGTCAAGGTAAGTGCTTGGATGGAGTGGTGGTGGTGGTGGTGGTGGTGGTGGTGGTGTTGGGGGGGAGGGGGGGCAAATACAGAGAGAGCAGGAAGGCAGAGGTGTGTGGCACACAAAAAGGGGCGATTTAATTTTGTAATGATGAAAAGAGATTGCCATATTGAAAGTTTAAGGTTTTTTGTTTTGTTTTGTAGAAGTATAAAGAAGCTTAGAGAAGAAAGATAAACACGTTTGTTAGGTGTGCTGGTTATGCTGCCACCTTGAATAGATAATTAGACCCTGTGTTCTTCCATATTTTAGGTATGGAGAGACAGATCATCTCCCAAGTCACGTGATGAAGAAATTGGAAAAGCTTCCTGCAGTGGTTGAAAAGTTGGCAGCAACAGGGGACTCGTAGTTTAACAGACTATTAAATTCATTCATTAACTTAGACAATTATTTTAATAGATGTCTTAACTTATTCGTGGCAGTTGTTTTGATGAAGGAATAGTGAAGCCTGCTTCATCTGAAGAATATGCAAAGTAATACACAAAATTTATAAAGAAACCCTTTTAACATGTTGTCTGTTGATAAGAAGAAAATTGTGATACTTTTATTTTTTGAGAAATATATTTTGCAAGATAAGGTGTCATTACTTATTTCTGTGTATATTTTTGTACATAACAGAATTATTGTTTGTAAAGCAATGCAGTTTTTATACCCATCTTGGGTATTTTGGTCTTTCTGCACGGGTGCAGATCTAGATGTTTGGATGTACGTATATTTAGTCATCAACCAATCAGTTGAAAAACGGGATTAGGGAGATATATTTATAAATATTTATTGTACAAAAGTAAGAATATAACAAGTACAATGTATACAAATTTGTTCAAAAGATATGCCAAATAATCGCTCATACAAATTACAGGTGTTTGTAAACTTGACTAAAAGGGTCCCAAAACAATAATTACAAACAGAAAAAATTGAAGTCATAACAGGTGACAGAATCTAAAGTTAAAAGGTGTGTCCTTAAACATTTATCAGTTATCAGTAACAGTTCCACCTTGAACATTAAAAATTAAACTATCTATTCCATATTACTTGTAAACATCTTCTGAGACAGATGAAAACCTTTCTCGTAAGAATTGCTATAAAATATAACTCAATGACATTTAAGATACTGCATCACAGAATTAAATGGTAATGTTTTTCAAAGCTTCACAAAAGTGAACTACACATTTTCATGAAAAGATAAATCATAATGGTTTTCTTACAAAATGCAAGTTTAATAACTTTTAATGACTCCCCTCTCTGTGGCACCCAGGTTGATCTCACTGAGGAATTAGATATAACACCCCATTTCCATAGATTTTTAGATCGATCTATCCCTGTGGGGAGTCTCACTAGATTACTGTCAGTTTGGCCGGCTTAAGCATCTGTCCCGCCTACTAAAAGCTGTAAGGGGGTAATTAACTATGGTGCCCGCTCGGCTGACTGCAATTTAGCGTGAACCCCCAGGGAGTTGGGTCGATCTAAATCTTAATCTCTGGATCAATCTAAATCTCTGGTAAAGCACCCTAAGGCTGCTGCATTTATTGCTGTACAGTTGTGGACAATTATTTTCTTAACAAAGCATTCAAAATCCTTAAATAATTTTAAGTAATTTTTACTGAAGAGAGAGAAATTTTACCTCTAGAATATCTTAGAGATAAGGAGGCCCTACATACCTTTACCGTGGGCTATAGGGGCTTTTGTGTAGCACATAATATTATATGGTCTCAAATGGACGCTAAAAACATAACAATACCGCATCTAATCAATGTCCATACAATATTAAAACCTGAAATGTACCAACATTTCACTAAAAAAGACTATAATTGTATTCCTTTTAAAAATCTATAATTATCATAATTTATTGTTATAAATAGACCTGCTATCCTTTGTATAAAATTATACATATTTCTGGTGTTTGAAGCATTTGCTTTGAAAACTTCATACATATATCTTTAAAATGCTCAGCAATTCATCACTGATCAGTCTTTCTTTATATAAAATGTACCCTCAATACTGGTATAGCTTTACAAAAATATCCAATTTCATGCTTTTTTTTTTCATTTAATAAACGTTACATGGATTTGCAATTACAACAAAACGAAGATTCTGCAAATCTGTGAGATTGTCAAATGAACCCTAAGTAAAATACCAACCCTGAATAAAATATTATCGAACCCTTTATTTTAATAATAATATGTATATATGTTGAGTTCTTGAAGTTACCAAACAAATCAGAGATCCTAGTATATTCTTTTGCAAAAACATTTGATAACAAGTTTATTCTCAGAGATATCACAGATGACATGAGACGATTTTCATGCATGACTCTCCCAAGGAATTTGGTAAATGCCAGCAGGAGTCGCCACCTTCACCTCATCAATGGCGGGCAGTTGTTTCAGGACGGTCTTGTTCTCCAGGGGAGGTCCAGGTCTGGAGTTGGGAAACTTCTCCTCCATACTCAGGTAAGTCATCCCTTGCTTGTCATAGCTGATGTTGCTGGAATGATAATATGCTGCATGTTTCAAACACATCCCAACCTTATATCATTATTATTATATTTATTCAATATTTTATGTATTAAAATCCACTTTTCCAGGGGTTAAGTTCAGATATAGATGGAATCAAGAAATATTTTCAGAAAAACGAGAGAATTACATGTCTTCACAACTTAATCAATTATGCACCACATAATTTAAAATGAAAATGCAGATTCACTACTGTTTGCAGAATGCAACTACTACTGAGTGAAATTAGTAACTTGACTGTTTTAAATCTTTAACTTTCATATTTAACTCAATTTGGTACTCAATCAACAACAAAGCAAAGCAGAGTGTTAATTAGTACAATCTGAAAAAAAAACAAGTGAATTTATTTTGTAGATCACACACAAGTCAGTGCTGTCTTCAACACAACTGGTGTTTGTCAATGACAACAAAAAAGTGTTTCTCAGTAAAAAAAAAAAAAAAAGGTGCATCACACCAAATGCCACCTTGATAGTGTACAGTGCAAACTTGCTTGGTGTTGTCTCAACATTGTGGTGTCTAAAGGTACCTAGCTTAATAAAACAAAGAACCAATTATGTCAGAAAGTGCCACTGATGAAAATCTCAACACTGCGAAAAGAAAAAAGCGATGCAACTTTCCCTTCCTTGCCTCCTGCATTGTTCTGTGTTAGTATGAAGCATGCAATGATAGGCAACTTAACAAAAACTGACTAACCTGATAGGCTTTAGTTTCTTATATATTTTGCGTCTGTAAACAATAACAGGATTTACTCAGAATATTTCACCAATTATCAATTAACCTGCTTATTGTTAAAACCTATTAAACTCAATAACTGAAAAAAAATCTTTAAACAATTATGTTAGAGTATATTCAAATGAATATAAATGGAAAACTTGCACAAAAAATGTATTTCCAAAAATATCTTGCGCACATGAAAGCGGATGACATTTGAAACAGTAACTAATCAAAATAAAAGCAATTCAAAATAATTTTAGCAATTCAAAATAAGATATTGACGTCATGAAAATTGATAATAACAAAAATATATTCAGCTGCAAGCTGAAAATGATAGTGTTTTCATATTTGTATCAGCTAATTTCATCAGCTGATTTCAGATTTAGAGCTTAATATGCTTTTATAAAGTGATAATCCTTAAAGCTCTAGGATTTGATATACATAAGGAAGGTGAATTTGTAAAAATTAAAATTGAATTATTACTTTTATAGCTGTCAAAACTCATCAAAATACAAATAGGATGGTAATATGTCAGATTCCATGCAAAATTTGAAACTAAATAATAAGAAAACATGAAATCATATTGGCATGCATTGCACTCTTATCAAAAATGTTAATTTACAGGAGGCCATCAAAAAAGAGAACAAAGAAAAAATAATACCTAATTTAAGACGCCTCTCATGTTGACAGGGTGGGCAAAGGAATCTGAAGCCAAATAAAATGCAAAAAGCTCAGCAATAAGTACATGTACAACCTACCCTTACCACTGACACTGGTCCATTATTTAAATAAACTGGGAAAGTGTCTGTGTTATGTATACAGTTTAAAATAAGCACATTTTTGTACAAAGTCATTATTCAACAAAAGCATGTGTACAACAAGTATCCATATTTTCAATGTCTCTATTCGTATTATAAATCTTCAGTATGTCTACCCAGTCAGCCTATGAGGTTTTTTTTCTTCTCCGCTGTGTCTAGGATAAGGGCATAATATAAGCCATGGACACTCTCTGGCAATAAGCAGGTCTATCTGGCTTGCTGTGCCCCTGGGTTCAATGTCTCCACACAAAATAAGTCTGTTATTAGTAGGCCAGGAAGGGGGACAGAACATTATATGAGTAGAGGTAACTCAGGGTGAGCTGCTGTTGACTTCAGACTATCTTCTCATACATCTTGTCTCATTTGGTATGGGCCTCCTCCACTCCTCCCAGACACTAAACTGTGCTGAACCTAGTTTCATAAATGTAATTCAAATATGTGGAGGGGGTAAATATTTTCTATCCCACACAGCTTGGCTGCTCCAGCTTCAGTGTCATGTTCTAAATGATCACTGAGAGGTATTGCTCTGTACACTGAATTAGCATATATTAGACCTGTGGACAAGTTATCAGCACCCCCTCTCTCTCTCTCTCTCTCTCTCTCTGCACTTCCTTCCTCTCTACATCGACACGCATACCTGTCAGACTTGTTGTGAAGATGCTGTCTTCCTGGTTCATACTCATATTCCACCTGTTCCACGGGGTACGCACCCACATCAACACGGGGGGCGAGTGTACCCTGTTCCAGCCGTGGAGTCAAGTCTGTGTCACCTACAGAGAATACAACATGGTTGTGTTGATATTTTCTAATACAAATCATTTAACAGTACACAGGTATTTATTGTTACAGAGTATCTGGTGTTGCTGCTTTGCAGTGTAACACTTTTGATAGACCTAACCTAGTATGATTGATATGTATACAAGAGTGACCAACATTATAGTTCTAAATGTGCTTCATCTACATGTTCACCAATGCCATAAACAATATATATATATAACACCGACAACAGCAGGTATCATCAGTGGAAATGAGTACAATAAGCGTAAACACATGGAGATGACAACTCTGTTTTCAATATAGCAGGAATAGTCATTATCTTCTCAATCCTATATTATTATACACTATAACTTAGTCAGCAAAACAGAAGTCAGCATGGTTTTGTAAGTTTTCTCAACACTCTTATTTCACTATAACTTAGTCATATTTGACCAACTGCTTAGAAGTCTGTTGGGCAGAATTCTCATCAATTCCTGATCTGATTCAGACTATATCTGTTCAAGTTTGTCAGAATTTGACATACATAGGGAACTGCAAGGGGGGTTTGAAAATTGTTTAACTGGCCGTAACCAAGGAGTTTGAACACCACAATATCAATCAGATCTGACAGTAGGAGGGCACTGTATAAAACAAGGGAAACTAGTAAACTTTATAATAACTAACTACCACTGGATCAGATACTAAGCCCTTCCTCAGGACAACCTGGTTATGTTTGGTAAACCAAATACGTAATACAGTAACTTTACTTAGTAAAGCCTGTCTAATATCATTATATATTTTTCCATAGTAAAAACAAATAACATGATTCAAAAGCATAAGTAGCTACAGTCCTTCCATGTTAAATTTAATAAAGAAGTCATTGTTATAGTATAGTATATATACTGACCAAAGGCTTTATTTTAGTAATAAAGAACCAAAAAAGATGGTGAAGTTAAATGACAAAACGTAAAATTTAGTTTTAATTGGACTTAAAAATTGGAATGGAAAAGGTAGAAGATATAGTTACTGTTAGAAGAAGTGGCAGAAATGTTAGAATCAGGAGAGACAGTGCTCTCTGAACTGCACTCCTCA
Source organism: Lingula anatina (assembly GCF_001039355.2). The sequence goes on along the minus strand of NW_019775471.1, from coordinate 19,593 downwards.
ACACTCATCTCACCAACATCTGTAATATAAACCAAGGTATAGAGAATTATCTCAAAATGTCCTAATTGAAGACGGTATTGGGTAAAAATCACTAAATAAAAGCAGTAGAAGAAAAGCACTCAGTTGGAAGACACTATAAGCATGCGTGGGTACTTGGGTTTGAAAACTAAACATAATATTATATTTAACATTAATTTGATGTTTGGTATTTATCGATATGAAACTACATTAAACCAAATGAAATATGACAACAATCAAATGACAGACATACAATATGCCACTACCTACTGTTTTCTACATGGAAAAATAATGTTTTATTGATTACGTGTTAAATCACTGATTTCTAGCTTATAATTTTCTATATCCACTCTCATAACGAGGACGAATGTTTTTCTGAACTGTCATTGATTTGCTGGTCTACAACTCACCATTATGTAGCAAGCCACCCTATTCTTTTAAGCTTTCATTTATGGTCAAACATGGTCTAATATATATTATGATTTTGATTTACAAAGAACACTTGACTTCAGATACAAACATTTCATGTTTTGTATCACTATTATCCCACCTTTGCTTTCATTAAAAGGGAATTTTTACAAAAATATTAGCATAACATTTTCATGAAAACTCTTTTTTTCCAAATTAAAAAAGTATGATCAAAGCCTACATGATTTAAAATAATTTATTCCATCTATTCCACAAAAGGATCTAAATATCTTGTACATGTAGCAGCTAGCTTCTATCTTTGTCCTATAAGGGAAGTATTACAGCCTGACTAACCTAGCTACTAGGTGTAAGTATGCAATATCTCTAAAGCAGGAAGTATAAATCAGGCCCAATATTTGACAAATTTTATTAAAACAGTATAATGTTGTAACTCAAAACTCATCTTTGAGAAGAATTACACTTTAATTAAATTATATATAAATTAAATTATATAGAAGATACTGCTTTTCTTCTGCTTTCTTCACTGGACTGCTTTATACAAAATCTCAATGCTTACTCTGCATGATAATACTAAATAAGTGAAAATAATCAATATCAATAAAGATAAATCCATCGAATCATCTGAAAAATAAAATTTGATTTCAACGTTGGAAGCACAGTTGTTACCACCTGTGGTGACATTACTATAGCCATACTACATACCTGTATAACCTTGGTCTTCATGCCCACCATGTTTGTGATGATGACCCTTCTTCTTCCTCTTCTTCCTCTCTGAGCCAGGTACCAGGGCAGCCCCATCATCAGCATCATTCAGTGTCACCCTGGAGCTGGCCTTGGAGGCTGACTGATCAGCAATGCCAAGTCTGAAAACAAGGCAGCATCTTAAGGTCTGTTAGGAAGTTGAAATTACAGGAACTGTAATACAGGTGTCACTGCCATGCCTTTTTCCCCATATCTTTCACTTGGTAAAAATATGCCCAAATTTACTGCCTCTATTGGCAAATTTTATATCTGGTATTGTGAATAATTTCAATACCTTGAGGATTATCATTGTTGCTGTTAAAATCAGAGAAAGTCATTTTTATCAATGGTTGTGATTTGCCCTAAATCTAATTATTAATAAGCTTCTTTCCATTGTAAAAATCTCTACTATAATTGCTTTTAACTGTTCTTTTAAAATCGGCTGAATACAGTTTAAGTTGAGCAGTTTCCAGATCCACTCACTTTCCCAGAAGCTTCAGCTTGTGTTTCTTCTTCTTGTGCCTGTGTTTTAATGAGGATGCACTACCCTGTGGTGTGGGTTCCTCTGCTTTTAAATAGTCTGGGTTATTTTGTAAAGCATCAACAGAGCCAGTTCTGAAACAATATCAATGCTAGGTAATAATAAATTGCATTACAGTATATCAAATTGTGTTATATGAGATACTATGTAATACTGCAATTAGACATCATTTTCAATCATTCTATAAATAATCAGAATGTCTTTAAATTAGATTCAAAATTATACGAGTATGATCAAATTCTTCTGCTTTTCTTTATGTATGAAATCAAATTTTTTAACTCTTATTTATGCAGTAATTCAAATCAACTGTAATATTGTTTTTTTTTAAATTGTAAGCCTAAACAACTCAATGACAAGCTTATTGAGGATAAACATGTCACACTGTATTCCCCCACCTTGCCACATAGGTGGCTGCTTGTGCTATGATGTCCATCTTCATCTGTGCTTTATTCAAGAACTGCCCACTTTCTAGCTTCTTGGCAACCTGGTACTTTTCCTGCATACAGAGATACAATGGCATGACACAACTAAGGAAACTCTCTTTATTTACCAATTTATAAAGAATATAAACCAAATGTTTTGCTGAAAATTACTAACAGTACACAAAGACAAGCTAAGAATAACATTGCATGCTGATATTTTTTCTTAACACTGCATTTTATAACATCAAAAATATGGAATCCAAATTTGAATCAAATTATGGAGTAAAGAGTTAAACAATATCTTAGAAATTCAAAACAAAAATTAAGTGTTTAATAAAAAAGTGATAAAAATTAGAAAAAAAGCAACAAGACACTAGTGGTTAGTAGCAAAAACCCTAAAATCCTGACAAACTCAAATTGCAGTACACTGTTTCTCACCCTTCCAATAGCATTCCGCACATTAAGTGGTGTATCTGGGATAAGCCACATTAGGAGTCCCTTCACAGCAAACACAGTGTGCTAAAATCAAAGTGAGGAGAAGAAAAAAAGCAGTGATTTGTGTTACAAACACCAAGCAAACAGTGACTTAGACAGAGTGCAATGTTAGTGTTGACGGGGGCTGATTTAGACTGTCTTCTGGGTCTTCCGGAAGACAGTCAGATTTTCAAGAATACATTGACAGGTAACTTATTTTTTTTTGTCGGAAGACGGTCAAAAATGGAGGATGGATCAACAAATATAAAATGGAGGACTGTCAGAAAATATCTCGATCTGGATCCGCCCATGTGTTGCTGTCTGACATAAAACAGATTCTCCAGTGTTTGGGTGTAAAATGCAGCAAGTGTGGCATCATGGTCTTCAGGTTGGACAGTTAACAAGGATAATGAATGTTTCAGTTTTAATTGTTAAATTTCAATTGCTTCAGAAATAAACAGTAATAAGTAGGGTAAGCAGAAGAATATTTAGAATGTTCTTAATTGATGAGAAAATCTGTATTGAGATTTTTGTGTCCTGGATACTGAATAAAATAAAATGGAAACAACATGTTGAACAGTAGCAATATATTTGCAGATGCTTTTCCTTTTTTTTTAATCATGAAATATCAAACGGTGAAAATATGGTGATAAAAGGGCTTTTTTTCACATTCTTATATAGTTATTATAAAAACATGCTTGGTTTCCAAACTGAAACACGTTTCTTACCCTATGTTTAAGAAAAATATATGGCTTGGACATACGTGGCAAGAGATACACTGTAAATACCACATGCTGCCATGGTAAAATGAAACAATGAACGGATTTTAAACATTTAGTTCAATATTTAAATTCAGCAGATGTTGGAGATATTCACTGTTGGGGTGATTATACCGCATCACTGAAATTGCCACTTTTGATGCTCATCTTCCTACATTTTCACAAAATTCACCAAAAAATACACATGTAATTTAGTTAGTACACAGGCTATCTAGAATACATCACAGATTGTTGCAAGCAGTTAGTATGGCTGGAATCTTAAAACCATCTCAGTTTGCATTAATGGTTAATGAGCAATTAGCTTTGCTTCTGTGCTGTTTTTTTCTTTCAAAAATTACCCTGTTTTGTTGAATCTCTATCTTGTATGGGACATCAGGGATGATATAGGTCAGCAGAAATTTCAGGGCAAACACAGTGTGCTTCAGGATACAACAAAATCATATATGTATTCTTTACCGTGCCTAATCATTATATAATATCTAAATTCACTTCATTTGATACTGTTCTGTATAACAATGTAGGTAAAATTACATTAAGTTCCATGCCATAGCAATACATGATTTTAAATTCTGGTAAGTAATGAATGTTTCATGCAATGTTCATTTTTCCATTTTCCAATCTTACACTTTAGATACAGTTACTGTATGAACAGATGCAAACCATGCAGTGCATTTTATAACCTATGATATCTGCATTTGCAAGGTAACTTACAAAGTTAAGATAACTTAGAATCTCATGTATATATGTATAGCAAGCAAATGTTATGTTTAAACAAATTACAAAGTGGGATATAAGGGATTCTGGTAACTTTTGGATTTCTTACCTAAATTTCTAAAAAATTTTAAACAATTTCTTCCTCTTTTAACAAACAGGACTAAAAATGTAACTATCACATCAACAATTTTATTAAAAAGACTAAATTAAAGGAAATTGGTAAAGGTGTTAATCAGGGAATAATAATTTATTTCAGTCTGGTTGTATTTAAATATATGGCAAACATTTTATGAAACAGCCTTAAGTCATTTTATATTTTTTGCTTCAATTCAAACAAAGAAACTATTTGTCTCTCACCTCAAATATGATGACAAGCCAAAGCTTTTCCACTGCACCAAACTGTTTTCCCCACTGTGCAGTAAAAGCTATGAGGAAGGCGTTGCTTACCACCCCACATACATTGACAAACTGCAAGATGGAGTACCACATGCCTGGCAGATAAAAAAAGAAATGATCATTTACAATCATCTTGCACCCCATTCTCATAGATTAGATCGACCTACATTGGATCGACCTAACTCCCTGGGGGTTCACGCTAAATAGCTGTCAGCCGGGCGGACACGAAAGTTAATTACCCCTTATAGCTTGTAGTAGGCGGGGACGGACACTTAAGGCGGATTATCTGACAGTAATCTAGTGAGACTCCCCGCGGTGATAGATCGATCTAAAAGTTGTGAGAACAGAGCCTAGATTGTAAGAACAAAGTGGTCAGTATTGTAGTGGGTGTGTTGACCAGGCACATCCACTGCACCTTATTAACATAACTGAACACTTCTTACGGTCATACCCTTCAGTGTGTGCCATTCAGTAAGACTCACAATGATAGTAGCAGAATTTATTGGAAAGAAGCATATGATGGTGGGTGAAATATTTATGTATATAATTTATTAAATGTGTTTGTTTAACATGTTCTAATGATGTAAATGCTAGTTTGGTCATGTAATGACTTTCATTGGTCAAGGATTGTAAGAGTAGAATTCTTTGAATGAACTTGTGGTAATGCATTTCAGTTCAATTTGAAAGGTAATATAGTTCATAGCTTTGATTAATGTCTATAGATAGCAGAAAAGGTGTTTAAAGTATGAGTTAATTTGTATGCTAAACAATGAGTTGTCAATGGTTTTTTGTTTTTAGTTCACGGCAGTGTCCGGCATTTAGGAATAATAAAAGATTATGCCCACTGAAATTTGGCTTCTTTATTCTGTGGCCATGTTGAGCTATACATTGATATTGAAATGAAATTAACTTGAAATTTTGGTATATAAAAATTTCATGAATTGTGGCAAAAATTCTTGGTTGTCGGTCATCTAACATATTAGAAATTTACATCCTCAGTTTTTGTTTTCTTTTTACCTTTGTAATGCTTATATGACAAGTTAAAGCTACAACATGTCACAAAAAAGTTACATCTCTGTGTTGTCCCCTAAAGCACACATGTATCACACACTCAACTGACTTCTCACCTATATCTTGTGCTACAAAAGCCACTGGTCGGCGGTACCACCACAGTAGTCTCTTGGCGTCCACTGTTAGGTCAAACAGGTTGGTCAGCAGGGCTATCAGAGGTCCTAGCGGCAGTGAGGCCGAGAACAACTGCAAGGACGAAACGGAATTTACACAACCTTTTCTAGAATCATTAAAAATATGGCAAGGAACACATGCATTCAAAAAATATTTCACATATTGGCACCACAGGCATGATGCAATTACATTATATATATTATATAGCATGTTATTTACAGTGTGTATATAAGTTTATGGTAAATTATCTTTTTATTTATTGTAAGGGAAAGCCAATCAAGCAATGTGTGTGAATATTAACAGATTGGACATGTGAGTGAGCAGGTGTAAGCAGGTGCTTGGGTGTGTGTGGGTAAAGACTTGAAGGTAAAACCAATTGACTGACAACTACAAAACATTCAAAATAACACAGAAAAAAAAACTAAAATCTAACAGCTGGAAAAAAGTCAACACTGACCATAAGGTAGCCATACTGGATGACCTTCTCTGTGTATTCACTCAGAGTGAAGTCTTCCAGCTTTGGTTTCTGTCTCTCTCTTTCCACATAGTCATCTATTGTGACTTTGACATCTTTCTCTGGGCTGACTTTGTTTTCTTTTCTGCTGCAGCAGCCCTTGATTTTCTCCCTCCACAACTGCTTCAGGTAACTGAAATGAGGGTTGGATTGGTATAGTTACATATGAAAGTCTCTATTTGCACGTCTCTGTTTTATATTTATTTAATGTTTTTCTTGGAGTACTTTTTAAAATTACTGACATCTACCACAACATTTCCATCAAATAATATCTGAAAATCACACTTGAATAATCTTCAAATAATTTTCAGAAAGTTATTTTTTTACAGCTTGAAAAACCTACCATAACTTACACTGGAAATTTGCTCTACTTACGGTATGCAGACATCTTTCAATAACTTGGGGAAGGGTTTGATAATCATGAGCACCAACACTTGGAAGGATAACATGGACATACAGTTATTGCCAGTACCACACGTGTCCACATACTTATCACCCAAACCAAACAACCCTTCATCTAACTGCAATATAACAAGTAATACAATAAGATGAAATAGTGTCACATACTGGCACATGCACCATGTTTTTATTTCATGTTTTTGATGTTACAGTACAATCCCACATTGCACTACATTAATATAACAAGAAGTTTAATAATTAAAGGAATAATCGCAAAAGAATACAATACATTCTTCACACTGATATGAGGCTTATAATTAAAATTTAATCAAAGTTTGGTCAACATCATGACACCTGCTTGACAACAATCACTTGGATGTTTATTAGTACCATAATTCCCAATAAATTTTCATGTCGATACAAATATTACTTTCAGGGTGTCAGAATTAATTAAAATTCACTCCCATGAAGATTTTATGTGCATAATGTAATGTGTATAATAGAACACGCACTGATTCAAGTAAGCTAGTCATAAGCTTGATATTTTAATTAAGGTTTCAGTATTTAAAATAATCAAAGGGAGCAGGACTTACCCCTCTGAAAAAGGCAATGTAAAACAAAGAGGCGTAGGAGTTTGCAAACTGGAAAGCAAACAGCTTGATCACCAAGGCATCATCATATGCTGTTTGAGTTCGGTGGTTTTCTTTGAAAAAGCAGAAAGCATAATTTATAAAACTAGACAGCAAGGCTAGCATAAAATATATATACAGTATCTTAGGTCATACCTGCAATTTACATTTTAACTAGATAAATTTATACTTTTTGGAAAGTAAAAACCCATAAGTTTAAAAAATTGTCATAAACTGCACCCAAGGAAGTTATCATTATATTTTAAATCCGATACTTACCCCAATCTGTCAGAATATATGCTATTTTGTCATAAATCTGAAAAATAATTAAAAATACATTTTGACATTTTAACAGTTGCACTTTAGGTCAAATTAAAATGAATTAAATGTGTGTGCACATTTCTCAATACTGTGTGCAATTTAGGGTTAAATTATTGATATAATGTGTCATACCACCCACAAACAACAAAACTGATAAGCAATACACATTTAAAAATAAATAACAATTCATGTCAGTGGATATTTTCTCCTTCAACCTCCTCCTTACCTTGCCCAGAATGAGTATGGATATGGCATTCATGAGTGAGGAAGCTATAGTGCCAAAGAGCAGACACATGGTAGAGGGCCATATGGTACAGTAGTCCACAGTAATCACCACTCTGTACAATATCACTCCAGCCACACTGATGAACACCAGGCACACCTGAACACGGGAAATTATTCTTATCAGTATTCTTTTTAAAACTGGATCTCAATGCACCATTATGATTTTAAAATTGTGAATTAATAAAGATAATTCATAAAAACTTAACAATCAGAATTTTGTTAATAGAATGGGGCAGGTTGGGAAATTCTGTACTCTTTTTCAAGAAATCATTTCAATAAATGTGTTTAATAAAGATATGTGTACCGTGCAATTATGGAATTTAAATTCTGTGTTACACAATCAAGTTATTTTAATAAAAACTATTATAATTTTTATTTTTCACTGCTAAAACAAGTGGTTACCATAAGCACTAGGACCATGCAGGATGCGGCATACTTGGTACACTGGCGGTAGAAGGGGTAGTACCACGTTAGCTCATCTGTTATGGGATCCTGAAGTTATAAAACAAAGAAAATGTTACAAACAAATTGAAATATATCCGCACATTGAATTGTAAAAGACTGAGAGGGGGAGGGAGACAATTCTCATTTTACGAAATGAAAATGAAAACAAGCGATACACAATATCTAACAAAACAAAAAAGCCAACCATCATAAACAGTTAAACATACGCAAAAGCTAAAGCATGAGGCCATCATCTATGTAACTTTTCTCACCATCTTACTGTGAGTCCCTTTAAAGCCTGGTCTGTCTGGCTCAGCCACTTCAAAGTTGTTCACGTCCCACTCATAGGCCAGTGTGGCATTTGTCCGCTTCCAGTATTCAAGGAAAATTGTGCCTGGAAAAAGTTTTCAAGTAAATAGCAGCAGCTGCACTAGCCTTACAAAAAAGTGTAAATAAAAAATTGCAAAACAGTTAATGAAAAAAGCCATGTTGTATAGTTGAATCCCACCTCCCTCTCACAACATTTTTGGCTGGACTCCCTCATAACAGAGACATTTTTGGGGGCTCCCTGTCTCGTGCCACAATCCTGTTAACAACTCACCCCAGAGACATATGGCTAGAGCAAAGAATGGAGTCACTTCATTATCACAGGCTTCCTTGATCACATCCATCAGGTTTTCTGCCGTGTCCACCAGCCTTTTAAGATAAATTGATTATTTTTAAATGTATTACCAAACATATTGTATTGCACATTCAATTAATACTATGTGATCTTTTCTTCTTTACAAATTCAGATCAAAAACAAGGGCAAAAAAGCATGACAAGACACCTGGTAATGGTGTTTTTTTTCTTAAAATTTTTTTTTCAAAAATGGATGTAGATAAATACAACATTTTCAGCAAAAGAAATAAATTTTAACTTCAAACATTTATGACAAAGTTTTCCTGACACGTTTTCTTTGTAAAATGCCATACTTTGTGTCAAGCTATAGGTGTTCCATTATTAGGAACACAGTGCATCATATTATGGCAAAATACAAACCTCTTAATAAGTTCCAGCTCTGTCTGGTTCTCAGTGGATGTGGTGTTGACATGAAATGGATTGCCAAGTCTTTGGACACTGATATGAAGAAATTCTTTGAATTAACTCCAGCAATTACTTTGAATCAATTTTAATTGTAGAACATGTATTCAATGTTGCAATGTATATGGGGGAAATTTTCCCAGTTATTGGAACTGTTGTATAGAAACCCATCTTGAAACTACTGATTCCTGAAAGCAAGGAGTTATAACTCCTTGCTGAAAGTCAGTGTTAACTTCTACCCCTACAGGGAAACACAAGGGTTTAAATAAAACAATTATAGTATTGATGTTTTGATAAATCTGTATGCACTAAAGACCTAAGTTTTAAAACGATGCTTCTTCTTTTACTCACCTCAAATGCAACCCATAGAAAAATATGCTCAGACCAAACAAAGTTGGCATCCATAGTGAAGTAATAAGCAAACCAGACCATGCAAAATACAGGGCAATCTTTTCCCCGAAGTAATTCCTTATCTTCCAGAGGGGCTGGTACTTGAAGATTCTAGTCCATGTGTGATTCAGAGTCCAGCGAGGGTCCATATCAAACCCCACTGGGTTGACAAACTCCTCCTCACAACATGAGCTACAAGGCTTACTCTTGTTTTTGTTGCTAGGATTTTCAGGATCATCAACTGATTCATCGTGGATGATGAAGGCATCTGTGTAGATCTTTTTGTGAAGAAGATAAGGAAGAGCTGAAAAAATAAAAAGACAAGAATGATGCAGCTGCTAATTCTGTACATTGATGGCTTAGGTCTCAGAGAAAAATAAAGTTATTTTTTCTTCAATCAACAGCTAAATATTCCCTGATGAAGATGCTCTGATAGACATCAAAATATTGGAGGTAAACAATTTTCAATATTTAGCTGCTGATTGAAGAAAAAAATATTACCTAATTCTTGGGCTGAATTCAACATATATATATAAATATATATATATATATATATATATATATATATATATATATATATATATATATATATATATATATATATATATATATATTTTTTTTTTTTTTTTTTTTTTTTTTTGCAACAAAATGCATGCAAGAAAACTGTTGGGTACCTTGCAACATCATAAAAGGAAACACTGAAAATATATTATGATGTCAAAAGTAAAATACTACACATTCAAACTATTAATAGGCATCAAAATATGATAACAGCATGTAAAAATGTACTGTACCTTTTTTGGCCAGGATATCTGGTTTTTTCAGACTCTTGTTCTTTGGGTTGGCTGAGGAATACAAACGGCATTGCATAAAAATGCTATACTATCATTATACAATGTAGTAAGCAACTTCACATAATTGTTCAAGTTAAACACCTAAATTACACCATTCTCTTAATATATGTTTGTGTATAAACCTTGTATAAGATAATTAAAAATAACAGCTCATTATGGCCCTAATTACTAGTATACAATAATTATCTCAACAGTACATCAGCCGACTAAACCCCACCATGTTTCAGAATGGATTCCTTCTCTGTCTTGTCCCTGACATCTGTGTTGATTAATATGTTGTGCGTCTGAAAAGAATAGATCAGAATTACTAAGATGGCAGTTATTTTTATACTTAAAACTTAGTCCTACATGCAGTAATGAACATGCATTTTTGCATCTTTGTAACAATTATATTAGATAAGATAAAGATACATCTATAGAGGGATCTGTTTAAAATTTACGCCTATGAACAGATTTCTATATACATGTACCATGCATTTTAACAAAGGTAGCAAATTTCTATTTCTATATAAAGAATTTCAAATTCTGTCAATCAAAACAAAACCATTTTTTCACATCTGAACCTAACTTTCACAGATTATGGGGGCTATCAGTGTAATCAAAAATATCATCAAAATGCATTTATAGATTGCAGACATCATACAAAATAAGTTAAGACCTACCAATAAACTTCGCAAAGAACTACGGAAAAACTTGTCCTTGTCCTCAAAATCTTTGAAGTGATTAGATTTTGAACACTGAAAGGGTGCACTGATGTAGTCCTCTGGAACAGAAGAAATCGCCATCATTCATTATAATCTGTAACACAATCCATACCTGCATCAATTATCAATGTTTACCTTATTACCATGGAGGATCTATTGATGTGACACACAAGAATTATATCCACAAAAAAAAAAAAGACTGTGAAACAATACATAAATGAGGTTTGTGACATTATTGCCTGATGCATTTAAAATACCAAAAAAATTCAATCACTTAAGACACCAATATAAGAACCAGACATACTGCTGAAATTATGTACAAGTAGCCAGTAGAACAGTCTGGACATTAACATTAACTGACTTCCAAGGTAAACAATTTTCTTATAATTGAGCTAACTGAGCTAAATATCTAGCATTCCATAGAGACAGGATTGCTGTATATTAATTAAAAGAATGCAGAGTTGCTTCAATTATTTCTTTCAGGTTACAAGAGTAAATTTTGAAGAGCAACAGAAAAATGTATCTTTTTATTATAATTACCTTCATTATCTGTCTGCAGATAGACTCTTTGCAATTCTTGAACCCAGTCTTGTAGTTTCCTACCATATGACTTCTCCTCTTCCTCAATGTCTTCTCTTTGTTCACTGACCTTCAGCTGAAATGATTCCAGCAGCACAATACTAGAGATATATGTAAGAGAAAGTTATTTAGAGATGCCATACACAGTTACTATGGTATCAACAGTTACACAGTTTCTAACTTAATAGGTTTCAATTTTGTACTTTTACTTAGCCTATGCTTACACAGATTTTTGGCACATTCAAGAAAAGTTTATTTCATTATAGTTAAAATTCATCCTTTATCAATTTAATACTAAGTATTTTCTTTAATATCTAGTATCAATGTTGAGTTTTCATCAAACAAAAAAGTCATTTAAAAGTCTGAGGAAATCCAACTTATAACAAATGGATCATTAACTTTCCATTCTTCTCACATTTTGACATTTATATGCCTATCTTTTGTAAAATTCTATACTGTAGGTTTTCTAATAGTAATTACCAATTATCATATCAATTTTCCTTTTCTTCCAAGAGATGAGCTTGTTCAGTTCAGATTTAAGTTACTATATGGACAAATATCTCTGGCCTCTCTATAGTTCTTAAATGACATCTTTTAGAGACTCAAACTAAGCACCTTTCTCTAAATGAACAAACAGAACAGTCATGCTATCATTTTTTAAAATATGAATATCATTTACATTTGAGTGAGGTTATGCTTTTCAAGTAATTTGAAGAACTTTTGTATGGTAATTTTATGCTATAGATTCAAGTGGCCATGAATCAACACAGAGTGACCATGCAAATTTTGCCGTTGCTAATAACAAGTCACAGAAATCTTTAGAGTAAACCAAAATGTTTACCCAGGGAAAACACAAACACGTAGTCCAATATGAGTAATGTATTGCATTGGAAAGATCATGTCTAAAACATTAATGGTGCTACAAATCAATTCTACCAGTTCTAATTGTCAAAATTATGTTTATTTACATTCACATTCAAAGACACAAATCTCTTTATTTACACTATCATTTTTACACTATCATTTATATCAGGTAAATACTATATAATTTCTAAGTAATATTCTCTTGATCATCCAGCACAACAGATCTTAAGAGGAATTACGCAGACGTATCCCAGCTTCAATTTGACCAGCTTGATAATGCTAAAAGCTTAAATATTATCAAACCCAGGACATGTTACTACTTCAAATTATTTATTTTTCACTTTTAGCATAACTTACAACACTAGTGACCTTGTCTTCACATTCTTTTTTTTTTTTTGGGGGGGGGGGTGGAGGGGGAGATCAATTTCATTTTTTATTTGACTCAAATTGTAGTATTCTCTTGTTCAAAAGTCTTTACTAGTAGTCTGCACCAGGTATAGACATATGCTAGAGTCAAGCATAGCAACGTTTACATCTATTCAAATCCTAAACATCTACTTGTTCCAACTAAAAATAATGTTAAACATATTACTACTTCCTCCAAAATCATCTGTAATCTAGTTCAAATTTTTTTTGCCTATTTGTTAAGTACTCAGCTACTGCCTACTAGTAATTCACATCGAGTTGAGCCATGGCTCTACAAAGCCACGACCTAAATATGGCGGAAGTACATGAAAGAAAAACTGCCTAATCTTTTAATAGTCTCTCCGCCTCTCACACGCCTCCCCATGTGTCGTCCCAATGGAGCCAATATTTAATGACTGTACCCCCGCAGGGACGACGCATGGGGAGGCGTGTGAATGGGGCCTATCAAACCACCCCAGACTTACCCCTTTTAAAGGCATCTCCAGGTGAACACTCTCAGCTTCCAGACACAGATCCTCAAACCCAGTGTGAACCAAGACAAAGACTTCATGTTTATCATCTTTATCTACAACATGCAGTTCATTCAATGTCAATCCCTCAGCCATTAGAGCTCCCTGAAACTTTGTCCTCATTGCTTTTCTCTGTTCAAACTCCTCAATTTCTTCCTTATCTGCATCTGGCTTCAGCTGCTCCTCTGTATACACCAAAACATAGTCAATTCTTTTTTTATTGGCATTTTCACTTGATATCCCTGTTACTGAGCGTTCTCTTTTCTTCTTCTTATGTTTCAGAACTGTAGTTTTAGCTCTGAGGATGCTGTCCATGGGTTTCCCCTCAGTGATGGGAGGCAGGTTGGACCCACCATTCATAGTGTGCAAGCCTGCAGACATGCTGACTAGTGCAGCTGTGGAAGAGAAAGCAGTGACATTTCAGCAATTCAGATCAGTCAAGGTGCTGGTACCAAAAACACAAAATCATTTGCTCTTTCCAGTGATTGTAAAGAAAGCTGCATAGATTTAATGAAGCATGCTCACTTCTAAATAGTTGGCTGGGGTAGCGCTAACACTCGCCAATTTAGCCTAATGCTAAAACTGACTTAAATTGGCTGAAGAAAGAGCTAGGTCTTGATTTGACATGTTTTAGCCAAATTAAAACCATTTTGATATCAAATTGACAAAAATGTAGTGATTTGGCTAAGTGAAAAAAAATTCTAGTGCTACCCCAGGTCAGGGTAAGTGCTAAGCATGGTATATGACAATTTATCACAGATTACATTAATTTGTGCTTTAACCATACAACTTTAAAAGCATAGTGATATTTTATAACAGACAATTTAGCTTGATACTCGCAGTGATATATTCATAAGAGCTGAAGCAGAGGGGGTGTTTTAATGTTTTTGATTGACTTGATAATTAATTACCATACCGGGTACCAATGATGAAAAGCAATGTAACAAAAATACCTTGAAGTTAGCCAAGTAGAGAGGACCTTTGATCTAATGTTGGGTTTTCATAAAATGTAAGTGTTTGCTCTACATCCCCAAATTGCATCAGAATCTACTCCCCCCCCCCCTACCCACACCCACACCCACCCTTCCCCTCTGAAATCTTAGATCCGCATGCGCTTTTGAACATACTGTTATGAAATTACAGGTTCATTTCTTTTTCAATAGTCGTAATACGGTATACAGTATGTTGGTGAAGGCAATATGGTGAAGGCAATATGCACACAATATGCACACTTAAAATCAAATTCCCAATTGGTTGGTCAGATACTCAGAAAACAATGCCACATATGCGTCCAGTAACGTTAAAATCCTTGCCAGTAATATCCAAGCAAACAAAAATTTTCCATTCTCATAGGCTGTCCCTTGGTTTGACAGCCCTACAATTTGGCAATATTCATATGTAATATATTTAATTACCTTTGGTACTTGAAACATGGACGGAATGTAAAATTACAGATAAGCTTCAACGCTGCAACGGACTAAATGTCACATATTGGTCGATAATCAGCCCCAGTTACATGTAGCAGGTGAGGTGTCCACAGATGGCTGCTGTTTGGTCACGTGACAGTTGCTATGCCCTTTCCCCTTAAGGTGGCGTTATAAGTTCAAGATGAGCTCATCATTTTTTCCATTCGGTCGTTCAGGTCACAGACCCCCCCCCCCCTTTTTTTTAATATCTGTTTTTATTGAAACGTAGGCATAAACAGTGATTTTTCAGCTATAAAAGTGGCATTACAATTTACGTGGCTACATATAGTTAGGCTAGATAGTGACGCTTAGGACATAGCACTGATCACTTGTGGTTATCGAGCAGGCCAGTAGCCAGCGATTTCGAAAGGGGGTTCTTTTCCTGAAAACGTGGACCTTTTTCCATAAAAAATTCATGTACCTAGATCAAATTTTACCCAGAGTAGTCTAGACCTTTTCCTTTCGTACCCCTTCGTTCCTATTGTACATTTTCATCTACCTATGTAGATGCATGCGATACAATGAATAAAGATATAATTCGAAGACGTTCCTTTCTTTTTTCTTTCTTTCTTTATTTGTTTGTTTCTTTGTTTGTTGAGGAATTGACCGAAGAGACCGACTTTAATTATTATGGACCACTAACAGTTCCCCCACCCAGGCATATGAACATTGGGCCTATTTTATCCAGTAGTCTGCACACGTGGAGTTTCATTGGTCCGAAGGTTCGATAGTCCAAATTAATGCAAGAATAAAGTGTATAGTGTACTCAGTAATAAAGCGAAGTTCATAAGAGGCGCGTGCATATGATTTTTCGGACCAATGAGGCTTCGGATTATCGAGACGCCCTCGATCTTCTTAACTGCAAGGCATGGTCTTTTTTACCATGTAGGGCCTAAGTGTATTATTTTCAGCAATATTAAATGAAATTGTACTGGAGCAGTCAAGGATTATGCAAAATGCCAAGTCGAAAGCTTTCTCTGAATCTAATTCAAGAGCAATGTCAAAACTAGCCCCTTACAGACACTTAATTGCCTTTTCCAAACATTTCAATGTGTTTTTCTACACTTTCTTGTGCAAAGTATGATATTGACCCCTACATTACGTAATTAGCCTAAGCAACTGTTAGATATCTGTTCTGTAATAGACAAAAAGGGTGAGGTAGAGGCATGTATGAGATTTCTTTTACTCTTGTAAGATTAGATCCCCTGTCCGATTCAAAATCCCGGCCTTGTAACAAGACGTTACGGTGTACATGTACTAACGTCTCACAAACATACATAGCCATGTGCTGATTGATATATTTCCTTTTTTTTTTTTTTTTTTTTTTTTTTGTGATGAGGGCTTTAAAAATTAAATATAATATTTTTGTGTATAATTATTCATGTATACAAAAATGAATATATCGGAGAAGTAATAAGCCGTGTTGGGGTCTGGCATCCCGTTAGAACGGTAAGGCTTTTTTCTATGAATAAAATCTGAACTATTTTGTTACATGCTACCGCACCTTTATCAAGAATGATTTTAGACCTGTTCATTGCACTAATAAGTAGATACAGTATAGTGTACGTCTTTTGCAAATTTGCATTTTGACTTTTGCACACTGACCAATCAATAGATTCAATTTAATATCTTGAAGTACATATTGCGACAGATCTGTGTTTAGAGAAGCAACAAAGGGATCGCTTTGAAACTTGACAGGTACCTTAGTGAAGATATGGTTAAACAGCTAAGTAACGCAGCTTACTATGGGGTTCTTGCTCTCAGAGAAAATGGCCAGAAACGGACAGCCATTGCAAGGTAATTCAACATTTATCAGGAACCGTTTGTAAAGTCCTCCAAAGAAATGCTGCAACAGGGGCACCTACTCCAATACCTCGACCAGGGTGTCCGTGTATCACACCAAGAAGACAGGATCGCATTCTCCTTAGAGGACGCCGTACTGGTCGTACAAAGACAACCAGTGTCCTCAGAAAAGAGAGGCAGAATGTCATTCAAATGCTCGTTTTAAGGTCCCTCGTGAACAAGAGATTACTGCAAGCCCGTTATTTTGCACAAAGGCCAGTAGGGAAACCACTGTTAACAGCAGGTCACATACAGTGACGTCTACAATGGGCTACGGACCACGTGCGTTTGCAGCCAAAACACTGGAATCACGTCGTTTTCAGTGATGAGGCCAGATATGGATTTTTTAGGGATGATGGTCGAATCCGTGTCCACCGACGTGCACGAGGGGCATAAAACGATGATTGTGCACTGCCTAGGGTGCAAGCAGGGGATGGTAACGTCTCTGTTTGGGGAGCATTTCATGTTGGTGCCCAGAACCAGTTTGTTTTTCTAGGAGGCAACCTCATCCAGGATTCCTACAGAGACATTCTACGGCAAACGATGCTTCGATTGGTAAGAGTCATCTTCAGGAACAACTTTGTGTACCAAGACGACTGCGCAACCCCACATCGAGGCCGCAGAATTACTGTTTTTCTTCAAAACCAATGGGTTCAGCAACTGCCCTGGCCTGCAAACTCTCCAGATATGAACCCAATTGAAAAACTTTGGGCAAAAGTAACTCACAGAATTAATAGCTATGGTCATCGGTCGGTAAATAGTGATGAACTGCGACAGTTAAATATCACTGCGTGGAATGATATCCCCACCCAAACTCTAAAAAGCGTGTCACAGGGTATGCCATGTAGGAAGAGGGCGCTGCAAGCGGCTGCTGGAGGTCATACCCGCAATTACTGACTTTTCATGATTTACTGTAGTGAGTTCTTTGACTGTGTAACATATCACTGTCCGGAGGCTATCATTTTCTTTAATATCCTAGCTTAAAGTTAATAATGACATCAAACTGTTGATATGGTTTTCTGGGAGTGTTCTTATCTTTTGAATGGCATCTTATGTCAGATTTGATATCATTGACCAAAATATCTCACAACAGAAGACTGGATATTTTTATCACTCAGTGACATACTTTTTTTAATGACTCAAGCCAAAAAAAATTAATCAGTTCTCAAAAATAGCAATGATAAAAAAATATTCCATATTAGGTAGCAACCCTGTAGGCCTGTACTAGCGGATAGATGCGCGTCGCACAAGATGACAAATAGATACATTACATTTTTTTTTATTTTGCATTTTCATATCTCTACAAATATTTAATCATCATTTAGCCTGCACTTCGGATTTTTAATGTGTGAAATTAATGCATTTTAAGCTAGTTTTTGTAACTGAAAAAAAAAGTGTTGCTTGATGGTCCAGAATTTTTATTTACGATATTTGATGGGCAGCATTACGGCGTATATTGAAGTAATACAAGTGTAACTTCATAAGACAGATAGAAATATAACATTTAATGGACAGGGAAAATTGTATTACTCTCAGTGCAATATATAAAAGAATATGATCGCCCAAAGACCACCAACTTAGCAAATTTGCCGCAATAGTATAGAAAAGTAGACTATGTTTCAATTAAGATTTTGAAAAGATTGTTTGTTCTTTAACCTTCAAAATCAGTTATCTTATTGAAAGAAATATTGTTGATTGATTCAAAGATTTTGGGGATTCAAGTCACTTGTAAAATTACGTAATTACCGATAAAATATTGACAACAAAGCTAAAATGTCCAATTTTTCGCACCTTTCCCTGACTTTGGCGCCCTCTATCAATGTCACGGCCCATTGGTTTTATAGGACGACCACCCTGAAATAAACCGTCATACATTTGTCCATCATAATCCAGTGTCAAACCGAGTATAGATCACCGAGGAAATAAAAACCTAGCGTCTAGCCCATATTAGTATCGAGAGCTTTTTTATGCGCATTTCTTTCAAGACTTTCAATTTGCCAGTTTAATGGGCATGTCATTTTTCTGCATATTATTTGTGATCAGACAAGACAATCCCTAAAACTGACGTGAAAAGCTGTTAAACGATCCTATATAGTATAATACGTCAAGATATAGACTATGGCTTTTTTAAAGCTATGTCGTCCTCAGCGGAGTCTATTCCTGGCGATCTGCATGATTGTGCGTTAAGTGTTGAAGTCAGGATCGAATGTTACAGTCATATTGTAAAATAAACAAATAAATAAATAACGCATTGCGAGACTGGTTTTATTATTGTGGATTATATATTCTTTATCAATGTTACTATATATTATATTTGTTGCACCTGAATGAGTGATCAAAACTGATTGGCAAGGGAAATGGGAATGGAATAGATTATTTTGAAAAAAAAATTATATATATATATATCAAAATACCAGCACGCATGATTATAGTTCATGAACTTGAAAATCACACGTCTGTCATGATGCAAAGACAAAAATATAAATAAATAAATAAATGGTCGAAGTTTTTTTTTTAACTAATTCAATAAATTCGCTATATGTACGCCATAGAAAATCATAAATTTGTATATAAGTTTATATTAA
>NW_019775470.1:366641-379668 GCF_001039355.2 Lingula anatina | reverse complement strand
TCTATACTGGAAAAGACCTGGCACTTGGGTAAAAGGTAAAAGTTTGTATACATAGAAAATGCAACTCTTATTTGAGATTTAAGGAGCAGAATGAAGCATGTGCTTGTATGTGCTTGAACGATTTCAGTAAGCTATATTAAAGTGAAAAGATAAATGGCTTGTATGTGCTTGAACGATTTCAGTAAGCTATATTAAAGTGAAAAGATAAATGAACTGTCAAATCTTGAGTAAAGAGTACCTGGTGGTGCCCACATAATCTACTTTAAAGAGTATAGTTTTGGGAAAACTGAGGAGTAAGAGGTTTGTGGTACTGGTTGTCAAGAGAGATTAATAGAAAAAAATATACAAGCAGCTTACCTATAACTATCATTATTGAATTATTGATAAAATTCTAAGTTGCTAAGCCCCACACTGTCTGTGTTTGACAAGTCCTATTGATAAATTAAGGGGCAATCAATTGATAAAAGAGCTTTTCTAAGCCTCACCCAGGTCATAATCTTGACTGTCCCAAAATGCTGCACATCATGTATTTTCATGTATTCACTGCCCTTATTGTTGCTACTGTCTCTGCATCAACTTTACAACATCATGCTGATGTCAATAATGATGTGTTGATAAAACTAGTTGAAAGACTGGACAAGCAGGAACAAGAGATGAAAAAACTGAAAGTTGAGGTTGCTGCAGTGAGGCAGGAAAACGAACAACTTAAGGTATTTTGTACTTGAAATTCTGCCCAACCCCAACATTGGGAATTTCCCACAAATTGGTATATCTTAACTATCATCAATTATAAACATTAACATCTTTAACAACCTATAGCTATGTTCAACAATTTCCAAATACTGAAAATGACATATCTATAGTACAAAGACTAATCTAATCTTTTCAATCAGTCAGATATTCAGAAAATCAAGTTGAAGCTTGATGCACAAACTGCCACTGTCCCTGAAAGAAATGCAACAAATCTTCGCCATGGAAACCATTTTATTACCAAGCGACAAGTGCAGCAAGGAAATTGTAAGCTATCATTTGTTGAAAATCTTGAACTAACATTTTATACAATATAAAATATATCAAGAGGATATATTGATTTTAGATAATATTATTTTTGACAACAGACATTTTATGGTTGAGCATCAACTTGCAGCATCTGTATCCTGTTAAAAGCCAGCAATTCAAACCACTGTGTCCTATATTTTAGTGGTAAGTTCAGGATGTTTGCAAGGACCCCAGGGACCCCCAGGAAGAGATGGCAGGGACGGCAAGGATGGAAAAGATGGCAGAGATGGGAAAGATGGCATTCAGGTAACTTTCTGCTCTTCACTTATGACAAATTGCATGACTTTTAGAATAAATTTTCTTTCTGGAATAAAATTTTATGGCATCATATGTAATAATTATTATAATAATTATATAATATTTGACAATTGCTTCTAGAGTATGAAGCTAGGGGCATGTGACACACATAATTTGGAACTGATAAAACTAATAAAAAAATAAAAAGAACCAAATGAATATCATATATAATTTTTTTTTTTTTGATGTAGATATGATTTAATTTTAACATAATCCTTTTTCGTTCTCATTGTGGGAAATGACAAAATGTGGACACTTCAATGTTTTTTATTACAAAATATCTCAAATAATCCACAGAACCCAGGTTTAACAGTAGACAGTCTCAAGCAAATCATTGGACTGCTTGGATATCAGTCAGCTTTACAAGGTAATGGTAGGTTTATTTTCTTTGCTATAGTTTAAAGCAAAAAACCTTTTGCTATAGCACAAGGTCTTATCAAATGATGCATTTTCTTTCTAAACAATAAAATTCTCATTTTATTTAACAAACATTATGAAGAATGATCACTTAGTAGAAACAGTAAAATTTCAGATGTAAAATGATATGTTAATTCATATTTCAATTTAGCTGTACTACTTAATATTATACAAATATTGATTTTGGGTGAGGTCACCTCTGGGCTACGTTTGGCCTGATGTTGTGATGACTGACTGATGCCTTGTGAATGTGATATGCAATTAAAAGAAATCTATCTGAATTATTATCACGTTATTATACTTTTCAGTTGTCAACTCCTCCAGGAGCAGTGTTCAGGGACCCCAGGGATTACCTGGGAGAGATGGTAAAGATGGCAGAGATGGAATACAGGTGAAACTTAGCATGATAACTATACATTCAATAGCTTTGTAATTCAAAATTATGATTGAAAATTTATATTTATTTTGATTTAAAATTAGAGTATAATGCAATTCATAAACCAAGACATCCACTTTTTTAAATATGATGATAATGGATCGCTTTATATTGAAAACATAATAATATATGTTCCTTTGTTAAATATCTATATATATATTTCAATATATTTATTCAATTTCCTAAGGGACCACCTGGACCTAAAGGGGACCCAGGATCTCTAACATTGGATACCCTCAAACAAATGCTGGGACAAATTGGAGCTCAAATAGGAGTGCCACCTACAGGTTTGTCTGGTGTTTTGACTACATGAATCTCTTCCTTTTAGTTTTGTTAATTTTTTTTTTTTTTTTTTTTTTTTGAATCTCGGAAATATGTTCTGTATTCTTGTCCACTGACTTCATTTACAGATTCATTTTTTCCATTTTATTGAAGGTTTTACTTATTAGTTAAGAGACAGATGAGTGGGACAAGGGTTGGTGTGTAAAAATAAGTTTGATGTCAATTTTGATAGTGTTACATTTTCATGTTATCTGGTCTAAAAGCAATACCAGTCATAGTAGGGTGATGTTCACAATATGGTGGTCTCGGTTTAATGTATGTTTTCAGGTCTGCCGGCCACCAGCAACCATGGTGGTGCAGTGTTTACACGTTGGGGCAGAACATCTTGTTCAACACAATCTGAACTTTTGTACAAAGGTAATTAAAATACACGTTATAATGCATGGTTTTACTAGGGATAATTCAGTATATTGTACTTGTACTATATTTTTTCAGATTTTATACTTGATCTTCTTCTGCATAAAAAAAGTAGGCAACTAAATATATAAGGTTACAGTTTTAATTATTTCATTTCCAAATAGAAAACGTCTGAATAATATAACTTTATCTTTAGGGATAGCTTCTGGAACTGAGTATCTCAAAACTGGAGGAGGCAGTAATTACCTGTGTTTGCCACAGACACCAGAGTGGGGGAAATACCAAGATGGAGGGCAAGATTTAGGTTCTTACATACATGGGGTGGAATATCAGAATGTAAAACCTAACATATTTTCAACAACCAATACAGGAGGTCAAAATTTTGCTGAGCATGATGCCCCCTGTGCTGTATGCTACACCCAAACACGCCCCAGTCATGTGATGATACCAGCCAAGAAGACATGTCCAGCTGGGTGGACAACAGAGTACAATGGATACCTGGTATCAGCTCATGACTCACACCAGAGAACTGAGTTTGTCTGCCTTGATGAAGCTCCCGAAGTGGTAGCTGGAGGCCATGAGAACAAAAATGGTGCCTTGTTCTACACTGCTGAAGCTAAGTGTGGTTCTCTCCCCTGTCCACCATATGTGGATGGAAGAGAACTGACTTGTGTTGTCTGTACTAACTAGTGGCCATACCAAGACTGACCTGTGTTGTTTTTCAATAATGACTTAAGGAATTGCTGATATGTTGAAATCAAGGTTACTGTAGTGACATTTCAAGAAAACATGGCATGTTGTATTCGCTACATACAATTATCTTAAAACCAAAATTTGCCTGAATTATGGAAACAATTCAAACAAATGGCGATCAGTCAGACCTGTTGTGGGTCAGACCTGCCGTGAGTCAGACCTACGTATCATGGAATTAACTGTAAAAGCCAATGATTTGAGTCAATATATATATACCATAAGCAAATAGAAAAGCTTGAGAGGGTTGTATTCACTTTCAACAGCACCCCACTTGACACCTGTGTCATACTTAGACATCTTACCTGCTGGGTTCACCCTGGGAGGAATGGTATCACCACTAGCTGGGAGTTGGGAATCACCTGTGACACACTTAGACATCTTACCTGTTGGGTTCACCCCGGGGGAATGGTATCACCACCAGCTGGGAGTTGGGAATCACAGAGGTCCAGGTGCTGTTCAGTAAAGGCTGCAAATACATACAAATAAATTCCAATGACTTTTTGAATGATTCTTATAAAAAATGCAGTTGCATGTATAATAACATTTAGTAAACAAACCACATACATGTAATTACACATATATGTTAACATAGTTACAATGGAGGTGATTATTCATAGAAAGAATCATGTTGTGTTTATCTCACAATGGCCTTTCATTGTTTCAGAAAGCACAACTTAGGACAAGAACTTTACAGGTTTTGTTTATTATGTCTTTGATACAATATTTAATTTCTGTAATTTAAGCTATTTTTTATATTTAATATCTAAAGATGAAAAGCCTTGGAAGGGCTGAAAAGGACTGAATTGTGAAATGCGACAACAGAATGAAAATCATCACAATGAACACCAGCATTTTGGGTCAGGTTTTTTCACAGTTTGTGAAAAAATTAAGAAAATTAGCATCTGAGTAAGCTATTCTATTAGATAAAGCAACTTTTGAGCAGTGATTTATTGAAATTGTCTTACTTATACATGTCAAATCTTAAAATCCTGTTTAAAAAGTAACCAAATACAAATTATTAATAATGAATGAAAGAAGCTTTTGATGGCTTAAGATGGCCAAGAGTTTTGTTTTTTGCTGACCGAAAATCAGACTTAATCAAGACAAGCATAATGAGTGGATGCAAAATATGAAAATGACATTAAATTTTAGGAGTAAACCATGAAAGATAGGTATTTTAAATTTCCAAAACAATATTTACTTATCAATAAAAAGTCAAAACTTTTTTTTAGGTTGGGGTATACCCATCACAAAAAGTTACCTAAAAGGCAATTACTGAGGTGAGTAACTTTCTTTATTATTATTCATTCATTCATTCATTTATTTAATTGAGATACAAATAGAACAGCTTTACCTGACCCTTGGGTTGTGGTATCCCCACAGCTAATGTGTCCACAAAGTTTGGCATCTCTGCCAGGCCAAACAGTGTGTAAGGTAACTGTAGAGAGAAATGGGCAGACTGCGACAGCTGGCCAGCTGAAATAACCAGAACCACTCCAGGTTAACCACTTATTTTTAAGTTAAGACAAATATCTAGCCAAATTTATAAATCAAAAGAGAGAGTTAACACAACTAGAGGATCAGAGAGGCGATACCGCCTCCGAATATTGTACCACCAGCTGGAGCAAGCGCATTCATATAGATCCCCACATATACNCTCGCAGGGGCGCACTATTGTTCCTATCTCCCATTGAGAGTGTTATCGGCAATGATATCCTGATCGTATCATTGTCTTGAATCAACTGACGCATTACCTTCATGTTTGAGCTGGACAACGCGGCCATATTTGGTGACGAACTTTTCAAAAATTATCGAGTACCTCATTTTCAAGGTCGACGAAGTTTTCAAAGGGAAAAAAATTACGTCGGCGGAAAATCGTCTGCCAACGAAATTTTCAAGAACGACGAAATTTTCAAGACTTTACTGTAGCATTCTTACCTTTAATAATTACATCTTCATTTTCAATGAATTTTTCATTACATTATTTTAAGCTGTTAAACCTTGCTGCCTTATTCTCATTATCTTCCCCATGTTGCGCATCCTACTGACTTCCTTCACTTAAAAGTTTCTGACTTAAATTATTAAACATAGTGAAAACTGTTTATTCACTCCTAACAGTATTATAATACTGTTTATTCACTCCTAACAGTATTATAAATACAATTTTGTCCTCCTTACATTGCTCAACACATTCCTGCACTTGGATTCAAAGTTTTAAACCATTTCTCAATATTAAATAAGTAAGTTTCCAATGACTGGAAAGTCGTTTAGACTGCCACGTCTTCCTATAATAAGGACATCATGTATGATGTACTGTAAATAATTTGAGGGGTACTTGTTAAAATACTTAGCTCTGCAGGATATGCACAAGTAGATATAGAAAATGTTAGTTTAAGACATTTTCAAACACAGAGTATACATGTTCCTCTAACATTCCTCTTAAAAAAACACACTATTTGGCTAATGTGTACAGTCCTTTGCTATAACATGGACTCATTATATATATCAAATATGTCCACGGCCTTGGTGAGTCATATCATCACAAACTCAGGGGTGAGTTGAGACGGTCAGATTTTCAATTTTACACTGACGTGTGTCTAATTTTTTTGCTGCCGGAAGACGGTAAAAAAATGGAGGATGGATAAACAAAGATAATTTGGAAGACTGTCAGAAAAGATCTCTGGATCCACACCTGAATATGTCCAAGGCCCAGGTTAGTCATATCACCACACACTCACCTTGAACTAAGTAATACACCAGCAGTGCTGCCATGTGTTCAGACTGTTCTTCACTGGCGCCTGCCGTAAGACTGAGCCCAGACTGTTGGTACAGCACTTCCGCACTCACGCACCCCTAGGAATGGGAACAAACACATATGATTTTATGTCTACCGTACAGTCTGGTTCTTATACACTACAGTGTCAAGTTAACTGGGCCTTAGTGCTGTTCATAATTTTCCCAGCTTTTTTTCTTTTGTATTATTATTTATTTATTTATTTTTGGCAGATTCAAATTGTCTGTAGATGCTTCTAGCTCCAGGGAGCAGATAGCTCTGCATACATTGGAATGATGACATGCCCATACAGTACTACAACATTTATTGACTTTTACGAACTGAGGACAAAATCATCATCATCACAATGTATTAAACAATATTTTCTGATTTGTGAATCACAGTCAGAAAAACAAAAGCTTCAGAAATCAAATGAACTTAGAAGTCATTTCATTGACATGCATAAGACAACACTTTTATTATTAATTTCCCAGATTACCGCAGCACCCTGGTCTGTGTTAGGTGTGTAGGTTTTGTTGACATCTTCTAGGTAATGTTCCCACTGATGAAGGGTACTGTAATTGGTTGGAGTGGAGCCATGTGGACTGGTCAGAAACTGAAAATGTGTTATATAACATCACAACGGTGTTAAGAAACAGTCTTTCTGTGATGGACCAGTCAATCATTTCCACAAAATCTATGATTAAGTTAAATGCATAACACATACTAAATAGAAATAATATCACCTATGTTTACTTATTTTTATCTTTTACTCTTTAAAAATATTAACAAATTTCATGTTCAAATATACAAGGTTTCTATCAACACTCAACTATTTGATCTTATAATTTTACTTGAAAAGTAAGGCATTTATAACATTAATTTGTTTGGTAAATGAGTATGAATCACTACACTCCAACACAAAACTTCAGTCAATTTTATCATTTTATATTATAAAAATCTCAAATAAAAAAAAGTTAATAAAATTGGTTAACTCCTTGGAAACAAGCAAAATGATTTCTTCATTAGTAACAATCAATTATACCTTCATAAACGCATCTGCAAAGAAGCTGAATGGCAATGTGGAATTCAAATTGCACACCCCACTCTCCTGACCATGGAGGAAGTAAAGTATGAGCACGCTGGCCTGGTTGTACTGCTCCTCGCTCAAACCAACGCTGATGTTTCCACCAACCACAGAGAAAACTGTAGTCATTGGCATACACTAGATTAAAAATGAAATTATTTTTGGTGAATATATTCCAATTATTTTCCGATCATCTGTATATATATAGAGAGAGAGTAGGGAATACCCTCTCCCCTTAATCAACAATCACCAAGAATTAAAACAGCTCAATCACCAATCACGAAGATATATATTCAGGTCAATCACCAATCACTAAGAATTCCTGAATCACGTACGTTTCACGCAGAATATTATTGGGCTCAAATAATGCATCATGCTCAAAAAAAAAAAAAAGGTCAATTACGCAGAATGCAAAAGGTATTTCCTACCCTCAACAAACAGAATTTTGCATTAAGCAGCTATATGGCATTCTGAAGTCAGTTTCTTCGGNCCCCCCCCCACCCCCACCCGTCCCCAGCACCATAAGATCACCCTGTTTCAGGCCGTGACTTTAATACTTTTTCCACACCAATTCGAGACATCATACATAGAATTAACTTTTCAGTTAACAGAGTACACATTTGATTTTACTAATAACTTAGCAAGCTGTAATCCATTCCCTTTTCCAGCTACGGAATAAAAACCCCAATAGGCCATGGTATGAAAATCACAAATTACCTGTTATATTTCATGCAAACATGGTAATTCTTTTAAAAAATTATTCAGAAACAGGGAAAGATTATGCACAATCTCACATTATAGTTCTGACATATTTTATGGGAATGCTGGTAGGAGAGAAAACTGAAGCAGTCGTTGCTTTCACCAGATGAATCATGTCAGAAGTCCAGCAAAAGGGACATATTCAGAAGTACAAGCACTGCTTTCTTTTCCTTTTATTTCTGTCATGCATTGGGATTCTCGCCAGCTATGTCAGCTACTTGTGCGGCATGTCTCTGTCAACAAGGAATCCCTTATCTTTTCAAGCAGCACTCACAGCTAGCAAACGCACCAAGTTACTTGGCAACAAAAACAGCCTGCGTGATGCCACAGGTATGGGGAGGTTGAATGTGAAAAATGATCCTTCAACCCAAAGCAGCCAGGAAAAGTTGGGTGAAAGTGGCAAAGATAAAACAGGTAAGAAGATCATCAAGAAAATCCAGACAAAAAGAATGGATACAAAACATCGCCGTTATGATGATAACTCATCATTCAATAGTAAGCAGGGAAAACAAGGTGATAGCGAGCATGACGAACACCAAACCACCACCGCCATAGTACGGCAGACGATCACCTTCCCATTAAAACAGGACAACAAGAGACATTCAAGTCAAACTCAAATAGGTAGAAGTGGAAGTAATGTTACACTTGATGTGAAAAGACATGACTGCTCAAAGACAAAATGTCAATATGTCATTTGGCAGTGTCACCATCACTGCATGGGATGGGGAGATCGATTGCGTGGCATCATCTCAGTCTACGCGTTTGCCATTTTAACAGGGAGAGAATACAGGATTTCACATACTTTTCCTTGTAACCTAAAAAAGTTCTTTCATGGGAATAAAACTCCATGGGACAAAGAAGACATAACAGCAAAACATGCTACAATCAGAGATATTAAGCTTTTTGGTTTCAAATTAACATTTCAGAACTGGGTTCTTCAGAGTTCTAATCTCTCAGAGACTTTTCCAGAAGACATCATCACTTTCCGCACTAATGACGATATCATACCTTATTTAAGGTTTAACAAAAATTTCACAAAAACTATTGAAAAAGCCTTCAACATGCCAATCGAGGACTTCCATTATGTCACTCTGTTCAGACGTCTCTTTCATGAGCTTTTCAGTCCCAACAAACGATTCCAAAAGAAATTTCAAAAATATTACCATCTTTTAAAACCCTCAAATGACTCTACCCTTGTCTGTGCTCAGATTCGTCTGGAATTCATTAAACCTTCAGGAATGAAAATTGTTTTTAAATTTCTCCACGAGACCATCAAACGTGTTGGAAAAAGTAAACTATTTGTATCCACTGATGCAGAAGATGTAAGAACAGCAGCCAAGATGTTATTTCCTGACCAATTGGTGGACATAGAAGGTCCTCTGAGTCACGTCGATGAGCCAAAAGCAGGATGCAGAGACATGGAAAAAGCTTTAACAGATTTCCTCATGCTTTCAAAATGTGATATTCTAATCCATAGCCCAAGTGGGTTTAGCCAGCAAGCAGCCATGTTGAAATACCCCTACAAAGATGTCTACCAAATCAGTCGCGCTGGTATTATAAGAAAGCTTACAATCCCCATCTTCAAACTGGAGAAACAGTATGTTCAGCTGGGACCTTTGGAAGGGAAGCTACCTCTTAGTTTACCATCTAAGTACATCAAAAACCCACAGAAATATTTCACATAATGCTTTTCAACTTTTTTAAAGTATATATACAACTGTTTGCTGTTCTTATTTATTTTTTTTATTAATCTTTTACCTGTTTTACCTCTTGAACCATAATAAAACATGATATTCATTGAAAAATAATTTCAATGAAATGTGGGTAGCTAGAAGGTTTATATGGGATATGTATAATATTTTAAACAACTAGGTCTGAGGAAATATATAACTGACTAACTGATTGAACTATAGGTTTTTATCAAGGATTTTCAACCAAACTGAATTTTTCACTGAGAAAAATACAAGATTACTGTATAACTGATTTCACAATAAAGGATTTACTTTTGGGAGTCTATGGGGTATTTCTTCTACACATCTCTTCGCAAATATAGCAATGACCAGTAGAAGACCTTTGGACACTTAAGGCCCACAACCAATCAGAAGCAAGACTTGCCAATTAATTATTATTGTGTTAACACATGGTCAGGCATCAAGATCCAGTCTCTTCCTTGCTGATGGACAGGGATGAAATTCTTAAGTGATTTTTCTTACATGTTTGACACAAGTAAAATCAGGTAAGCTTGCCAATTTTTATGCTTCTCATTATTCATCTGTAAATTGTGTCACATCCTCATTTCTGCTGCTTTTTTACTTTTCCACTTTTTTCTTTTCCACCACCCACGGTGGCACCCATCAGCGTTTATTTTGGTGGGGCGCATTAGCATTCTTACCTTTAATAATTACATCTTCATTTTCAATGAATTTTTCATTACATTATTTTAAGCTGTTAAACCTTGCTGCCTTATTCTCATTATCTTCCCCGTGTTGCGCATCCTACTGACTTCCTTCACTTAAAAGTTTCTGACTTAAATTATTAAACATATAGAAAACTGTTTATTTACTCCTAACAGTATTATAAATACAATTTTGTCCTCCTTACATTGCTCAACACATTCCTGCACTTGGATTCAAAGTTTTAAACCATTTCTCAATATTAAATAAGTAAGTTTCCAATGACTGGAAAGTCGTTTAGACTGCCACGTCTTCCTATAATAAGGACATCATGTATGATGTACTGTAAATAATTTGAGGGGTACTTGTTAAAATACTTAGCTCTGCAGGATATGCACAAGTAGATATAGAAAATGTTAGTTTAAGACATTTTCAAACACAGAGTATACATGTTCCTCTAACATTCCTCTTAAAAAAACACACTATTTGGCTAATGTGTACAGTCCTATGCTATAACATGGACTCATTATATATATCAAATATGTCCACGGCCTTGGTGAGTCATATCATCACAAACTCAGGGGTGAGTTGAGACGGTCAGATTTTCAATTTTACACTGACGTGTGTCTAATTTTTTTGCTGCCGGAAGAAGGTCAAAAAATGGAGGATGGATAAACAAAGATAATTTGGAAGACAGTCAGAAAAGATCTCTGGATCCACCCCTGAATACGTCTGAGGCCCAGGTTAGTCATATCACCACACACTCACCTTTAACTAAGTAATACACCAGCAGTGCTGCCATGTGTTCAGACTGTTCTTCACTGGCGCCTGCCGTAAGACTGAGCCCAGACTGTTGGTACAGCACTTCCGCACTCACGCACCCCTAGGAATGGGAACAAACACATATGATTTTACGTCTACCGTACAGTCCGGTTCTTATACACTACAGTGTCAAGTTAACTGGGTCTTAGTGCTGTTCATAATTTTCCCAGCTTTTTTTCTTTCTTTCTTTTGTATTATTTATTTATTTATTTATTTATTTATTTATTTATTTATTTTTGGCAGATTCAAATTGTCTGTAGATGCTTCTAGCTCCAGGGAGCAGATAGCTCTGCATACCATGCCCATACAGTACTACAACATTTATTGACTTTTACGAACTGAGGACAAAATCATCATCATCACAATGTATTAAAAATTTTTTTCTGATTTTGTGAATCACAGTCAGAAAAACAAAAGCTTCAGAAATCAAATGAACTTAGAAATCATTTCATTGACATGCATAAGACAACACTTTTATTATTAATTTCCCAGATTACCGCAGCACCCTGGCCTGTATTAGGTGTGTAGGTTTTGTTGACATCTTCTAGGTAATGTTCCCACTGATGAAGGGTACTGTAATTGGTCGGAGTGGAGCCATGTGGACTGGTCAGAAACTGAAAATGTGTTATAAAACATCACCACCATGTTAAGAATCAGTCTTTCTGTGACGGACCAGTTAATCATTTCCACAAAATCTATGATTAAATAAAAATGCATAACACTACAAAGAAATAATATATGCTATGTTTACTTATTTCTATCTTTTACTCTTTAAAAATATTAACAAATTTTATGTTCAAATATACAAGGTGTTTAACACTTAACTTTGTATGATCTTACTTGAAAAGTAAGGCATTTACATTTATTTGTTTGTTAATTGAATAATGAATCACTACACTCCAACACAAAACTTCAGTTAATTTTATTATATAAATCAAAAAGTTAATAAAACTGGTTAACTTCTTGGAAACAAGCAAAATGATTTCTCCATTAGTTACAATCAATTATACCTTCATAATGGCATCTGCAAAGAAGCTGAATGGCAATGTGGAATTCAAATTGCACACCCCACTCTCCTGACCGTGGAGGAAGTAAAGTATGAGCACGCTGGCCTGGTTGTACTGCTCCTCGCTCAAACCAACGCTGATGTTTCCACCAACCACAGAGAAAACTGTAGTCATTGGCATACACTAGATTAAAAATGAAATTAATTTTGGTGAATATATTCCAATTATTTTCCGATCACCTGTATATATAGAGAGTAGGGAAGGCCCCCCCCCCCCCTTAATCAACAATCACCAAGAATTAAAACAGCTCAATCACCAATCACGAAGATGTATATTCAGGTCAATCACCAATCACTAAGAATTCCTGAATCACGTACGTTTCACGCAGAATATTATTGGGCTCAAATAATGCATCATGCTCAAAAATTAAGGTCAATTACGCAGAATGCAAAAGGTATTTCCTACCCTCAACATACAGAATTTTGCATTAAGCGGCTATATGGCATTCTGAAGTCAGTTTCTCCG
>NW_019775470.1:343007-366616 GCF_001039355.2 Lingula anatina | reverse complement strand
TTTTTTTTTTTTTTTTTTTTTTTTTTTTTTTTTTTTTTTTTTTTTTTTTTTTGGGGGGGGGGGGAAGGGGGTCAATTTACTAGGTTGATTAACCAATTAAGGTGACATCCAAGTGTGCTTCAGAAAAACGAAGACCATCTGGACAAGAAAACCACAATTGTAATGAAAAATAAACAGACATGGTAATAACAGCTTGACTTTAGAACTGTTGGCCAGCAATATCTGCTTCGACCCCCCCCCCCCTGCACGCATGCTAACAAACTAAAAATAAAGACACAGCTCACAAATAAAAACGTCATTAGCCCTTTTCTCTGTTCTTCCCGAGGGTATCTAGTTAAGATAGAACAATTGTTCATCATTGGTCTTGTTTAAAAACAAAACAAAAATCGTCTAAAGTCAAGACGAAGAAACTCTCTCTGCAATTTTGGTTTTCTGAACTAGTTTCAGATTCTGTTACGGTTTTGTTAAAGCAACGCAATTAAGTCATTTGTATAATCAAAAATGCTTTCATGCATTGATTTTGTAGTCCACATAAATATATGTTACAATACCTAGATCTAAGAGTTTCTAATACCTGGTACTTTTTGGGATTTGCTTTTCACATAACTTTTCGTTGACTTCATCGTCATATCTATCGCGCGCCATAAAGATGCAAAACAAAAGTGCTCATAACGGCAAACGCAAGCACAAGACAAACCCAATGTTTTACAAGTTATATACTCTTAAATAAGTGGTTGACAAGGTGACTAAAGAAATGCAGGGTTTATGTTACGTGAAAAAATAAACACTTTTTATTTATTTTATTTTATCTTACTTTTTAGTTGATCTTATTTTATCTTATTTCAATTTCATTATTTTTTTTATCTTATTTTTGATTTGTTTTGTTTTGATTTCATTTCATTCAAATTGGTTTTATTTTATTTTAAATTTAATTTCATTTTATTTTAAATTTTATTATTTAGCTATTAAAGTGCATTTTGAAACACATGTAAACAGAAGAAAAATACATATATCTTCTTGAAAACACGTGTTAGCCAAACGTAAGCCCCAGACACGTAGACCTACACTAGCGATAGCGTGACCATTTTGAGACAGTGCATGCACGCGGACTGTCCATGACAACGCTTCAGAGACTGACTCAAGCGAGCGTTATCGTTGACCTACTCACGCGATTATAAGTTTGGCTTTGACATGTGAATCCTACGTGAAGTAATTTATCTCAATAAAACTTATCTTGCCTGTCTAGCAAAGATGTCTAGTGCATGGTCTCACCAGGTAGGAATGTCTGGGTCACTATGACCAACTGAAGGGTCCTTTCAAAGTCCGTTGAAGCTAATTTACTTTTTCATTAGTTACTGCGAGTTACCTCAAACTATATCAATTTTTTTCAAAACTTTTATTTGCACCCAATAAAATGAAGAGGAGCAGAGCTGCGGGGAAGCTGAGGGGTAAGAACCCCCTTTTCTTTTCCTTTTAATAATCCAAGGTTTTGCCCCTGTCAGTGTCCGTAGGCGCATCTTCAATCTCGATAAACATATCATCAGCTTGGCAAGTTCGACATGTTACAAAGAAAACGTACGTCTAGAAAAATTAAAAAAAAAAAACGAATCACTTCTTTTATTAAAAACTCACATCATCGTTTGAGCGATTGCAAATTCGGAATTTGGAAGTACTCATACCCCCCTCCCCCACCCACCGCTTCCTTTAATTCTTTATTATCATTTTTATTTATATCAGTTCATAATAGCTTTCTTAAATCCTGAACACGCCGGTGATGTGGCAACTTATGTAGGTCAACTCCATATAATGACTGTAGCACAAACTAGAAAAAAATAAAAAGAAATAAAGATGATGCATTTTCTATTTGACCTTCTGTCTCCTTTACGTGAAACCAACGTGTGAAACCAATTATGTGAAACCAATATGTGAAACAATGCAATATGTGAAGCCCATTTTCCCTCGGCGTGTCCCAGCCCCGGGTTACCACGGGTCGTGTAACGTGAAAGACGGGAATGCAAACACAAACGTGTTTACTTACAAGTAAATGGATCGATATGTGAACTACGGCTGCCAAAGATAACAGAGAACAAATAGGGGCGTACATGTTTTATAACCCATGCAAGGAGAATTTGTGAGCCTATGAGTGCAATAAAATCAATAAGTCTGACAAAATATCTCCCAGGGCATGAAATGGATGACAGAAGATAAAAATTTATGTTTAAAGCATACGTTTCAACATAAAGGAATAAAAAATACTTTAGAAACTAGTAATCACGAGTAGACAACGTACAGGATTATTCAAACGGTAATATGATGTTTAAATGACAGTTTCTAAAGGTAATCGCATTGATTTCAAACCTTCGGCAAAATAAAAGACTGGGTCACACAGCGAAGCCAAATTGCGAGTAATTAAATTTATCTTAATGAACGCGCTGGGCGCTGTGAATCTGAACGAAGACGGTGCTCTAGAGGCACCAACGCTGTTCATAACGCAGATTCGACATCAAAACCGACTACTTCTAGGCTGTTTTAGAAATAGATCTCAAAAATTGATAGAGAAACTGACTGCGAACATTGCAACGCTACATCTCAGTTAGAACCCACGAAAAAAAGATTATGGGTCCTAAATCTCAGATAACTCATCACGACTCAAACCGCTAGTCAAAATATCGTCGCTTTACAGATTAGATTTATCGCTCCTAAAAGAGTAAAAAAATCGATTTTTCAAATTGATTTAACAACTATAAGGTACCACGAGTTTCTCTGAGTGCATGTTCGGTTATACGCATTCAATGACGGAATTTGTGTCTATACTGATAAGGTAGTAGATGTTAACAAAATAAAGTGCAAAAACGATTTTTCTAAAGCTCCAAGAGATGTGTCTGAAGTTTGTTTTTAATAATATAATAATAAGATGTTTTCTAGAAAAAAGGTGAATTTCGACAGGGGGAGATATATCATTGAACTTAATCAACGTACATTTTAAACATTCAGTCGCAGTTATGCTGTAATCAAAGACATTAGTTTTAAATCTTCAGGCTTGTCAGTGAAACGTCAATTTCAATCTATTAAAAAATGACAATTGAGAAAAATGTATTTAAGCGGCAGGTTGGTGTGGAAGTTGGAGGTTTAAAGGGGATGTATTTCGTCGCATAACAAGAACGCAGCGTGCGAATCGTACAAATTGATCAACGGTGCGTACGTCCATAAATGTGGACTATGTGTTGTAAAGCAAATTACTTACACTTTCACTAATTACAGATAACAATTAAAACGGAATCAAACGAGTAAAAGGATAGGGAGTTATTGAGTGTAAGTTAAGTTTCACCAAGAGTCAACAAGTGTAGAACATGTTTTTAGTGTCAGAAAAAGATGTATTTTAATTTTGACAATCTATTTATCACATGATAACTGAGTTTTGGATAAGGTCCAAGTATGAGTAATCCAACTAATATTTTAGATATCTTTAATTGAAAACAAGTCTCTTAGGGATAACCTAATAAGGAAATGTTGTATGGTGACTTGCAACATGCGAATGGAAAATATTTTGTAATCACGCAAAGACAATGGAAAAGAAAACAAATAAATGCGTGATCAGTACGGAGAAATTAAGTATAAATATTTGTGAAGTTGTATGAAGCGAGAGTCGGTGAATAAACGTTCGAAAGCTCCAGACTGCTGTCGTCATTTCTCTCTATAACATATGTATGTCATGCATTTAAAATAAGAAAATAAATACTAAAGTGATGACAACTCGTATTTTCCCGGGGTAAAGAACAATTTTCCCATACTTTGGAATGGTTAATGTCGTTCCGACATTCAAAGTCAGTCAATTGGTTTATTTATGCGTGGTTTTTGTAATAATCTCTTACGAAATTAATATAGATATAGGTACTATATCTGATGACTAAATTTCATGTATACTAGTAAACATTTATTGAGAACGACTGCAAATGTCATTGCCACCACGCTCGACAGCGCCTTCAGAACTTCACGTCAATAAGAACAAACGAGGATGAGATCTCCTTTGTACATAACACTCATATGGATACATGACTGCCATTCAACAAAAGCCTTATTTTGGCAAACCCAGTGCCCAGCTTAAAATGCGATACCAATGGGAATTATTCCTGAAAGTCGAGTAGCCGCGTGGAGTGACATTAAAACTTGACTTTGTCGAAAGTGTTTAAGTTCTACTGGTTGTACCTTCTTTAGTGAGCATAAACTGAAGGAACGTTAATACTTTTTGAAAGAATCTATAATCAACTTGAACTCAAAAGACTAGTCATGGTTTTCGTTATGCAGATTTCTCCACATGTACAGGCATAGCTATTTTTTTAAAATTATCATTAATATTTCTGTAAAATTATAAGTGTTAAAGTCGGCATGTGGTGACATGTCGAAATCAACTTCCTCTTACTCAGAGATTAGTTCACATTTTACGGGAAATCCAAAGCGTCAAGTGCAACAAATAACTCTGTCTCATATAGACGGCGATATTTCTTCACGTCATTACTCTTTCCTCAAAACTATTATCAATCTAGTATTACATGAAAAAACTTAACTGAGACATATATGTCTCCTTTTAGAGTAAGTATCATGTGTGAAGAAGTTAAAGTAAAGCAGAGAAAATTTCTCGTGTGAGGTGACGTTTGATTACTTAACAAAGGGCCTAGTTATGTTAATCGCGTTTTTGTTCTTTTTTGTTCTCGCAATTTCAATTAATCGTCGACGAAAAAACATGGACAATGTGACATTACTATTCTAGACTGAAAACGAAGACGCCGGCCAATGAGTGGTAGCCTATATTTTAAATAGAGCCCACGTTATTCAGAATATGCACAATGTAAAAGTCAGAATACACAGTGATAACTGAAATCCCCCCAAAAAATCTAATTAGAGGTTTATGTCAAGAGTGTAAAACTATTGTTGGGAACATCACAAAACTTTTCTTAGTGGTTTTTTTTTTCATCTATACTTGTTTACATTTGTATTTCAGATATGGATGCCATGTTACGTTATTTAGACATGCCCGCATACAGGCGTCAAACATTTATTCAAATGTGCACTGCATAATATTTCTCTTTTTTATTGGCGATAAAAGAAACCTGGTTCATTATTCCCCCCCCCCCACCTTCCAGGGGCGTAACCAGTGCTTTAAAATTGTACTCACAGATTTTTAAAATTCCCAGCACGTACAGCAAAATGTAGACTAACGCGACACACAGCATATGTAACACACATCACAGCTTAATTTCCATTAATAATAAATTCATCATATATATCAAAAATATTCTCGCGATTGAATAAAGTTTCAATATTCTTATTGACCCAGAACAGTATATTTATTTAAAAGGAGGCTAAGTTCGCATCCGATTTTCGATAATATTCCGTGGAAAATACACTACATCTAGATAAAATAATACCATGTTTGGCCAAAAAAAAAAAAAAAAAAAAAAAAAAAAAAATTGTACGCACAGTGCATCCGTGCGTATGCCTAGTTACGCCCATGATTCTACAAGTAAAAGAGTGTATTAAACCAAGGAGTCCTTAACCTTACCTCCGAACAGTTAAACTGTTTTTGTAGGCAGCCAAATCGATTCAAAACCTCATTTAATATAGTCTGTGCAGACTGTGGAGTTAAGTACGATTCCTCAGTTAAGACGTCATTGGGTTGTAGATGTTTGAACACACTGCTAAAGGCGTCCACGTGGCCGTGGTCGTCATGGTGACCCTCCTCGGCGTTGCCAAGCAACGCCAGAAGCATGAGAAGAGACATTCGGAGCATGGTTTTCATTTTGCAGTGTGTAGTTGATGGTGGATGTCAACGTGGGCTGTAAAACCTTACTGCAATGTGTGATCTGGGTTGATATCCGAACGTCCCGAGTTAGCTATGTGAAAACTGAAATCCTTGTGTCGTAACTTGAAAAGTAATGTGAATCACACGTGAAAACAATGGATTTGAAGTCCTTTACTGTTATATGCAGCAGATCCACTTTGTTTCAACTTGAAGTAGGCGATTGAAAATTAGATGGTCTTCAAAAGAGTTCAGCGTTTTCCTTCCTCCAAGGAAGAAATAATCTAGCAATCTCTTTGTACGTGGTGTTCGGTTCGTTAATATCTCGCCACTTTACTGACGTAAGATGGGTGTTTTTGAAGCCCGGTTTCCTTCGAGACGAATGCACTATATGTATTTTGTTGGACTGAGGCCAGCTCGCGCTGAAGATTTCGCTGCAAATAACAATGAAATGTGAATAAACAAATAGTTTCATTTGCCAATAGCTATAGAAAATATACTGAAATTTACCACCAGCCATATGTCATCTAACGTTATCGTATTAAGCTCACGTTTTTACCAATTTTTACTTCTGTTAGACTCGTGACCAAAGCAAACAAAATGATTTTGTTAGATGTTTAAAGAAACGATTAAAATTTTAAAAAATCACACACAGGTGACACATCTATTTTTTTAATGAAGATGAGACTCAAATCTGATTTTTAAAATAGTCTACAAGGCAGACGAAACATCTAGACTGGAGGTCGTGCCAACTACAGAAAATAATGTCTTAATTCCAACACTGTTTACCATTAATCTGGGAGGGGTAAATACGAGTGTTAAGATAAACACAGCCACTATATAACATTTACATTGACGTTCCTGTTTTAAAGTGCGTCAGATTTCAGTGAAGAATCACTTTGTAAAAAAAAAGTTGCTTTTGGCATGGTGGTTGTTGACCTTTATCCAGAATATCGCGAACCCTTACGAGTCTTTTTTAATTCACGTGCCGGTTTTTTTTATCACTTTAAGTGTGCCCACGTTATATCTGTCCTACATGTAACACCGACTGATAGCGAAGATAACCCAAAGCAGTTATTAGAGGACACAAATAAGTTGGACGGTATTTGTCATAACGTCGAGGAAAAGAGAGAATTTTCATTTTAGTCAAAGTTAGTATATTGTATTTGGAACAAGCGAGAGCTATCTACAAAACAACAACTACAACAACAACAACAACAATAATAATAATAAAATGAATAAAAAAAGAACTTAAGGTCGAATGATTATTCTTATGTGGCAATAGTGTCTCGCTCATCCAAGCTGCAAACCTGTAGTCAACAAGAAGTCACAAACATAGATATATAAACAAATTTTACGGTCCAGAGATTTTCTTTGATGTCAATCGAATGAGCATAAACGCATGTTGCAGAACACTGCTTTCTACTCGTCCCTGTTCCTAGGACCTAGGTAGTTTAGCCATAGTGCATTGCTCTCATCTCATCTCCTTGTAAGGTCATACGCTTACATGATTCGCATTTTTAAGATGAATGCTGAACTTAAAGAATGGGAAAGGAATTACGAAAAATCAAAGACTTACATCAATGAAAATTGACTTTATTCTCACATGAAAGAATTATTTTATTCAGATTAAAATATAAAAAAGCATAATGAGGCGCAAGCTCACGTTTTTGACTCCATTAAAATAATTTGGGTTATCTCAGCCTTTAGGGTATTGTAACCCTTACTATCATCCAGATACCGAAAACAAAGTTTTTCCTGCATCTTATTATTCAATAACGCATCTATCTCTGCGCTGATTTAAAACAATAAAAAACCCTAAAAAAATAAATAAATAAATAAAATATCGGCATTTATATTTCTCGCTGCAATGTATTAGCATAGGCAACCCATAGCTTTAATCGTCAATTTAACACTTTGCTATTTTGAGGTGAGATAGCATATGGGTATGGGGCGTAACGAACCCAACATTTTATCACGAAAGCTGGCAAAGTTGACCACGAGTGTATGGGCTACAATTCCGTGCCGTTATTTTGGTTGAAATGTTTTTGTTATGGAGTATGAGCCCCTAATTACAACTTTTCATTAAACAAAGGCATTATTTTGCTTTACCAACGATTAAGTCTGAACTAAGACCTTTAAGAAAAAACGCTGTCAGGGTTTTGGAGTACTAAATGGTGTCATTACATCGGCGTTGAAACGGTGATCGTGGGTGCTCAGGCAAAAGAGAAATTTGAGATACCGATTTTTCAGTTTTTACCCTTAAATCGCAATTATGACGTCACCCATAAGATGACATAGGTGTAAATGTTAATTAATTTACGGAACACTGCATATTTATCTAATACCCAAAATAATGAATATAAGGCAGTAAACAAGGAGCTTTGGGCGAATAATATAATATAATCCTTAAGATAGATAAAGTCATGGACATAAAGTAATTTATGTTAGACAAGGACTGGAAAGTTTTAACTTCTCTTTTCCCTAGTCGCTGTTACTAAAAGCAAACTTAAATATCGCTGAATGATAAAAGATAGGCGATTTCTTTTAAATGTTTAACGAACCCTAATTTCGGGGAAATCATATTTTGGGCACCTACTAGTATTTATATCTTTCAAATGAGAAATCGCAGTGGGTATATGTTTGGTCAGCAGCCGACATTTATGTTTGAGCCCAGGAAAAGCCCTTAATGCTGCTGCTTTATGCTTGTTTCACATAATTTGTTTAAAAAACAAAAACAGAAAATTCCTGTCTACCAATCTAGTTTACAAAGAATTGCCCCTCGTTAAAACCCCCTTTACACTGGACGGCGTCCTTTCTGCGCGCGTCCTTTGTGCGACCGTGAAACTGGCAGCGCTGTGGTCGTAGAAAGGAGACACAAGCATCGCTATGGTTGCAAAATGAATGCTCAGCGATCGGTCAGTTGTCGGCACATTAAGTATTATTATTAATTTTTTTTTTACTCTTAACGGGACCGCACTACAGGGCGCATAAAGGACGCCGTCAAGTGTAAAGGGGAATTAACTCACATAGATCTATCAATTTTGTCTGGCCTAATCGTAAATATTACTGTATCATTATCATGACAGATCTTATCTCGCCCCACGAATTATCCCAATGGTGTATAATATAATATAATATAATATAATATAATATAATATAATATAATATAATATAATATAATATAATATAAACTCCGCAGCAAATGAATCTATTTTGATACCTTACCTTAGTGAGGATAATACACGCAATAATTTCCTTGGCGATATTGAAATATTGATTTTGTATTACCTGACACACGCAACGATAACACAAGGACTATTGAAATGATAATTTTACATAACTTCTATCTTTATTCACAACCGTTTACTAAGCTCAGCTAGGGATGAAAAAATACGCGAACCACAATATTTCACACCTTGCTTCCAGAGAATGCGTTTGGAAATGCATTGGAAAATTATGGAGCGTTAGTAGAATTTTGTTTCAGATCATGTATTGTTGCTTACCCACGTACTACTAATTCCCTCTGCGGTTAGTTTAATTTGATAAAAAACATTCTACAAGGCATCAAATACGACACTACTTCTCTTGTCAACACAATACAAAAATAACACAAAGGTTAGGAAAAAATCCAGTTTCCTTTGTCCAGTGAGCCCCATAGCTTAGCAAAGATCATATGCTTCAGACAAAGCCATATTTTTCGCAATTCTTATTTCCTCTGACGTATTCGTTCCATAACACTCCTCATTTCATAAGAGCGTATTCAAAACAGATGATTCACTGACTAAATATGGCCGACCCCACTTAAAACCGATGCCGCTACATCCCTGATGGTCTCCTCGCCTCCACACGCGCAGTCGCTGCAGGGGCCTAGCAATTAAACCCAGGGGCCGAGATTTAATCCGTTAAAGGCGCGTGCGATGCCGGATAAGCCACATCGCTTTTAAGTGGGTCGGCCATATTTAGTCCGCGGAGCAACTTGTTCTAAATGCGCTCTAAAACAGCATTTGTGCTAGGAAAATTACATTTATGCAACTGCAGTATCTGTTTACATGATATCCACTATTTCAATTTACTGAACATGATCAGCATTTTATATGTAACAAAAATAAGCCATGTTTACAAAACTTAAATCTACTCTTACAACTCAATCTCTTACACTATTTTTTCTTTACGCAAACATGCTTGTACGATGTAGCTTGTTTGGTTTGTCTAACATAATTCTAGCGTGAGGCAATTGTTACCTTAATCATAAACATATCAGGGTCGAAAAACATACTAGAAATCCCCACACGCCCGTCTTTAATTCTTTACAAAGCCAATAGCTAGGTCAAGTCTCCGACCACGGCGGTTTGACGTGACACGTCGGCCATTTCACAGAAAAAAAGAGCGTTGGTAAGCAATATAATGGTCTTAATGTTATCTAAATGGCAAAAAGAAGAAAAGAGACTCCATACATAAGATGCCTGCGCTTAAAAAAATCCTTCACATAACAAAGAGGTACTATAGGACAAATGATCAATTACCAGGTAAGACGTACAGGTAGGTGATGGAATACTACAGAGCTATGGAGGCACGCTGCCTTGTCACACTCTGTCACCTCGATGCAAATCAGTCAGAGCTGGCGTCCCTTTTTAATGTCATTGTTCCCCTATTTACTGTTATATCAGTTATCATTGGTAATTATCTGACACGCTGGTGTCATTTTAAACCATCGACGTCAAAATGCTACACCAAAACACTCACCTGGATCCCGAGTTCCTTTACAGCGGCCGCCCTGTTGCTCCCTATATAAACATGGGAAACCTGCGGCCTTCGCTATGTGAAACGACTTCACGTCGTCAACAAGCTTCTATTAACCTACCTGTTCCTGCTTCACATGGTGCCTGGGAGGTCCGCGAACGTGCTGGGGAGAGACAGAGGGGACAATAAACAAGCATGACTGCGCTTTATGTATAGGCTCTATGCATTGTGTAATGGAATTGCATAATGCAAATGAATGTGAGTGCACCGGACGAATAGGGTTTCTGTTTAAATAATCGTTTAATGAGAAGCATACAAAAGATACAACGTGCAACCTCTGGAACGGAAAGGGGGAAAAATCGAGACCCTGCAACCTTTGACGTAATTGTGCTCA
Source organism: Lingula anatina (assembly GCF_001039355.2). The sequence continues at coordinate 355,682 of NW_019775470.1, read as the reverse complement.
CAGGACCACGGTCAATTTTAGGGAGAGGCGGGAGGCAGGGCGTGATACTGCAATATTGATTACGAAGATTACGGAAATAGACAAAATGTATGGTTAAGAACGGCGAATTACGAAACAATCGTCATTAAACATGTTTTCTTTAAATCAGTGAACGTTACATCTCGTAAAAGAGGAGAAGCGGCGCAGACGTGTAAGCTATCCAACAGTTTAAAAGGTAGGGGAGTCTTTTTTTCTGAATGAGTGGACATTTTTACCCCCTTTGTTGACGCATCTTAAGAAATTAAATAGAACTATATCAAATTTTGCGTCAGAGTAGAGCAGAACTTTTTTTTTTGGTCAGAAACATTCTTTAGACCCCCCCCCCCCCAAACCGCATTTACGGGCTCGAGAGAAAGGTGAATAGTAGAGATAAAACGCTCGATGTGAACATGCCTTTTGATTGTCTGATTCAACCGTTGCGTACTAGTAGTAATAAATCAGAATAGAAACAAGTGTAGCCTATAACTTAAAAAACTCCCATTCTGCGTTCCCACGCTGACATTATTATATTGTACTGAATTAAATTCACTTTATGGTTAGAAGTTCTATTGATCTCATCGCGCTTTTGTTCGGTGCTTTTTGTAACAGTGGGTTTCACGTGTTTTGTAATGTGAATGAAACATCGCCAGTTTGGAATGCAGTTGTAAAGACCTGTTTTGTGCTGAGTCCACCTGTCCTAGACCTATACTGAACATGTGAATTGAAAGAATGTTTGGTGGATCAATGGTTTCAAAGGGGGGAGGGGGGCAGGGAGGGAGGCAATGATAAAAAAATGGCTGAGTCAAGCGAAAGAAGCGAGAAGACGGAGCTTTAGTTAAAGTATGTAGAGCACGGGGATGAAAATTAATTATGGCTTGGGTTTGTCTCGTCTCGCTCGTTTTACAATTTTTTATTTGGCGGAGAGGGGTGGTGGTAGTGCTGGATCTGTTGTCACCAATTTGACATAAGGACGTGCACGTTAGTCGAAAGTTGTTCTCAGCTGTAGGACAGAAATTGTCGATCCATTTCAAGCCAGGATAAATCTACATTAGTCCAATAAATAATTAGTCTCATATATTAACCGTCTTCCCCAGTAACTATTGTGCAGGATTGGTGCAATATAATATTAGAACGTACTCCTCATTTACCTTGGTTCAAAGCGGGCTGTAAATATCGGTCTATAAATATCAAGACCGACTTTCGACTAAGCTTTTTCATGAATCCAATTCTAGAATTGTAGAAAATTCAACGATTTAATAAAACGACGAAAAAATAAAGAGTCGAGGCACACATGATTGTGAGAAATATTTTTTGACTGGGATTTAATAAAGACGTGACATTTATATATAACCATGCTTGAATAAATTCTACGAGTCTGTTATGGAAGCGCTTGAAGAATATATCTCATCCGATTCCTCTCATTTCTTTCTTAATTGTGTTTATCTGACGGAAACAACAGAAACTTTTTAGCTCTTATAAACATCAATGCGACAAAGAGGTAACCTTAAAGTGTTTTGCTCTGTCGATTTCTTTTTAAAAACGCCCGCAGTTGTAGACCTTTTTCCATTTAATTGACATTGCATCTCGTTATTTATCACTCTACGTTGTGTCAATGCCCAGGAGAATGGTAAAGCATGGTGGCACAGCATAATAAACAGCAGTCTACAACAATTTGCTGTAGACCTTGTTTTAACAAGGGAATTATTTCGTAAACTCCTGTTTTAACTGAGTAGGGGAAATATTCTCATATCAACATTTAAACGAAAGTTTAGCGTCACGATCAATTTGGACACATTTTACCATTATATAGAAAGTAACCGACGACTCATCACGTTCAGGGCAGTGAAACCGTTTTGTATTGGGTCAAACAAATGTAGAATATTCGGACTTCAAGACAAGGCTAACTTTGTGACATTGTAGACATTTTTTGCGTACATCCCCTACAACGAAACATTTTACAACTACTCGGGGTGACAATTTCTCTCTCTCTCCTCCCCCCTTTTTTTTTGGGGGGGGGGGGAGGGAGGTGAGAATGATGGGGGGATTCATTGTTTTTAGTTTATTTTCCATTTCATTTTTCAGCGACACAAAAGAAAACTAAAATACTTTTAGAAAAATACAACACAAACTTTATGTTACAAAGTACAATCATGTTTTTTGATGTCACAGAAATGGAATTCATAATGAGAATAATGGCCACATCTACAATTCTACACATTCATGTAACAGACTATTATCACTATACAAAAATAAATAAATAAATACATATAATAATAATAAGAAACCTAATGCTTAATATGCCAAATACAACAACTAAGTTTTTCTACCACAGGCAAAGAATTTCAAAATTGAAGTTCAATCTAGTTTAAAAGAAGCTATCCTGTTAGATTCAGAGAGTATCGTATCTTTTAACTTCAAAAATACATTTTCCACAATTTCAATGAATGAATACATGAAATCCACCATAATTAATTTTTTAATTTTCACTATTTGTCACAAAAGAACATAAAACTCAAACCTATTATTATGCTTGACTGAATTTTGTTTACTTACTAGACACGATATTCTCTCATTCAACTAAATTGGAACGATGTAAAAATTGTAAAATAATAACATCTTTACATTAAATGATAATTTGATATTATTTTAGAACATAAAGCACAAAAGGCCTATCTAGTTAAGTTTGTTCATGCTTTCATCTCCATGTAATATTTTACTCACTGCCATAATGCTTCATTTACCTATATTCCACTGACATCACTTTACCTAATTCCAACTTGATCAACTTAAAATTCAATTAGGCATTTTTCTTTTTTTTTTTCTTTTTTTTTTTTGGGTGAATCGCCAACTTACTTAAACCCAAATAAGGGTAAAATGAGCATAGTTTGGGTTGAACTTTATATACATTAGATACAGTACATTAAATAAACAAATGCTGTATAACTTCAATATTTGCCATGTTATTCTACTTACACCGAGTTTCTTTGTAATCAGGAACAAATAGTACACAATTGAATTTATAATTATCTGTTAAGACCAGCTACATTCAAATTATAAGTATTTTTAAAATATATTTTCAACATTTATTTGACATAAGGTTATGCACAATGATATAAATAATGATGAACATAAAAACAAAATCCACCTGTGTGTATAAGGTAAGTCTTTTTATACTAAAATTTATATGCAGACTGACTGTTCTCAGACAGAAGAATGCAGGCTGCATAACAACTAAATGTTGGGTGTACAGCCTTTCAGAAAACTATGTTAATAGATATTCAACAATTCAGATTCCTGACTACAATTCTAATAAGCAACCCAACAAAACTGTATGCACACAAGGTTACTGATGACACCTTAAATAATAAACAATTAGGAAATCTATTTTTTCTCTTATTTGAAAAAAATTATTTCAAAAAAAAATAAAAAAATTAAAGCCTGCTTTTAACTAGAGGTGTGTGTTAAATATTAATGTCATTTTGAGTAAAAATGTACAGATTTATCTATATGCCAATTCTATTTTAACTGTAATATGTCTGTATCTATACATATTGTCATGCCCACATTCAACTTTAGCTCCCATAATTATATAAAGTAGCATCATTATCGCTATGGTCATTATTATTCATCATTGATGTTTTGAGGAGGGTACAGACAAAACCTGATAAGCAAGCCGGCATTTTTTTACCCTGCTCTCAGCAAAATCCTGTACCTGCCTTTTTTACACCGCCTCGTGTTGCTTACTTCTTACCTCCAAATAACGACAGAATGATAAGGAACAGATACACGATATCCAGATAGAGCTGCAGTGCAGCAAAGATATACTCCTCTGGGCTCAGTGAATACTTCTTGCCGCCAAACAACAACTGGGTGTCAACGATCAGGAACTGAAGGTGGAAAACACAAAAGTAGTGAAGATTAAAGAGAAATTATAATACTGGTGAGTTAAATAAATAGTGTTTATAGAACTGAAATACAAAATCAATGACAATGAAGAGTAAGAAAATGGAGAATTAGAGATATCAAAATCACACAAACCAGACCCCCCCCCCAAAAAAAAAAAAAAAAATAATAAAATATATATATATATATATATATATATATATATATATATATATATATATATATATATATATATATATAAAAGTACACCCCAAAGATGAAACAAACAAACAAGCACACTAATGAGAAAAAACAATTATTCAAACAAACAAATATTCACAGCTTTCACTCAACAATTAAGCACACAAATCAATTAACTTATCGATAAACAAAATATAATTCAATAGTGCATATGAGGACACTAAGGAAGTGTATAGGATACTTTCCTCCACAAGGGCATAATAGGCTGATATGAACACTGCTACAGATGGGTTGCTAAGGAAGCGTTCAGATAAACCCATATTGTACTAGCTGGATCGATCCAAATCTGCAGGGATTCTCACTTAAGAACATGCCTCCTTGACCAGCAATGAGCAAGTTACTATCGTGCACTCTTGGTTCTCAGAAGCTCTTTCACTCAAGCAGCTGTGCCAGACAATTAAACTGATTAAACTGAACACATTTTAGTGAGAATCCCTCATGGAATTGGACCAATCCAGCTTGTACAATGGGTTTGTCTGAATACGGTCTTAGATGTCAACATTACGCTTTATGTAAAAAAGGCCTTTAAGCTCTTCATCTGCCCTAGCAACATGCAAACAAGGTGATTATGTAACAACTTGCTGCTCTATGACATCCATAAATAAGAATAATATATACTACATCCTTATAACTATATATATTTCTTATATTATTCTTCCTTGCATTACATTTCTATCAACACAAAGTAAGATATTTTCTGAAAAATCTAAAAAAAGTTTTTTTAAAGTTATTTACACTAAGAGGGAGAATAATTAAGAAACATAATATTCTAACTAAACTGCATAGATGTGTTTGCTAGTTTTACTTGGACCCTCTACAATTTTAATTAGACTCCTAACAAGTGGCACAATCAGATGAACAGAATATTGCATATATTAGTGTCATATTAAAACCATACAATGGCCACAGAAATGATCTGGAACTACAAGAGACATCTAAGACTTTGAAAACATGGAACACACATAAACAGATTTCTATATTATATACTTCCAACAACCATAACTCAAATCCATATCATTGTCTTATAAGAATATTATTCAGTGCAATAACAGTGAGTTGCTTCTAGGTGTTGCTGAACATCATTTGTCCATCAATTTAACACTGTCTTAAAATCCATGCTACTGATAGATCAGTGCATGCGTGTGGGTGTGTGTAGTTGTGTGGGAGATCATCTTTATGTATAATATTTATGAAAAAACTAAGATGCACATACTTTTCGTCTAATACAGTTTGCATGTTTCTCATGTTTCGCTGTTCTTTGACACTTTTTAAAGGTTACAGAAGTACACAAAATAGCTTAATTCCCCACAAGCAAGCAAGGACAAAATGTCAATACAACAGCATAATCACATTCCAAACTAACAGTTGTCTTTTGATCTTAGGGGTAAAAATCAGCATCGGTGAATCTGGTCTATTGTCAGCAAATATAACCCTTTTTTTTTGTGCACATTATTCAATTTTTGCTCCCCCCAAACAATGACAAAATAATCAAAAACAGGTAGACTACGTCCAAGTAAAGCTGCAAAGCTCCAAAGATGTACTCCTCTGGGCTCAGAGCGTATCTCCTCTTTTGGCCAAATATCACCTGTGTGTCTATTATCAGGAACTGAAAGGTTAAAGGATGATGGTGATGTTAGTATTGAAGGATAATAATGAACTTGGTATCAAAGGATAATTATCAAATTAGTGTCAAAGGATAATTATGAACTCACAAAGGATAATCTGAACTCATTACCAAGGGACAATCTGAACTTGATATCAAAGGATAATTATGAACTCACAAAGGATAATCTGAACTCATTACCAAGGGACAATCTGAACTTGATATCAAAGGATAATTGCAAATATTGGTATCAAAGGGTATTTATGAAATCTTTACCAAAGGGTGAATAGGAATTTGGTATCAAAGGGTAATAAGAAGTTTTGGTAATGATAAAATAAGTATCAAGGGATAATTTTGAAAAGGATATTAAAGGGTAATTATGAAATGGGTCTCAAAGGATAAATAGGGATTCGGTTTTCAAAGACTTATTAGGAACAAAGAATCAAATTTTCACTGTTATGTGAAACTGCACTGCAACAGTGAAGTCAATCTTAATCACCCAGGCATGGTGAATCTGAATATATCTTAATCTATTTTCAAAACTCATTAAAAAACCATTACTCTGTTACAGGTGAAGCACTTATGATGTGAGAGGTTTTATGGCAAAGTTTACTTTCCTCCTTAAATTGATACAAATATGTTAACATCAGAAGTAAAGCACATTGAGATAAAATTCAAAATTGAAGCATTTAAGAATGAAGAAATGTTATTTGACTGAAGGAATATGATGTCCAAAAAGGTGGTGTAGAAAATGGGGACATGATACAAGCAGTGTGTCTGCAGACATTGAAGTATTAAAAAGGTGTAAATCTATAAATTGTTGAACATGCTATGAAAAATGTAAGAAATAATGTGTGCAATACTCATGACTTTTCAACCCTGAGACAAAAAATCATGCAAAATTTCATCATATAGCAAAAAGTGCCTATAAATATGAAAATGTGACCCTGAAAACAGAAGAGAAAGGATTAAACACTATTCATGCAAAAAAAGTCAATAATTCACAGCGAAAACCAATTTCATTTGACATCTACAAACAAAGCAGATGGATATAAATGAAACACTGAAAATGTGTGAATAAACAGATATAAATGTCAAAACATTCCCCAGCTGTTTACTGAAAAAGCAATTTATTACTATTAATGAAATAATATCGGCAAAATTAAGACCATCAATAACAATAACAACAGTGTTGATAGACTATCTATTCTGACACCCAAAGCTTGTGAGATCCCCCTTCATCAGATCTGGTCACCCAAACATCTCAATTGCTGTAGTTGGCCGCTGTGAGTTGAATCATTGTGAAATACGTTAGGAAAATCCATTTTTTGGGAGGGCCAAAATGAACGGCTATTATACCTTTAAGTACATTATAACATTTTATGGCCTACAATTGATTAATTTTGGGTGCAATTACTGAGCATTTGTTTTACATGTATTTTTGAAAAAATATTTGCTATCTAACCAACTAAATCTTTCCAAAAGACAGGCTTTTTCATCAATTAGCTGGCCAGGTGAAGAAGAGAAATACATCAAAAGCAGGAAGTCTCTACTAGCGCTATAAAAAATACAAATTTTCCTTCATCACCTCCGCCAAGGAAGTTGTGTTTTGCATTTTTTTTTTTGTTAAAAGCCCAACTCAGTAGGTTATGGGCAGATTCTGATAACATTTTCAGGATAAATCAGAGATGGACTTACTAAGAATCTATTTTATTTTGTTGGTGATCCAATAATTAACCAATTCATAATGAGAATTGAACTTCCTTGGCGGAGGTCTGCTTTTCTAGTTCTAATGTTTTACATGTATATACCATGGGGAAGGCATATATCAATAAGTGCATGTAAACAGTCAGTGGTACATACACTTGTAAGCCTGTCAACAACGCTGGGGGATCAGACCTATCAGTTATTTTTTAGCACCCCCTCCACAGGCAAGAAGCATCATAAATATATAAACAATGTCCAGGTACAGCTGGAGTGCACCGAAGATGTGCTCCTCGGGACTCAGGGCGTATCGCTTATTGCCGATCACCATCTGTGTGTCAAACATGAGACACTGGAAAATAGTGATATAATATCAATTTACTTAGACCTGTACTGGAAAATAGTGATATAATATCAATTCATTAAGACCTATACTTGAGAATCGTGATATGATATCAATTCAGTAAGACCTGTACTGGAAAATAGTGATATAATACCAATTATATAAGGCTACATTCAGAACAGTGGACTAAGTAGTCCATGGGTCAAATATGGCAACCGACTAAAAAGCTTGCTGTCTAATCCGCTAATAGACATTGAACAGACTCCCCCTGGGGAGTATTCAAGTGGGTCGGCCATATTTGACCCATGGACTAGTTAGTATGCTGTTCTGAATGCGATCTAAGACCTGTATTGAACACTCTACAGTATCACTATATGCTGATACTTAATGAAAAGAGTGAAGCCCACGTACAATATCACATGTAATACACTAAGACTTGATGAGTTTACAAAAAGATGAGTGGGAATGAAATAAGTATGTCGAGAGCATTTTTTTGTGAAAATATATGTAAGAATTTTTTTGTGCTGACTCCTAATAAACTGCAACTTGTAAGAAGTAAACGTCACAGAATGGCTTCATGGTAGGTAATATTTTTTCCTGAATTCTCGAGCTTCGGGAATCTTTCACATAAAAGCCAAAATATGAGATCTTCACTTTGCATCATTTTGGTATAATAATATCAGTATGTACTAAGTATCATAATAATCCTAGTAACAAGTGTATTGAGCTATACATTATACAAGTTGAACAATCATTGGCACATACACATACTCAGGCACACCACATAGAACACAATATTATAACATTGAAGCTGGGCAATACAAACATCCACATACAAATACCATACACACCGAACATGTATGTCAATAACTCTAGACTCAATTATTAATATGATATATGTTATTGTGTGAGGTTTCTGTACAGTACTATAATAACTGCTTTTACCATGTGAATAACAATGCAATGATGATTAAAATATTGAAAATGTCATTATCACTGCAATGGTATGGATATAACAATATAACTACAATACCAATGCTGTTACATCATTATAACAGTATAGTACTGCAGCAGTAACACTGACACACAGTGGCAAAATCTGCAGCAATATTGTGCTTCAACTTACCAGAACGAAGAGCAGAGCAGCCAGACCTCCCCAAACGCACGACAGCACCTGGTTAAACGCATCAAGTCAGGAAATCAATACTAACAAATCACTTATCTAATGTAGTTATCAATACAACAGAGAATTATTTAGGCCACAGCTACTGCAGGGATAGTTACTGCAGGGAAGTCAATACTAATGGTTACTACAATGAGCTTAATGTGCTACAAGTAGTGCTTACGTTATTTTGCCACTTTACTATTGAGAATTACCATGAAAATTAACTGGTCTTTATTTTGAGTGTAGCCTGTTCGTTTCTGTTGTAACTTTTTAAATATGGCCACAAGACAAACAAAATGAATGACCAATCAAGAATTTTGTTATTTCATGGCCCCCATCTTTAAAACAACCAAGAGATAATCTTTTGGAACAGTGTCAATTTTTTCAATAATGTGCAAATGGGCATAAGTCAACTAAATTACTGGTCAGTTGAGTGGCTCATCTAGTAGACAAATCAAGGGGAGAGAGAGAGAGAGAGAGAGAGAGAGAGAGAGGGGTTACTTACACCAAAATAATTTTCAATTTAGTCTAGGAAATACATATTTCCATTTTGCATGTGAGTGTAGGAGGTTGCATGTAACTTATATAACTATAAATATGTCATTAATACAATTGTTAAACTGATGGTCCATGTATCACTGGACATTTCCTGCAGGCACCTAGTACTCACCCTGGCGGCAAAGTAGTCCACAGGTGTGACAAGGTAAACAATCATCACGGACAGGCCAAAGAATAACAGCACCATGAACAGACCAAATATCAGTCCGGAACAGAGGGTGAAATCAATCTGTAACAAATAAATCATGAGATCAATAAATCAATAGACAGCTTCACCAATCTATTAAAATTGTTGGTTTTTAAGAAGTGTATAGAGTGTAAGGGCTACTGGCCTTGTCATATTAAAATTCTACAATTAAAAGATAAAATATTTATAATAAACATATATGAATACAGAAAAAAACATCTTTCATTATACAATGATTGTAGATTGTCATCTATTGCAAATTGAAGGGGGGATTTGACAACATTACAACATATAACTTCATGACAATATCTACTGCTGCAAAAATAGGAACTTAACACAAATTTTCACTGATTAAAAATCCAGTGATATATCTGTACAAAACAAAGAGCCAACCAAATAGATAACAAAGAAAATAAGTTCACAAATTCATAAATACAACAAGAAGACTGTTCTCCACAGGGCGCTGTACCTTGGTTTGGATGGCAAAGATTGATACAGCCAGACACACTGCGGCAGTGATCCCAGCGGCAATCATGACAGACTCCGTGGTGTAGGAGCTCGCGATGGTGCCCGTCATGTACGAGAACACCAGCGTAAACACAGCCAGGCAGATGAAGTTAGCAGGGAAGCTACGGCGAGCCTCTCGCACGCATACCAGGACTATGTAGAGTATGATGAACAGGGCACTGAAAACAACAAGAAGATCATAGTTCCATAAAACCTTAGTTATCTATACAACACCCGCTAGTTCTATTTCAAGTTTCTATATCTTACTGTGTCTCATTTCTGTCAGCATAAGCTAAACACCTTTACATATTTCTGTAATTTTTCTTTAAATTTTATCACATCAAAAGAGAAAGCTGCCATGTTCACCTTATCCTCCATATTACATAACCTATGTATTATGAAGTCTACACAGATATAAACTTTTTTCTTTCGAATAATCATAGACAGTACTTACTAGGATATCCAATAAAGCCAAATGTTATGTCTAACAAACAATCCCACTGGTTCTCTGTGATAAAAACAAAAAATATCATACATATATATGTGTCTCAAAGCAGACTCTAGTCCCCAACAAAATTTAAGTCTTCAAAAACAAACATGAGTGGTATCATTTCTAGGATTTTTGTTTCAAATCTAATTTTCCTAGAAAAAAAAAACAATAGCAATCTTTTTTCACTCAAGAATCAATGCTTGACCTGCACCTGTTTGATATTTAATTAGTTTAGTTCTAAATGTCTGGACAGATATTAAGACTGCTGTAGTTTTCCTGACATTTTAAAATAGAAATACTGACATCAGATAATTTTATCTAAGGGGTTTTATCGTTTTCTAGGTCTGAATTGGGAAACATAAGTGGCTTTGCCGGTTAAGTACTCAGAAAATATTACTTTGGGAAATTTTTTAATGTGAATAGTATATATTCAACTTAAGTAAATATGCTTGGAATGTACAAGGTATGCACTTTTGCAATAACTTTTATTTCAGCACCTATAATAGTTAAAAGTTAATAGTTAATGTTTCCTCATACTTACACAAGTGAAAAAATGCACACGATGCCAAATGTAACAGCCAGTTGTGCTGCTAATATCAGGTATACCTGGAGATAATAATAATAATAATAATAATAATAATAATAATAATAATAATAATAATAATAATAATAATAATAATGATAATAATAACTCAACTTTTCTCAATATATTTAGGGATATGAACAAACAAATTAAAGCTCTATTATTCACAATTTAACCACCAATACAACATAGATTGAAAAAGTTGAAAATAAACAATAAGGATGTACACAATTTACACCAGTAAATGAGACAATGATTTTGTTCATTTCTTTATACAATTATTTCAACTGCCACTAAATTCTCTGCAGATCTGGAGGCTCACTAACACACACACTAAAATTGGGGCATCCAATAGGTCAGTACTTTGATCAAATTTCATGGACACACTTAGGACAATGTAGTTTAAGTTTGAGTGTACTTCTTTTTATATATGAAAAAAAAAGGACTTCCACAGACTTGCCTACCAACTCAATGTACCTCCAGTTTGGAAGTCCACCCCTTATTCAACACTCACCTTTTTGATAAAATTCCTTCGGACAGCTTTATCTGAGAAGGACTGCCCTGCCCATTCCTCCTCCACAGTGTATGAAGTATCTTCCGGTTTAGGGGCTGCGTAGCCAGTGGGTTGAGGCTGGCTATAGCCACCAGGTGGCGGTGCAGCATATCCTGTGCCGTAGCCATAGCCAGCAGGCTGGGGTGGTGGGGGCTGACCTGCAGTGGAAAGAATGATGTCATAAATAGAACAATGATGTCATGTACATGATGTGATGTCACTGATATTGTGATGATGTCATAAAAAGCATGATGATGTCACTAATAATACACTGGTATGATGTGTGCAACCCTTTCTCAAATTATTAATTATTTTTTAAACAGGTTAAACAAATTCTGGTCCTCGTTGGAGGAGTTAAGAAGAGATACAAAGGCCCCTTATTATACTGTGCGCTATGCAGGCCATAAACACAAACATAAGTGGTCAGTGCTAAGTCCTATTGAAATATGTGAGTAGGAGGGAGGAGATAAATTAGTTCAGGACTGTTCTCGTAACTATCTGACCCTGATGAGATGGGAAAGGGAACAGGTGGATAAAAATCTCTGCTCTTACAAGCTCAATCCAGATCATTTCACTAAATCAATATGTATAAAGTATACAGGATGGTGGTTCACAGATGTTTGAAACCAGGAGTTTTGTAAATCTTCTTAAAATGCTTTTGACAATATATAGTTATATTTACTACTTTGTGAACATTTTCAAGGTACATTGGATCCTTAATAACTGGGATATTTTGAGAGGGAAAATCTGCTCTAGGTACGTGAAGTGTGTGTGTGTGTGTGTGTGTGTGTGTGTGTGATGGAGAGCGGGGGGGGGGGGGG
>NW_019775470.1:327746-342970 GCF_001039355.2 Lingula anatina | reverse complement strand
GGGGGGGGGGGGGGGGGGGGGGGGGGGGGGGGGGGGGGGGGTAGAGAGAATTCTGCTGCACTACACATCATATCCATATTACCATTGATCTCAACTTGGCCCTCAGTATACAAAGTGTCCGCCTACAACCAATATTATTGACCAGCAGTCTGCCAGCAGTGAACCCCGAGCTTCTTGTCTGATGTGTGCCAGTTTGTTTACTTTCAATGGTCCATATGTTCAAACTTTGACATTCAACATGAAGTTTAAATGTGTTTACCCCACCAATCACACATACTTAGTCGTGCAGTTTTCATGAGTTTTGTAGAATGACATGCATTATGGTTAAAACCCCTATGTAACAAGGTTAACTTGAATTAAACACAAGTGAAACTTAGATGCCACAAACAGGCAAGTGTACACATCTGAAAATGAAGGGGAGATCGCCTCTCACACGCCTTCCCACGCGTTGACACTCGACCGGTTGAATTGAGACTAGATTTAATTACTGTGCCCCTGCAGGGAAGACGCGTGGGAAGGCATGTGAGAGATGGAGGGACCATTACAGGAATAGCGGTCTTCATTTCATGTAGGTCCGCCATATTTAGGTTGCGGCCTTACTGGCACTCAGCTTTTCTCAATCTGAATGGTCCCTTTAACTCCCATAGTGGATATCAGTTTAGTCGATCTCTGACTGTACACTTATTGATGGACTATTAATGGTGTTGAACAGGAACAAGTGTGGATATGGCAGGAAACAGAACTGTGGAGAACACACAGGGCTTACATCAGCTGGCACCTGGGACCTGGTGTACAGAGGCACTTAACACAGGGCTGGATATATAACTTAAAAACTGAGAATTTAACCTGGTTTGGCATTGGGTAAAGAAGTATTAGTCATCTGGATGAAAACAACTTGGTGTCTTAAAGCTTAAGCCGTGTTTTGTAAAGACTAACTTGTAATATCCTCATTAGAATAGATTGTTAATTTTAGCCAACAAATTTGGCAATACTTTACTTTTTTTATTTTTTTTTTATTTTGCTTAACCTGTCTCTGTTTTTAATGTCTTCAATTACCCAGATATTATCCCAAGGGTGCAACAGCAATATCAGCAATAAGAAAATATATAGTCAAAGTAACATACAAGTGTACTGTACACTGTTTCTTTTCACTACATTATGTGCCACACCTTTTTGTCTATTACAGTGGCTGCTGCCCTAAATACCAATTCATCCCAAGTATTCCATCCTGTATTGCACATATCTCTATTAAAATGTATTGCACATATCTCTATTTAAATACAGTATTCACAGTCAGATGCAACTGACTCATATGTGACATCCATGCTAATACAGAACTGAAAATCAATATATCAGATACCAATTTTTTCTCGACTAAGAATTTCACAGCAATGAATAGCTATTTTTTTAATAACAATAATGAAGTAAAATAAAAATGAAATCAGTCTCTTCTTGTTCAATGAATCATTTTCTGTACCACCTGACAACATGGCCCTGCCAGTTTTAACTGTTTTAACAGCTTTATTTAAAAATAATAAGGTACTGTAATTATCCAAAAACAAACCCCTTTGATGACTATAAGAAATTGCTGCTTTGATTCTATTCCCATTGCATACAAGTAGTCATCCTTTCCTTAAATAATCTATGCAAACCCCAGTGTTGTAATTTGTTGGTTTTAACTTTTGCGTAAGTCACAACTCTACCCCTGCTATCTTTTTTAGCAAGTTTAACCTAAATACATCAATTCCATTATGCAACATGTATTTCACATTTGCTAGTGCCAGTAATTTCATAATGGTACAAAATTATCATATCGTTACTGGAATGTGGAATTGATCTGACTGAAGCTTTATGGCATACTCAACCCTTTAATACTAAAAAAAACTGCAGCTGGGATGGTGTTAATCTTAGTGCTTTACACCTATTAACATCCTGGCTGAATATCAGGATTCAAAACATTTCCAGAAATAAAGTTCTTACTGTATGTAATATAGGTACCAGAGCTTGGATCAAATATAGCTCTAGTGTTCTGAAATGGGGATTCCAGTACCAAGTAGTTATCTGAAATATTCTTGGACTCAGTAATGAGAACGAAACGGCTTACGTGAATAATGTTTTAAAATATTAAAATTATACAGAACTTGCTCTCATGCCATTGTGTATAGTTATATGGTTGACATAATTATCACATGATAATGTAAATTGTTCAATGTCTTAACAACCAACATTATCAACAACAAATTCTTATAATATGTGGTGAATAACTGTTATAGAGAAGAGAATTATAAATATTACACAGATACCAAAGTATAGGGAATTATATCAAATTCAGATATTGAAAGAACTGGCCCTATTCACCAAAAAAAAAAAAAAAAAAAGCAAAAATACTTTGAAGTAAAACATCTTATAAAGCAAAGCAAAGATGGCAAAATCTATGAACCAAAGCACTGAAAATAGAAACAAATACTTGAGTACAGATTTGGAATTATATAAGGATTGTTAAGCAAAGGACAATGCAATTCTAGAAATTATCTGATAAAAAGCAAGGGAGTGTCAAACTTAATATAAAGCTTATCTAGATATAAGAGGAATGAGCAGGGATAAGAAAATAATCAATGGTGAATCCTGTGAAGGAATGGGGAATATGCCACTTCAAATAAATATTCTAGATACATGATTAATTTATTCATACCCCATAATCTTTTAAAACTTAATCAGTTAATTTGGAAAGTTTTAAAAGAGCTAAACACAAACACATTTATATCTAACATTTGTGCAATAACATGGGTCTATACTTGTACAGATTTCTTGTTAACTGGTAATAAAGACAAAATTATAGTTTCTTGATTTGATACTACTAACCTGCCAATACTGAAAGTTCTACATGGTAATAATATTTTTCAGTACATAAAGGGGGAATAACACGCTCTGAATTGCAGGTTATATCAGAAGGTCATTGGTGGACCCTTAAAAAATGAAAATGCTCACACATGCAGATTTCCCTCTGTACAAGGATAAGGAAACCCCTAGAATCCAGAGACTTTCATTTATAGATTTATAATTTGAAATGGACGGAGGTTTCAACAATGCAGAACAAGGCCAAAAGCATCGAATTTTAAAGGTTATAAAAATTTAAATCAGCACCTGCATTGTCCATTTCCTTTAGTGGGACAGGTGCTGAAAAATAATGAAGCAAAAATAACCAATTGTCTTTTGTTTCATTGAATTCAAAGAAAAGTAAGTATTCCTATACCCCCAATAATCAACAAAGGGTGGGGGAAGGTCCATCTTTTAAATAAATAAATAAATAAATAAATAAATAAATAAATAAATAAATAAATAAAACATTTCTAGTTGAAATTGCTTGCTACAGGACTGAAGGAGGTGACACTGCAGTCACCACAACACTGACTAGACAACCCCCCCACCCACCACCCCCACCCAACCCCACCCCCACCTAACCCCAGGTCTGCGCCTTCCACAAGAAACTGTACAAACTTGTAAAAATACCTACCTTTCATATTCCAACAGTTCTATGTCCTTCAGGCAACTCTTACTCAATTGCAACAAACTTTCCCTCTGCCACAAAACCCAAACTTTGCAGAATTTAACTAAGTAATCATTTCTGCCTAAGGACACACACAGATTATTAGTAAGAAGATTTTCTGTAATGGATTTCTAAAATGGGTTTTCTATACGTAAGGCATTGATTTTGGTGTGGGAGTTAGTCCTATAATTGGTGGATCATTCCCTGCGAAGTAATAATAATGAAAACAGGAGATTGGGCCCATTTCCAAGATGGATAATATGAAATATATATTTCCCTTGGGTATTATATTTTAAAGAAAGCCACAATTCAATAAAATGATGCTCAATATATTATTTTATATTGTCTGTATCTGACCAATACTAAAACCCATCTTTCTGACCGAATGAACTTGAGAGTGTTGACAGACCATAGGATGAATAAATAAACAAAACAAACAAATTTAACATACTAACAAACATCCTGTTGGACGTTTCTTGGACCATTTATTTACTCACCATATCCCGCGTTGGGAGCATTAGGATCACTGTAGCCATAGCCTGGATTTGTGGCATCGTTATAACTAGGGGGCGGTGGAGCAGTAGCCATGGTGCCCTATGACAGCTGAAACATAACATTATCTATGACAGCTGAAACATATAACATACATTGTAAGTGTTATTTTGGAGGCAAGTACTTGGAACTATCACCAGTGACACTTTGAAAATGGAAATGAAAACGAAAGTGAAACTGTTACATAATATGACATAAACTGTTTATCAGGCTGTCTAGCAGTGAAACTATGGGTCGCAGTTGTCTGCATCTGTTATTATCATATATCTTCTCAGTAAAAATGCTAATAAATAGGGAAATGAAAGAATACCACACCTTTGTTGTGAACTGTCCAAAATAATTGCACAATATGGGATTGGTGAAGGATTCCACACCTTCAGGTGCAAGGTTTAACTTTCCCCAGATAACGTGTTTAAAAGCATAACTGTATATCCAACCCTAGCTATGATCTCATTAAGGTCAAATGATATAGATAAATCCACACACTTCTGATCACTGTGACATTGCTATGGTGTGTAACAGGATGTTCAGTGTCTCATGATTTTGGTGTACCAATGAGTACCACTTCCCTTCACAAACATTCATAGTTCTATACACTACCTTTTGTGGAAATTAATCCTATCCTCATTCCAAGAAGAAGGAATAATCCTAACTTTGTGAAACAAAAAGACATAAGAAAACTTGTGTAATTTTAATAACCATAATTAGAGGTTTAAGGGTCATCATTATCATTAAATATTCACTCATTATTTTTTTTATCTTATTTTCATTCATTTAATTTTGGTGGAGAAGCAAAAAGAGCACAAACACACACAGACCCCCCCCCCAACCCCCCACCCACCCATGGAAGCGGCAAAAATGATCCGACTTCCGCCTTTTTAAAACCAAGTCTGACATAATCAATAAAATACAGTTGTTACCGTAACTTTACATCGTCACAGCTTGGCTACATAAATAAATGAAGAATGTTTCATATGTGGTACCACAATATATGGGAGATTAATATATTACGTACATGAAACTACGACAGCACGTGTAAATGTTTCAATCACATACTGTAGAACAAGGATTTTGTCTTTCGTCGCCGGTGCCTTGGGATGGGATGAATTATGCAATAAATTGTCTTCTGTGTGAACTACTGCTGGAAATACATTTTATAGACAATTCTCAATATATATACGGTAAGAAATATATTCTACTGTACTTAATGTCGCTATCAGACTTACCTCTATCTCATAAATTATGGGAAAATACGCAGATTCCTGTAGCAAGGTTGCGCTAGGTTGACTTTCCACAAATTTTTGTTGATATATGACGTCACGGTAATTTCGGACATCACGCTATTTGTCAAAATGAAGATACAAGGGTTTTTAGGATCACTAAAAATAAGAATTGGAACATAAATATGCTTGGGGCAGTGCAATGTGTGATTTTGAAGCACAAAACGTGGTAACTTTTATTAACATTTCAAGAAAATGGCTACCCAGCATGCAACAGGTAAGATGGCAGCGCCCATGGAACAGGTGCGTTGAAGTCAGTAGTCTGTTTTTATTGTTGTTTTATCTTTTTATCTCTCATAAAAATGTTAAATAATCTCTCAATTATTTTCAGAAAACTGGAAAAAGCAGTAGGATCGAAAAGAGGCGGAAATGGTGGGGAAAACACAAGAATATGCAAAACGGTATGTGCTAACTGAAAGAACTCGAAGGAGTACCAGTAGTAGACGTTATAGTTACTGCAACTAGTAGGACCCACACATGATTAATTTTGTAATATGTTATCCTACTAGTAGTCCTACATGCTAGATACTTCAAATTTAAGAAACTGATAGCTACATATCTGTGTATGAAAAGTCATTTAAAAATTTTGATCTCTCGCATTTAGATCAGAATTAATGTATTCAAGTTTTAGTGACACCATGTTTATCTTTTTTTTTCAGATTCCACTTTTATAAATGAGTCACAAGTTGCCCCACTTGGTTTTCCCCAATTAAATAATGCTATACATACTTAAAACTTGCCACATAACGTGCATGAACAAAAATTTTAAATTTTGGTTCTAGGTTTTTCTAAAGCAGGGTGATGTGTTTGTGATATAAACAAGCTGATTTTTAGTGATGTAGAGATGAGCACACATAATGAAAACATGTATAAGATATGCCTTGTCAGAAAAATTTAACAGTGTTAATTTTGTATACAACACAGGTGATGTTAACACAGTCAAGCCAGCTACAAACAAGACCAAGAGTGCAAAGAAACAGAAACTGTTGACAAGGGAAGATTTTACACAGAACAAACAGGGCTTCAAAAAGACATTCAGGACTTCTCATGCTATGTCCTTGGATAAACAAACAAAAAGAGAACATTCAGATTCATCAGATGGAGAATCTGTCCAAAAAGTAAAAGGAGAAAAAGAACACTCTGATTCCTCTGAAGCAGAATGTGTTCCAAAGTTGAATTCTGATCAGACCGAAATTTGCCAAGAGACAAAAACTGGCAGCCTACTAGTATCCCCATCAAAGAAGGGGCATAAGAAAAATAAGAAACAACCTGAACTGAAGACCCAAAAGGGCAAAAAAAGTACAGTTGAAAGGAAAAGGAAATATGTTCTCTTTGTTGGGCATTTACCTGAGGATATTAGTAAGGAAGATATTCTAGAGCACTTTAAATCTTCAGGTACGTAAACATACCCTTGAGGTAATAATAACATGAATAAATAAAATATGCAGATTCAGCCATGCTTTGCATTGAACTCTCTCGAAAATATTGTTTATTTTGTCAAGCATAAAAAATGCATGCATGTTTAAAATGTTTTATATTCATGATTGCATGGATTTATTTTCCCTGGTGTCATCTTCCAGGGAAAGTTCTGACCATTAGACTTCCAACCCACAAGGAAACTGGGAAGCAGAAAGGATTTGCATTTGTTGAGTTTGGGGATGAACCATCCCTCAGGGTAAATGATTTTCTTTGCTTTAGTGCATAGCATTTTAACATTTAAATACCTGTATACATTACTTTTTTATTGTTTTTTTAAATGATAAATCAAACATTTCGGCTGCTTAAAGTTGGAAAAGAATGGAATTTTTATTGCAAGTATTTTTTATGAGTGTTAAGAAAACACGAAAAGTGTGATTTACTTTAGCTTACAAGTTTAATTTATAAGTGGAGATTAGAAAAGTAATATACAAGCAATGATTTCTTGATTATTCACCTGGAAACTGTGTAGAGTAAAAGATCAACTCGCAATTTTATTTTTAAAAATATTGTTATACTTCAAATTACAGTGCCTTTCTTGTTTTATTATATATTTTGCCTGATTATCTACTGGTTAATTATATTTAATAAAAATATTTTCTATTGTTAGTGATCAGCACTATTTGAAAGATGAATTTTAAAAGTATTAATGGATTTATTGTTAATATTTTTTAAAAATATTTGTTTTCAGAGAGGATTGCAACTTCATCGGTCTGAACTTCTTGGTAGCAAAATAAATGTTGAGTTCACTTCAGTTGGAGGCAAAAACCAGAACCGCCTGGAGAAACTGAAGAAGAAAAATCTAAGACTTGCTAAATACAAGATGAGATATGCATTAGATACTTAATTTCATCCCATCTGCACTCCACAATTACTGCAGATATGACAGAATTTGGACAATTCTGGGTATTCCAAACTAATAAAAATAAGAAACTCCACATAGCTTGTCACCTACTAACTAGCATAATTGCCAACATTGTGGCCTGAACTCTGTCGTTATCAACATATTGAAAATATGGTATTATGTGCAATATTAAAGAGAGGACAGACATGAAGTTTTTTCAGCCCCAGGCATTGGCATACAACAGGAAAAAAAGGAAAAAGCCATGATCCCATTCTATGGAATTGAGAGAGAGAGAGAAGGAGAGAGTGAGAGATTGACAGATGTAAAACACATTTCACACACAAAGTAATATGACATATGGGTACAGCAGTAATGTGTGTAGTTAAACAGTAGTGATCCTTGGTCTGTAGTGATACAGAGAGACGCATTAACACAGCTGTAGTAAATGTACCATGATGTTTACAGGGTGTCCCCAAAGGTTGGTACATTTCCTGGGCAGATCAGGACATTGTTCATTACTTGTCCCATATGAAAATATGCATAGTTTGTGCATGAAATTGTGTCCTCTGATTCTATGAAAGATGTTTTTGGGTCAAGGATAGAAGTGTTCCGTGATGTTCAGCCGAGAGAGGATTTGAAAAGTTTTTTTTTTTCGTGGTTTTGTAGATTTCTTCTGGAATATTACTGATAATAATTTAAGGTAAAATTGTCATATGCCAATGATGGAGAATGCACTATTTGTAATATAGTCTTAATTTAAATTAAGTCTTTGTAAATGGTATTTTTTTTAATCAAAAGAATATATTATTGGCTCAAATAAATATAATTTAGCCTTAAATCTTTTATTTACCCAAATTTGTTGTCTGTAGGTTTTTTGCACTGAATGATGCTACACAAAAGTTAAGAAATCTTTATTGAATTAATGAATTTATAAATATTTCTTAATGTTGTGCATCCTGCTTATCTATTACAGTTACAGATGAAATAGGAAGAATTGCAGTCTATATCTTGGTAGTTAAATGCATGGAAATAATGTTAAATGTAGAGCATGGAACCAAACCATGGCTTTGAGAACAGTCTTGGATTTCGTTTGCCCTTGTAATGGGAGTCTGTGGCCGCTACGTGATTGGTAAGCCTGAAAATAGTAAAATATGTTTATAAGAACAAATAGAATGTTCCACGCGAGGCAACAATTCCAAAGCTAAATCCGTTTATTTTTTTGTCTGAAAATAACATTCATGCTCACAAGTACACGTTGTTGGCCACTCCAAAATCAAAATTTTAAAACAAATTATCGCTGAATTGAGGCTAGTATCACTCGCTTTGAGCACGATCTTACCATTCTCTAACGTAGCTAATCATGTCCTGTTTGTCAGGCGCCGTCCAGTGGTGTAGGTTTTCTAAAAAATTTTTGCATTGAATCCTGTGTTGTGGGTTTTCAGGGCAACCTGCCAGTCTAAACATCATCTAGGAAGAAGTATTTAACCCTTTTTAATGTCATCGGAAAATGGAATTAAAGTATGCTATTTTACGAAAAGTGCAATTTGAATGCAGAAAGTATGAAGAAAGAAACGTGCTTTTCCAATTATATAAGATAAAAAAAGTATGATAAAAAAGCAAAAGGGGACACTAATTAGTGTAGCTATAACGTGGTGTGTGCATATTTGTAATAACGAATAACCATACTTTTTGATACGTATTTGCCATGGACGCATGTAATTACCTCTTCGTGCATGAAATGTGCATTCAACAGACGGCAAAAGTCCAGAACCGCTTTCTTTTTGTCCTGTGTCTTTTCCAGGTCGAGCATCGCAGAAAACAACATCTTGTGCTCGTCCTCTATGTTCTCGTACTAAAGACAAAACATAAAACTCATCTATATGAATTGAATCATTCTCCGGACAATTCTGTCAAATTTTGTTAGCCTAGAACGAAACTCTTATAATTCACTATTGTTATTTTAAACCTCAGCGCAGGAATCCCGAATTTGGATTTTTAAATTTATTAATTTATGGTGGATGAAACATGTGTAAGTCATAAATTGATAAATGGTTACGAGTCACAAATTCGCTTCGTTTTTACACACGCGCGCTTGCTTGCTTGCTTGCTTGCTAAAATACATGTAATTTATAGGCCGGTTGGTTTCACAATCATTCATATAGATCAACTTACCGAAAATCTTTTGGACCACAACGGAACATACGGTTGATCAAGCCGCCACTGGAAGAACCGAGCAGTACTGTTAGAATGTGATCATGACGAAAAAGAAAACTATAATAATCATCAGAACTGGACGATATATGCAGAAAGAAAGACTCCCATTCTCCTTGTCAAATTTGTTCAAGTGAAAAGAAAAAAATGTTACAAGCATTCACTTTTAGAAATTATACGCGTATAAGTACAGGACATGACAAGAAATGAAAGAAGTCGTTCTGCCAACGGAGTGATATACTATTAAGATATAAGCAAACCAAATTATGCTTCCTCACCCCAAGACTAAAATTCTCATCCCACACGGACGATTCTGGGACATGCGTCTTATCCGTCTCCGTAAAAGTAGTATAACTCTGCTGCCTATGGCTGACTACTGTCTTGTTGCCGGACCTTATCTCAATCCTGGACACACGGCTACATAGCCTGGCAACTTGGGGTTGGTCTGGAGAATGATCGCCGTTTTCCTGCCACATCGTCGTCTGCTTTATGGGAACGACTCTAAACACCGCCTTGCTTTGTAAGGCAAATTAAAGAGAAAAGGGATAAAACACTTTGTACAGTCTATTATCACAAATACGTATATGGTGGAGAGCGTTGATTATTAATCGAAAAAAATAAGAAGAAACTCACAAAAAATAGTCTTTTACTGTATATTTTGCATTTGCCAACACGCAACATTTTTTCTCTTTGACTTTTAAACAGTTTCTTGTAAAAAAAAAATAAAATGAAATAATTTGTTTAGCTGCAAGAGAGAAAATATTGTTTGTCCTACCAAATTAAAAAGATGAAAAAAAAGGTATTACCGGACACAGAAAGCCCTTCCTATGTGATTAGCTCCGTGATAGGTCTGTGTCTACTATTCCGCGGTGGGAAAGTGACCGAATTACACACAGGTGGTACATATATATATATATGACGATCCTACAACACACAACTAGAGCAATTTTTCGCGTAATTGAATTTCCCTGACGCAGGGTACGTGTGTGTNCAATTTCTGACGGTTGACGAAAAAAGATGACAATCATAACATAAATATCCAGTTTTAAAAACATTTGGCTTTTGCTTAGAAGTTTCATGCCAACACCCTATACACAAGACCCTTTAATATCTCCTAGGGAGGGTGTCCGTCACTTCCATAAAATCATAGACAAAGCTCAATATTGAAGTAAAGGTTTAAGGCAAATAACATGTGAAAAAACACTTCTACAAATCGATATTGTGTCTACTTGATAACAAACAAATCCATGTGGTTTGGCAATTCAGCACGTCCTGGCCTCCGAGGGTCAAAATGGGGGGTGGGGGTGGGGGTACTCTGCCTAAATATTTTACTGTATCGAATTTTTATTAAAATAAAATATTAAAGATGTGTCTTATTCTTTACGGCCTGAGTATTTATTCTCTCTCTCTCTTTCTCTCTCTCTCTCTCTTCACACATATAACGTGTGACACACCTTCCAAGAGCTTTCATCCCGTCTACCTCTCAGCAGGAATTTGCCACATCCATCCATACGGTTGTCATTAAAGTCGTGAACTCTTTCCAGGTAACGTCTTTATCAGTGATCACCCAACTGTAGTTCTCACTTTTCCATGCGCCCACTCGGGCATATTATATGTGGAGTTAAACTTAGTCCAGGATTTACCGACCACCCAAAATTGTCCGCTTCGTCTATCTAAACCTAGACAGTGATATTTTTGATTACACTTTTCTGGACAACATATCACCATGCCTCTGTCGTGGATTTTTAGACGCCATCAAAGGCTGAAGGAAGAGATGAAAGAGGAACACGAAGAGATTCCTAAGCCGTTTGTATGGGACGAGAGTTTCAGGGTCTACGTAAGTACGGCATGCTGCTTCGCTATGATTCAAACGAAAAGTAAAAATAAACAAATAAAAAAGAAACTTAAAGGCCCTGTTTTTACCACTGTTAATGAATATATCTCTTGAGTGGGCTATGTATATATTGTCGCTGATATCTACGTTAGTATGGCTTGATCGTAAGAATATTTAACAAATAAATAAATAAATATAAACGACACTATCATCGCCACTTCATGAATGCATTTACTTGGTGGACGACATATTGTAGAAGTTAACTTATTCTTGATGTTTTTTATTTTTATTTGCTGCATTTTATTTATTTATTTATCTATTTATTTATTTATTTATTTATATATTATTATATTTTTTACAGTATGACAATCTGGACGAAGACCATAGGAAACTTTTCCAAGGGATATTTAACTGCGCCAAGAACCCGGGCAGTGCTCAGGTCCTCCTAGACACCATACATGTGTACAGAGACCACTTCGTCAGTGAGGAGGTAATGGGAATCACTGCACTTCTTTGTTAACATTATTTTATCGTATTTCAATTTATGTAATATATGATAGATATGTCTATCTGATAATTATTAGTTGTTCAAGGGATAAATCAAGAGTTAAGTAAAGCTAAATTTATGACAGATTTCAACGTTGAAAACTTAATTTGATACAATATTTGACACAATAATGTTGAATTCATGTTTAAACTTGCCTTGTAAATAATGTGTTGATTCAAAGAGTTTGAAACAAACTTTATTTAATAGCTAAGAGAGATACATATACTCTCTGTGACAGAAACAGCTAGAAATCTTTGCCATTCATGTAAAATCTCACTGCGTTTTTTCTTACAGAGAATGATGAAGGAGGCGGGGTTCAATGGCCATGACTCCCACAAAAGTCTCCACACCAAGTTCCTAGCCGAGATGATCTCCTTTCAACTCCCGCTGGACGCAGAGACGCTGGAGTATTGTAAAGACTGGTAGGTCTTATATAGATCCATTGATCTGTTCATTAATACAGTTATCTGGTCATTTCTGGTACTAGAACATTTACATAGATACGAGCCAGGAAGTGCATTAAATAAAATATATTGTGAAGTCTACTTCGGGGTAAGATTCTTTATCAAAGTCATTTCTATAAAGTTTTTTTTATTATTTCTGTTTAAAGTCAAATTAACCACAAGTTTGTATAAGTACATATGAATAAATCTTCAAAACACCAGTTAAACGAACAGAAATAACAAACCATATCCTTACTTTATTTCCAAAATAATTTTCAAATGATAAAGCATGGATTCAGTCAGAGTAACCCCCCTTCCCCCCCACACACACATCTGTAAAGCCCTTGAATGACATCTTTCTTGAGCTGTCGAGTTTGCAACTATTATTGCATGTCCTGTCAATCAACTGAAACTACGCCCTTTCCAAGTCACAGGTTGGTGGAAAATACAGGCATATTATATATAGAGAAGCTTTCAGAGACCTCGGTAACTCAGGGCCGATATTGATCGACCTCTAGGTCTTACAAACTGCATAAAAATAGCAATCATCATTTATATAAAAGACCCGCTGCAACTGGTATACATCTGTTATTTTTTCGGTTTCTTTTTTATTCCAGGCTGGTACACCATATCAAGAGTGTGGACTTCAATTATAAAGGAAAACTTCAAAGGAAGTCGGAGAAATAGTCAACTAGGATTTATTATTAATATAATAAAATCTGAGATAATTTATAAGACGCCAACAAGTTTAGATAACATTTAAACAAAACATGTATGAGATAAATCTTTATGTGCCCTCTCCCTTCCAGAGTTTTGAGTTTTGAATATGTGCTATAGTTTCAAGCAGAACAACGGATCTTTAAATTCAAGGAAAATACATGAAGATAAATAAACGTTTAAGACATCGATTTACCATTACACAGCATTAATTTATTGATAATGAACCAAAAACAAAGTCGGTTGATTCTTGCTGGAAAGGGCACAAGCTGACCGTTTAAAACCATAATTACAATTTGCTGTTTCTGGATTTTAGAATTTCAACTTTACAAGTAAAATCTTTTACATCATTTACAGAGCTTTGCCTTGTTGTTCTGAAGGTAGTTGAAGGCTGCAGAAAACCCTTACTGAGATAAGAAAAACCGATAACACTATATAATCAACTGAGATAAGAAAAACTGACAACATTAAATAATCAACCGATAAAAAAACTGACAACATGAAATCAACTGAGATGACAATTTAATGGGCATGAGGTTCTGTTATTATGACGATATGATTGGCATAAAGTGCTGTTGTCATGATAATATGAACAGCATTAAGTAGCGTTGCCAGGATGATATGACTGCCATGAGGTACTGTTGTCACAACAATATGAACAACATGAAGTAGTGTTGTCATGACAATGTCTGGCATGACATACTGTTGTCATGACGATATGACAGGCATGAAGTACTGCAGGGACACGTCATCATGCAGGAGGAAGAAATGCACCACCCTGTTGTCCAGTATATCTGGAAAAAACAAATAAATACTTCATTAGTTTCCCTAAACTTCTTTTATCAAGAAAGCTTGCATTTATCAGTTCAGAAACAGAAACAAACCAAGAGCAATTTCCAATGACAACAGTGTTTCTAAAGTTTTTAAACTGAACACATAAAAATACATGCAAATGGCAGAAAATACACAAGAAACAATGCGAGAGAAACAACCATGTTGTCCTAGAGATTAAAATTAAACTTACTGCATATCACCCTTTCTGGGTTCACTTGCTGCCCTGATAAAAACTGGGAAAACTTCCTGATGTCTATCCTGGCCTCTGCAAACTTCTCAGGGTCTCTGTCCTTTGGCTGGCTGTTGGCTGCAGCTGACATGTTTTCTTTAGCTAAAATCAGATGAATGATAAAACTTAAATAATTGTTTAAACATCCTTGTGTTATTATTGAGACTGTTGACATTACATTACTCAAACTTATCACACTTTTTGCATCAAAATTGCATATCTTAAAGGACTGATAAAAATTGTGCATACTTATAACAGAAATCTTATTTTTAAATTTTATCTCTTATGATCTTGTACATTTTGAAGTAAAAACATAGTCATAACTAGAGGATCAGAGAGGCGATACCGCCTCCGAATATTGTACCACCAGCTGGAGCAAGCGCATTCGTATAGACCCCCACATACACAAAATAAGGGGTGCAGCCACCAGTCTTGTGCTTGACAAGCTGTAAAAATGCAATCAACAAGAATTTTCAAAATATGCAAAAAATATATATAACTAAAAATGGTGCAATCAAAGTTAAGTTCATTGTAAGGTAGGTCAAAGGTCAATTTCAAGGTCACAGTAAATTGCCAGTATATGACTTCCTATCCAACTTCAATAGTAACTATGGACCTATCTCTGCCAGTTTTGGAGATAAAAGGGAAGCAAAATTTGCAAAGTTCAGTTCATGGTGAAAAGTAGGTCAAAGGTCAATTTCAAGGTCACA
>NW_019775470.1:308620-327728 GCF_001039355.2 Lingula anatina | reverse complement strand
CCCGGCGGAGCCGGCGGAGCCGGCGGAACGATCCGGACGAGACCGAAACCATGTGTACCGCCAGCGCTAACGCTGGTGGTACAATAACAAATGTTAGTTTTTGGCAATCAATGTTTATAGCTGAAGTTTTTTTTACATAACACTGACTCACTCCCTATTGGTCAGGCATTAATCCACTTATAAAATGATCACCATGATATCAAAAAGTTGAAATAAATCAATGATATACTTGGTGAAAAATAGGTTTCACTTTATTCCAGGCCTAATCAGAATATGCTTAGTACTTGCCTCAAGTTTTAAAAAGTGTCAGCTCAACATGAGCAAAACAACTTTTTATAAAATTTTTATAAAATCCATCATCATTGCTGATGGAATGGCAGCAGAAGCACAATCATGCTCAGATCAAAGTAAATATTTCTCTCTCATCAGTCCTAGTATCAAAATAGGTTTAGTTATTCCAAACTTACACCACTGTGGGTTAGACAGGTCCCCAAAATGTGTAGAAACAGATGCCATGTCTGTCTCAACTTTCAGCACCATTTCTCCACTTCCATTGGCAGCTATTGTCTATAATACAATATATTAAATGAAATATAACAATACAAATGAGGAGGGAGTAATCTGTATAGTATAATCTTTTTTTTTATTTTTCATAAGAGGATGAAATTGAAATTGCGAACAAATATATTATTTACAGTTTCAAAATTACAGCTTTCTGAAGGTCAAAAAGGCGTTAAACCACTAATAAAATGATTATTTTACCTAGAACTTCGGGTACTGCTATAAAATGTATTAACTGTACGATTTATAATAAATAAAACACATAATAATACAAATAAATGTTATAATTCAGTAAGAATGATCATAAAGCAGTGCCCTAAAACTCACCACATAGTTATTCAAATTTTTCATTTTGTCTGTCACATTTCTCAGCACCTTTAGGGACGGCATGTAAATACTGACCTGGAATGATACCAGACATGTGATATAGCATACACAGGATAAAAACAATAATAATGACAAAATAAGGTATAAAAGGATAATTTGCTGGCGTAGAGTAGCATTTTTCCCTTCAGCCAAATCACTATTCTTTCATCACATTTTTCTCCAAATGGTTTAAATTTGAATATGTCACATTAACTCTATTTCGTTTAGCCAATTTGAACCAGTTTCAGCATTTGGCTTAATTGATGAGTGTTAGTGCTACCCCCAGATATCTATCATTAACTTCTAAAGTATTAGATATTTGAATAAGATCTAGTGTTATACACCGCAGACTGTTAGCCAGCTTTATCTCCATTAAACATGCTCCAGATCTAAATTCCCCCAACAATATATCACATGCTCAAGATCTCTATATCCCAACGAGGCCTGAAGGGATTCCCTTTCTATTCAGATAAATATTTTCTATGCTCTATGTATTTTCTATGTAACCAGATCTATAACTTCGTAACACAGAGACACCGTCTTACAAGGACTAAATGGGAGAGGTCCCTAAACAGTATATACCACATAAGCTGATGGGAATTTTTTCATTAGTAACCAGATCATATACTTCACTTCTCCCCTAACTGCTCACATCAAAGTCTGGCATCTCTGGTTCTTCAAACTCATCCCAAAGTCTTCTTGGTAT
The DNA here is from genome assembly GCF_001039355.2 of Lingula anatina. Next base: position 326,095 of record NW_019775470.1, on the reverse strand, counting down.
TACATTAACTGGGACATCATGAGTGACCACACGGGAATGACCAGTCAGTGAGGGCTGTGAAAAGATGATCAGAGGAATTAAAAATTTCAGTATCTTATTTAGCACTGACATCTAAGGCTCTGTTCTCACAACTTTTAGATCGATCTATCACCCCGGGGAGTCTCACTAGATTACTGTCAGATAATCCCCCTTAAGTGTCCGTCCCCGCCTACTACAAGCTTTAAGGGGTAATTAACTTTCGTGTCCGCCCGGCTGACAGCTATTTAGCGTGAACCCCCAGGGAGTTAGGTCGATCCAATGTAGGTCGATCTAATCTATGAGAATGGGGTGTAAGCCAACGGGCCATTCAGAAGGCGTTAGGTCACAAGCTACTGCGCACTATATCCAGGAGGACTCCTGCTGTGTGCAGTCAGATTTACAGACTAACATGCCTCCTCCTGGCATTAAGCAGAATACAGAGAAGCTAATGATTATACTAATACGTTGGTTGGAAACAACAGGAGGTGTGAAATTCAGCACGAGTCCCTGTACATCTAAAGTGTGTGTCCATTAGCCATTGTGACCTACAAATTCTGAAGAGTCACTATCAATCCAAGTGTAGATGCCATAGTTATGGGTACTGCTTAGGTGTTAAGTTTTTTAATAGGAATATAGATGGGAAAATTGCATGTCAGTGAAATTCACTTACAAGTTCCACTTCAAAAGTCAAACAAGGGCTGTGTTTCTTTGTCAGTTTGATCTTGACGGACTTTGCTGTCTGAGCAGTCTTCAGGCACTTCACCATATTGTCTGGGACGACCTCGAGGAAGATCTCGTTATACTCCTCTGACAGCCCATCCATAGCATACTCACTGAAGAAATTAGTCTGGAAATAGAAAACAGATTTCAAGGCAATTTTATTTGATTTGCTTCGCATATCATATGTCCCAAAATAAAATGGCAAAGCATTTTATCTCTTGGTTTTCTACTGAATACTAAAATAACTTACTGATAGTCCAATAATCTTTGATGTGGTATACATGTAAATCTGTTAAGTGTTTGAGGCTATTATTTCATTACATGCAAAGCTTTTTTTCATAGTGTACATAGTGCACATCCCCTTTCAAGAAGATAAAAGTTCTTATATAAGACAAAACAATAAATAAAAACAACAAGTGAAAACAGTAATACAAGGTCTATATTGATTAAAATAAGTTATGTGATTATTTTTACTTTACGTTTCAGAAAACATAATTTCTAGAGACAAGATATAATTCTCAGAGAGATATTTTCTGATGGCCTCCCTGTCTCACCTGTGACAGCTCACACCATATGTTGACCCCGCCGTTAACCAACCTCTCTGATAAAATAAAGTAGATCTTGGAGGAGGTTATTCTTACAGTACAGTTCTTGGCAAGTTTTGCTACCATGCTGATCACTCCTGATAAGACGGATTTTGAGATGATAAAAATTATAACACAAATATACTGAAGTAATGACTGGATGTAATATTTTAAAATCTGAACGCTAAATAACAGTTTGTAAAAGTAACAAAAATACTATATCGCGAATAAAATTTGGCACTTTTGGAGTATTCCCCCTCCCACCATATAAGTAATGTACATCATTTCTTTTTGCACGTTATTACTCGATGTTACTATTATTATTATTATTATTACCTGAGTGACTTAGGGTGTATTTCCAGAGATTTAGATCGATCCAGGGATTAAAATTTAGATTGACCTAACTCCCTGGGGGTTCACGCTAAATTGCAGTCAGCCGAGCGGGCACCATAGTTAATTACCCCCTTACAGCTTTTAGTAGGCGGGACAGACGCTTAAGCTGGCCAAGCTGACAGTAATCTAGTGGGACTCCCCACAGGGATAGATCGATCTAAAAATCTATGGAAATGGGGTGTTACACAGGGGAACTGGTGTGTGGTTTTATTACAGTGAATTACTTACGTGTGAAGTGCTGGATGCATCCAACATCTACAATCTTTCCTCTGAAGCGCATTTTCTAAGTTTTATTGGACCGCAAGAATTAACTTTTGAAATAAAACCAGAATGAAACGCATTCATGTGTTGTACGCTTTCCGCTTGCCTCACTTCACGAAACTCCCGCCATATTGTACAAGTTCTCGTGAGATTTTGAAAAATAAATTGGACCGTGTTGGGATGTTAATTGCCTGAATTGGGAGTCAGTTGCCTCATCTCATGTCCCAAAAGTTTTAATACTTTTAACAGGTTTTAATTTTACACACAAAACAAGCACATTAAACCTGAAAACTTATGTTAAGCGTGACCTATATTTGTAATTTTGCCTCAAGAAACTGTACGAAAATTTGACCCACTTCTTGGCTGTACGTCCCCGTGGCCTAATGGATAAGGCATCGGCCTCCGGAGCCGGGGATTGTGGGTTCGAGTCCCACCGGGGACGAATCAAATTTTTCATTCACAAATGTGTCCAGAATTGTAATTAAATTGAATTTGTTCCTTTATTTAATGTATTTATTTATCCTGCGCCCCGGTACTTTTCTACAAAAGAGATCCCTAAAATGCCCTATCCCATTATTCCTACCTTAAACCCTTGTTAGAAAGATTTTTAAACTAATAATTGGAGAAAGTAGGAAGGTCACATATGAGAAGTTGGGAGTAATTAGACCTCAATTATGAATGAGAACAATGAATCTGAACAAGATCACTTTGAATAATAACATTTTATCTCTTGAAACATTTATTAAGAGATAAATCTCCTTATTTGATGTTCTAACAAATAATATTAATGTCACTCTATGACAATATCTCTTCCGAGCTCAGATAGTTTGGGAAGCTATAAATACGTGGTTATAGAGACCTATAATGTATTTGCACCCTCATCTCATAAATATTCACATATTGGCTAACAAAGGAATGTTAGTAACTCATCAATCACTCAAAAACTACATGCTGGGAAATAATCCACCAGCATCTCGAGTTTTTCTTCTAAACTTAACCATATCTCCTACCAGTTTTCATACACACAGCGTTATAGTATAAAATTTAATACAGATGCATTAGATGTAAAAATATTTCTTCTAAAGTTTACATGGGTGAAAAGTTGCTTAACTGTTGCAAGAGGGAGACTGTAAAAGCAATAAACGGTAATCTTTCCATAAAATTCACCAGGCCTACAGACATTATTTGCAGCCAAGTTTGATAAAACATCAAGATTTTCTCATCTCATGCTGTTAAAATGCTTCGTACAACTACATTTGTTATTTTTTTTTCAAATTTCTTTGCCTTTTCATCAATAGCATATATTTTGTAACTTTAAGTTCAACTTCTGTTTTCTTCTTAACCAAACAGTCACACTGCAAATAGTTTGAATTCCATCCATTGCCATACATCCAGTAAATATCTTCTTCTGTGCAGCATTATAAGTGTAAACACTACACGAACCAAGGTCGTACACAGTATTCCCAATTTGCTGTAAGCTGACAAGCTTGGTTTGCTGCTAGTCTAAACAGGACTGATTCTGTAGGATAACCATTTTGCCAGTAGACTGGAGGAGATATTCTTTTAGGTTATGCTTAAGAGGATGAGGTTAAGCGCACTGTCATTTTATTTTTCTTAAGATCAGTTTGTGAACTATTGTACTAGAGTCTCTCCTAGCCAGCCATTACCATTTTCACAAATTCTGAAAGTAAAAGATAAAACTATGAGGTTTATGTGTAATCCCAGAAAGAAAAACAATGTCATTAAGGTATGGTAATGAAAATCCATTATTTTGAAATTCAACAGATTTTGTTGCATGTAGTACTACATAGATTGGACTGATCTTAAATAAAACTGAACTCCAAAATTGATATTTCAATGATTAATTACTAAGAAAGTAATTAATAACTTAGTCTGCTGGTCAGGATATAGATTCTGAATGTTTCACTCATGTAACTGCATTGCAAAACAAGTTAAAGAATTCTGACAACACACATACCTTCATAGTTAACATTTCCTTGTGAGTCCTCCATGTTCTGCAGCAGTTGCTCCACTTCCTCATCACTTAATTTCTCACCTGAAAGTCAATAGCGACCAATAAATACCACCAATGATTCATGATGCACGATGTGTAACAACAGCTTGATGAGCAAAAAAAAAAAAAAAAAAAAAAACACTGATTTTTTTATATTTGTCATGATTGTAATAACAACTCCACTTGAACTCCATATCAGGTGACAAGAATTTTCCATATATATATATATATTTTTTTTTATACTGACTACATGGAAGTGTTCTTTTATCATATTTCTTCAGACTTTTAACTTAGTGCCTTGTGGTTGTGCTTGCTGTGACAATAGTTAAACAGTGGTAACAATATCCCATTTAGACGTCAGCTACATTTATAGTGGGACAATTGTTAAACATTTTTAGAACAATATTGAAAAGTCAATTTCAAGAAGTAAGCTGTCAGATTCAAAAGGTCTAAGAAACCTCTCCAGAAATTAAATTTTTGTAAAACAGACCCCTGTTGTGCCTTAAAATCTCTCTTCATTTGACACAAGACATGCATAAAAACTTCTTAAGAAGCACACATACCTAGTGAAGACAAAAGATGTCTCAGTTCAGCTGATCCAATAAAACCGTTCTGGTCCTTGTCAAATACTTTGAACCCCTCTATGAAGTCCTCTGCTGTGGTTGTGTCCTGGTTTTTCATGACAGTCTGTAGAATGGGGATGAACTGCTCAAAACTGACCCTCTGGTCTGGAATATGTAAAGTATTTATATTTTCTTGAACTCATGACTTTAACTGATTTTCATGGCAGTTTATAGAATCAGGATAGTCTGGTCTGCAACAGGCAATGTGAAAACATTTCATTATTTGTTGCACATTTTCAAAAGTTAAGTGGTCCAATCATTCTACTTTGGAGTGGCCAAAACTACTAGTAAGTGGTCATTTTATTCTAGTTATAATACGTAATTTGACAACTTAAAATTTTGGAAATAAGCTTTCTGGACACTGAAAATAGGTCATTTGTTTAAGTGCCTTAATAGCCATTATCTCCAAGATATCTATTACTCAGTTAAATTTTTAGTTATCGAAGGGGTAAATAATGGGGTCACTTAGACTTGAATATGAAATTAAACCTTTAAACAAGTGTCAATTTTTCACCCAAAAAAGGGGAAAAAATCAACTAATCTTAAATTTCTCTTTTAATTTGTATTCAGCATTTTGCCAAAATGGTTTACAATGAGGGGAGCCAAAGGTAATTAAAGAAACTGATTATCAAAAAGACTTCCAACCTGGATCCTCTTGGAAGACGCACTTCTTGACGTCGGCCTCAGTTGGGTTCTGTCCCATGGCACGGAGGACATTGCCAATTTCTCCAGCATAGATCTTCCCATCTCCCCTGTTGTCAAACAGGTTGAACGTCTCCTGCAGATCTGAAAGATGAAATACTAAAATTATACGAAGTCTTACTATGTTGGACAACAGACATCATCCAGGAAATGCATGGTGTTTTCAAAAAATAAAAACTGCTGTGTTTGAAAACAAAAAAGTGATACCCTTTCCAGGTACACTTAATCATGAAATTTCCTGTAGTCAAAGAGCAAGGTATATTAACCTAGTGATGATACCTGTTTGTACCTTCTTAATGTGTGTGAGAGGTATGGCACAAACAACCCCAAAATTGTGCTTATTCTAAACAACACACATGGACCACTTTTTCTTCTAAAATATTTTATCTCCACAAAGTCCATATGCAGGTTTAAACCATGATTGCTATGGAGAGGATTATCATCTTTGAGTAAATCATATTATATATTCTAATACCCTAGAGTGGATTGTGGTACTGCAAATATACCAGAAAGCATGGGAGTCGTGTAACATAAACAAGGTGCCATTACAGCAAGTCAAAAGGTCAAGAACACAAATACCAGCCCATAAAATTCTGAATGCAATCAAAATTTCTAAAGGGGGTCACTTGAACATGAGCTGAAGAGAAAGGCCTGGGTGTATGAAGTTTGTTTTAACAACCTAGTAATGACTACAATGAGGTCTTTGGAAATGGTACATAAAATTATCATCCGGGAACCATTTATGTAGCAATTCCACTATAAAAATTCTACTCAGGTTAGTGAAAAGATCCTCTCTCTTTTGCCATATTCTTTAGACCAAGGTAAATTGTGGAAGGTATTTACAGAAAATCTTATCACAAATGTAAGCCTGTTGTATGTTTGTAAATGCTGATAAATCAAAATCATCCATGGATATGAAATTAAAAAGAACAGATGTACGCAAAAAGTCAATTTCCATATAAATATGGTATTGTATGTGGGCCCTTATATGTTAGCTTGGCACCATCAGCATTAATTTCTTCTGTCAGTCTTCCATATTGACTTTATAAAGTACAAACCAGAATGAGAGTGGTTTTCACTAAGCCCTAAAAGCTCAAGCCTGTTTTAAATGGACTCCATACTTCAGGTAAGCAGCACAAGGTGCACTCAAATTTCTTCAATTTCCATAAGTCAATAGCCCTCAAGATCCAAAACAGTTAACTTGTTTGTAATCACGTAATTAATACTTATGGTTAAAACAGGTCTTTTTTCTTCTCCTGTACAAACTAGTGATTCATGTCTCAACAATGCCTTGTCTTAGTATTGTGGCGTACACATTTATATTTATAGCACAAGCTGTTACATGAATCATGCCATAACTGTGGTTTTAATGACTGCACTGCTCAGTGGTGAGGTATTAAGATAAGAATTGGTATGCTGCTCTACCCATGCCTTTGTATACAAGTATAAGTTATAAGTGCTATCACGAGGCAGGTGGTTTGGGAGATTTGGGGGGGGGGGGGGAGAGAAGGATATAAATAAATTCTTCATTGGTATACGTATGACCTGGTTGCTGTCATTTTTTCCCTGTTTTTTTTTTTTAATAAATCTAAGTTATCTTTTAATTAAATACATGCTATCATCAAAATTATTCTTCTTATCAATGGCCTCTTTAGTCATAATTGGCACACCTAATCCTTGCCTGTATAAAAACAAATCAAAATCACAGACATGCAAATTAATTCCTATTCAATATCAGATTTATCTTTAAAATAAAAGTGATTGGGTTTGCAAGTTATAGAACAGTATCACTGCCACTGATAGTAACACCACTGATGATGATTCAGTAATAGTAAGAATAATATCCCCAGCACTGACACTACCGTATACATAAAGCCTTTTCACAAAGGCAAAGACTATAATTTATTAACATTAAATTCAATTTTCATTATATTAAGCTGAAAGTGAATGACAGCAGAAACTAACCCATTTGTATGGTCTCCACATTTTTGAAAAAAGTTGTCACAACCATAACACTCTGCCAGTGGCAGTGCAGTGGAAGCAATGACTCATTTTCCACATTTTACTTCAGTTTGTACCGCTCCAAGTCACAACTTTTCGACTTAACAGAAAACCATGCATAAAACTGATGCACCGAGGGTTTCAGGTGTTTAATAAGACCACAGAGATCTGCGCTAAAATAANTTTTCCCTGTTTTTTTTTTTTAATAAATCTAAGTTATCTTTTAATTAAATACATGCTATCATCAAAATTATTCTTCTTATCAATGGCCTCTTTAGTCATAATTGGCACACCTAATCCTTGCCTGTATAAAAACAAATCAAAATCACAGACATGCAAATTAATTCCTATTCAATATCAGATTTATCTTTAAAATAAAAGTGATTGGGTTTGCAAGTTATAGAACAGTATCACTGCCACTGATAGTAACACCACTGATGATGATTCAGTAATAGTAAGAATAATATCCCCAGCACTGACACTACCGTATACATAAAGCCTTTTCACAAAGGCAAAGACTATAATTTATTAACATTAAATTCAATTTTCATTATATTAAGCTGAAAGTGAATGACAGCAGAAACTAACCCATTTGTATGGTCTCCACATTTTTGAAAAAAGTTGTCACAACCATAACACTCTGCCAGTGGCAGTGCAGTGGAAGCAATGACTCATTTTCCACATTTTACTTCAGTTTGTACCGCTCCAAGTCACAACTTTTCGACTTAACAGAAAACCATGCATAAAACTGATGCACCGAGGGTTTCAGGTGTTTAATAAGACCACAGAGATCTGCGCTAAAATAAAACTGGGTACAATAAACACCCCATTTTCATTCAAATAGGTGTGGCTAAATGAACGCGCCGAGCCAGACTAAGTGACCTACTTAAGAAGGTAGAAAAGTGACATTTAACTTACCAAATATCTGATCGTCAGTAAGCTTTGTCTGAAAATAGAGAAAAATTAAGTATAGCGTCACTCTAATAAGAACAAAAGACGCTGAACATTTCTAAAATCTCAATAAATTCCAATACAATGAAGGACCTACCGTTTTAGCCATCTTAACGGAAGTGTATGCTGATCAACTCACAGCTTATTCATGTGCGACAGAAAATAGTGCGAAGTCATACTCTTTAAAATCACTACGCTTAATTCAATGAACAAGACCTTGACATTTACGTGTCACGGCGTTTACTTTGACAAAGTGCGCATATTTTTTTCTTTGAAAAAGAAAATAAATTATCAGAATTAAGCCGTTTGTTTCAAAGAGTCTTTGTTTTTCTGTTATTGAAGCACTCTGACTTTCTTTCGTTCCTCAGTGTTGTCAACATCCGGTTTCACCCGGAAGTAAGTTGTGAATGAATGAATGATGACTGCTGGCGCAGTGTAAGAAAGTAATTTTTGTACAGAATTTGGGGGCAACCATGGATACTACCAGGGTAAGGTTAGGTGAACTTTAAAGTATAGTCTTGTCATATTTTGAACAAAAATTGTAAGTGATTTTGCAGTGTTACAGCTGTATGCTAGTTTGAGATACTGCCAGACAGATGTCGATCTTTGCAGCATTTAAAAATGAAATGTGGCGTTCCAACTTTTGTTACCTGTAAGTGTAATTAGGCCAAAAAACTGAAGCAAGAATAAGGGATGTCGGAAACCACAAGATAAAAAAATAAATAAATAAATTTTCTTGCTCAGCATTTCTCATTGTTTATACTAGTACCTGGTAACTTATTGTATCTTATTCCAGCAAATTATGGTCATGTGTCCTAAAGTGCTCTCGGGCTGCTCATCTTGATCTCAAATTCAGTCAAATTTATTGTGCCATCACTTTCAGGGACAGACACAGACTCTTTTTGTTCAATTTCTCGCTGATAAGTGGTATAATAGTCTTAATATACATTTGTATTGGAACATATGTAAAAAGGATTAGTGAAGATGTGGCATTTAATGTTTCAGAATTTTACCAAGGTGACGGTGAGGAATCCAGTGACACATGATCAAGAAGAGACAGGAAAATACACATCATATGAGATACTTCTTGAGGTTGGTAAATTATTGAATACATTTTTTTCAGTCTCTCTTCTTCCTTTCCTTGCAACACATGGTCTGATATCCATGTTGGCATTGTTAAATGTATGTGTTTATTATTTCCTGCAGTTGTTTGTCCATCTGCATCACAACCACTATTACGTTAAATTAAAAAAAAAAAAAAGAATTGATCCGTTAAGGCTGCTGCCCCTCTCCCACTGTCATCCCGTAAATATTAGTGAATGAGGTACATATATGTGTATTTGTAAGTTTGTATCAATGTGTGTGTGCAGGCATGCACATGTGTTTGTGTTTACATATTCATGTATTATTTTGAAACATATTTTTCATTTTAGACTTCCAGTATTGCATTCACCCACCCTTCATCAGTAGTAAGAAGGAGATACAGAGAGTTTGACTGGCTGAAAAAACAGCTCAAAATGAATCATCCTTTCCAGTAAGTTGCCCCAGAACTATGCTGCATGAGAAAAAATTATTTGTATTGGATTGATTATGCAGTGTGTATGTAACTAGAACTTAAAGATGCAGTGTGTATGTAACTAGAACTAGAAAAAAAGTCAGGAGAATGAATCAGTTAGTTAAGGTGATTGGAGAAATAAGTAATTTCTTATTTTGTTCCTTTTTTAACCACATGTGGAAATGAGATTGCATATGTCCAGTTGTACCTACTAAATAGTATGGATATGCATCAGCAAATACAAATTAGCCAAGATCAAAAGTAATTGATTTGTTTAAAATCTCAAAATTTTTTTTCAGCTCCCCACCTAGTCTTCCTCCCAAGAAATGGGACAAATTTGAACCCCACTGCATAGTTGATAGATGCAGAGGATTAGAACAGTTCCTCAAAGAGTGAGTTATACCATTTACTTGAATTAAAGATGTGGTTTTGGTTTAGAAGATAAGTAATTTAAATGTCCTGGCTTCCAAAACCATTTTTCCAAACATTTCTTGTGCAAGGTTGAATCAATACAGAAAAGCAAAAAAAGAAAATTAAATTACATCGAAAGATTAATAAATCATGAGTGACTGGTGAGATGTCATTAAACAAGATTTTAAAATTTAATCAAATCATTTCCTTACCTTATCCATCCTCAATTGCTCCTGTTGGAACCAGTGAATCACAGATCTCCACAACAACAGAAACATCCTCCACCGCCCTATGCGAATTATTACTGAAACCATTGCCTTTACTAGTATACTAGTAATGTGCCCTAATTGTTTTTAAATGATCATGGTCTGTGTTTTCCTTTACAGTTGTTGTTCCCAGACGGTTTACCTGTCGGACAGTTTATTCCACCTGTTCCTGCAGTCGTCACTGTCCACCAATGAGATGATGCATGTGGTGTACGGGAAAGGCAATGACAGGAGCGTCCTGGATGAGATTCTACACTCTGGCTGTGCCTTTGACAACTCCCAGTGAGTTTCTTATTTCTCTTATTTGAAGAATGAGATGTCCGTTAATTGTATGATTTGATATATGTCTTGTATAGTTTTGACTAAAGTTGCTAAGCAGCAGTGAAAACACTATGAGACATACAGAGCAGTGCTAATAAGACAATGAGTAATTTTAATCAGATTTTCTGATAGAATTAGATACTAAAAATGTCTTAGTGTATCATTCCTCTTTGTTCACTGAACATCCTATAAATATAAGTGATTTATGGTGCATGTTTTGTTTGTGTGATGATGTAGGATATTGCAGTGCAGAACCACCTATATGTTGGGTGTCACCATATAGGTGCTGTATATTTGGCCACCAGCCAGTCATATCAGTAAACTTGATGTCTGGAGACTGCACATTCAGTATTCAATTTGTGATCACCACAACAGGTGGTATTCTAAAATGGGGATTTTCCTTGCCCTCTCAAGATGATTATATAATTATTTATTCATAGTGTGTTATTTTCCTACGAAATTGCTATTCTTTATTTCTCAGTTCCGGCAACCCAGGAACATCCAGCTCCATCAACACAGAGTGCGAGGTCATAGTACATAGAGAAGAGGACGCTACATAATCATGTGACCAGATCACATGATAGTCATGTGAGCAGTATCAATGTGCCATTTACAGTTACAAGGGACCAGTATAAGATATGAAGCCTAGATAGAATGAGGCAAACAAGGCACTTACTTCTTCTGAAAAAAATCTCCACATTTTGTTTGCTGATACTGGTCAGTGAAGCATGGTCACATGATGATGGTCAGTTGTGATCCATCCCCCCTGAGTCAATTTAACATTCCAAAGTGTATATTGGTCACAAATGCTAAAATTCCTGCAATTACTTGTTTTTGGAATGAAAGCCAATTTAACATTGTATGATTAATATTATTTCATTGTGCAAAAATATGAATCTCTTCCAAATTTCTTAACTGAACAAATGTTACCTAGTACACACTTAAATTTTATTATTCTTTTTTTGTCTGTTGCTGATTTTTAAAACTTAATATATTATGGAATTTATTCTTCATTTGTTGAATTCATACATTCAACTTTATCTTAAGGTGACTTGTATAAGGTGTCACATTTTACACATATTTTGATTGAGCATCTGCTTTTATCTTTCTTAATTTTACTCATACTGTTTTAATGTGCAATATGTTCATGTTGCAATAATACATTTTATCCGTTTATCATAAAATCAAAATAACTTGCGTCGTCTGTGAATTTTTTTTGTTTTGGTTATTTTAATGATTAGTTATTGTATGTAGAGCAAATGTATATACTTGTAAATAAGATGTATTACAATAAAACTATGAAAATCTTTCAAGTAATATTGTTTTGTTTTCACTTTATTATAATTTGAAAATGAAAAAGAATATTTAGATGGATGTCATAGGACACGAGGAAATGAAGCATATACAATGTATTTTTCCGCGTACACGAACTATTTTTAAAAGGCCATAGATAGGTCATAAGCAAAGGTTTCATTACCAGAACGTCTTACAGAACATGAAATATATATAATATGCGGAATCGTTGATCTTTGCAAACCAATCGTTGATCTTTGCAAACCAAAGGTACAAAGTTTGGACAATCTCTTCCTAATGAAGTAGAGGAATAGAATGGGCTGTTGGAGTATGTTATGTTAAATAGTGTGTAAGATAAAACGAGCGATAAGTACGTTCCGCATTATTTATTCGAGGTAAAATATAATTTCAAGTATAAGGGGACGAGTTATACAGAGATTAATGTATGTTAAAAAATGGATTTGTTTTTATTGCCAATTTTATTTTCCAGTTGTGTTGGTGGGAATTTTGCCGTGTGTTTCTAAGACACCAAGAGCAGAAGGGGGCGGATTGCGTTACCCCAAAGAGGGTACACATTTCTTTCCCTTTACCAGGGCTACAGATCGACGTTTCACAAAATATTCACAGATATATCTCTGGCTAATTCTTACTATAGTTTCATACTGTCCAGACAGAATTTTTGCATGGAATTAATGTCATCACTGATCTGGTCCCTAGTATAGAGGAATGTTTACAATGACTTGTGTTATCCTCACTGACACTGCGCAAACTATAGTGTTTGCCGTTCAGATTGGGTTACGGTGGCTATATATACAGTGAAGGCACTGGTAGAGGTGTCTGTAAACTCTTGCCAACCATTGAATGCGGAGATAACCCGTAATACCTGATCACAGTTAGGAACAAAAGAAACAAGAATAGAAACTGAGGTATGCTGCTATCTGAAACGTTCTCTCACTCTCTCTCTCTCTCTCTCTCTCTCTTTGAAGTAATCTGGAGCTGCAGACTTCTGATGTACTGTAACACCATATAAAGATTCCATTTTGTATCAGAAATCCCTTGATGGGAAAGGATGGGAGCTCCCCAACCCCACTCCCTGCTGCCTGTAGCCACTAACTGTGACTACTTTACTATTTCCAGATGAAGCTGTTTGTTCTCGGCGCCACTGGTGGATGCGGCAAGGAGCTGGTCAAGCAGGCCCTGGAAGCTGGACATCAAGTGACCGCAGTGGTCAGAAACCCGGACAAGGTCAAAATGCGGGACGACAACTTAACGGTAAAAGACAGTCTGTTCTTGTTCTAAGATTGCAATGAAATACAGTGGAATAGATAAGTAAATTTCGTGTTAAAAATCAGTATTTAACAGGTTGGACTTTTCTTTGACTAGGATCCCCTACTAAGACTGCATTCCCACAGATTTAGATCGATCCATCTGGATAGACCTAACTCCCTGGGGGTTCACGCTAAATTGCTGTCAGCCGAGCGCGCACGAAAGTTAATTATTCCTTTATTAATATTATGATATTTTTATGATGGTGACAGGTGCCTAATGATAGTGATTTCTACAACAACAAACTAATATCAGTAATAATATGGATGTTGATCAAACTATAATAGTAAAAACGACGATATTAACTGACTTCTAAAGAAAACTAAATCATGCTTTCAGATAATCAAGGGGGACGTCTCAAGCGAGGCCTCACTGGCTGACGGGATGAAGGACCAAGACGCTGTGATTTCGTGCCTCGGCGCCATGCCTACTGAGGACACCAAGGCCAAGTTTACCTTCTTCTCGGACTCCATACGGGTCATCGTAGGCGCCATGAGAGCGGCTGGGGTGGACAGACTCGTGTGCATTACTGCCTGGTGTACTGTACGTAAGTCTCTAAAGTTTCAGATATTACTGGTGACTTTATTGTCGGAGATAAGTAAGCCATAGCAAACGTGTAAAAGGTGTATGCAGGTACGGTTTGGGGTGATGTGTTCAAAATAACCGATTTTTAGGTAGGAAAAGTCCGCTTTGAATCCAAGGTTGAGTTGGGTTTCATGTCATTTCTCAAGTTTGGCCAGTTAACGGGGTAAAAAGTCGTTTTTTGTCAGAAAAAACTTTGTATGTGCTAGCTAGAGGCCCAATACAACTCTACGTACTCTGCGTGCCCCAAGTCAAAGCCTAGTCTGCATCTATTTTTTTACTTATTTGAATAAAACAAAGGTGCATGGTTTTTAAAATTAACAACAAAACTGAATCACTGATAAACCAATAATTTGGTGTCTTTTTATGTCAATCATGCAACTGGTGTACCTTTTCACCGTAGTTTTATTTGGTTATCCAGGAGTTCCAGAGGCCCCTGAGAGAATCAAGTCTTTCTGGTACCCGTCCTACGTGGGCGTTGTCACGGAGGACCAGGGAAGGATGGAGAAGTATCTGGCCGAGGAGGCCAAGGATATCCGCTACACGTGCGTGAGACCCCCAGAACTGAACGAGGAGCCTCTCTCTGGTGAGTGGCTGGACATGAGGGTGTTTTCTTTTTAAATTTCATTTATTTTGTTTAGATGCCAAGACGAAATTGTCTTTTGTGCCTGGATTTCTTTTTTTTTTGTGAAATCACTGTTATTTATAAACTTTTTGACAAAATGTGAGGACATTTCTTAAAGCTGCAATCCTTAACTCGTTTTACTGCAATCGCTTCGCAAAGTAGACTACATGTTTACTGAAACGAAAAGAGCGCTAGTGTAAATACTCCACGTATGATAATTTTTCAGATAATGTCACAATAGCCTTTCATATCAAATAAAAATGTTGTTTCACTCTTTACAAATTTTACATTTTACATTATGACAGGCAAGCCGATCATAGCAAAGGAGGCGTACTGTATAGATCTGAACGAAGGCTTGATTGGGATTCCTAGGGCCAATGTCGCCTGTTTTATGCTGTCCATGTTAACTACGACAGTGTGGGACTGGAAGGGAGTGGCCATAGCACTGCAAAAGTGAACCCCGCCCGAGCTTAAGTTTCTGACATTAGCATCCGAGAAAAACAGAGGGTCTGTTGCCCAAAACGACTAACAAAACAAAGAAGTAAACCATCGGCCCTAACAAAGACTGCTAAGGCTTATAAACGACTGTTATATTCATTCATTAAACTCTTCCTATTTAATAAAGCCATTAGATCAAATCTGATACAATGATATTTACTTTCAGTAAGCCAAGAAACGTGTGCCAAAAACAATTCTTGTCTGGCGCTCGATCGTTGAAAAAAAGAAAACGCACCAAAACCGATATTGGTTAGTCTTATCTTTATTTTCGGGTCTCCAAGTCATTAAGCAGACATCAAAGAAGAAAAATAAGTATAACAAAATAAATAAAGACACAAAGTACACAGTAGGCCTAATAAGAAACGCAGTAGGACTCCTACCGACCTCTTCGTGAGAAAACAAGTCAACACTAATAATCCGACCATTATTCCATCTTTTATTTACTCTTTCAAAGTGTTTTCTAACACATTAGCCATTATAATCCAAACTCTGATATATTATTTTTACTTAAAATGCTATACCATCACCGGGCATTGTGCAAAATCACATTTTCCCTAAAAGTAACCTTCTGCCGGTATTCTGCTGAATTTCACACTGCCAGAACACATTCACTTCCTACCAGTAAGACAAACATATCGAAATAACCTAGATTTATTGTTGGGCTTGAGCCTCGGTTTTTAAATTATTATTTATTTATACTTTTCATTATTATTTGAAATATAAACGGTACGAACATTATATTGACACATAGCTACACTTTATCTCTTAAGCTTTCTAATGATACTTTTGCTTCATTGCTTCATTTCTACAAAAAAAAAAAAAAAAAAAAAGAAAAAAAAAGGTTATGGCCAGAAATATGAAGGACCACAGTAAATCATAATTATTACACATTGTTTTCGGTACAATTCTATTTTCTATAAGTCAAGCACATCTCATTTTGTCGATACTTTGCTTTAAACGAGAATATTTTGAATATTGGCCTAACAAACTTAAAATGCAATTTTCAGATATTCCTCCGATCCATCTGAAATTAAGGTAGTGTCCTCGGCATACTGGCAAATCTTAACCTGTAATCTGTCCCCGCAAATTTTCTCAATTTTTTCTAACTATTAACCCCAGTATCTCTGCACATATTATGAATATACCCGGTGATATGAGTCAGCTTGCCAACACCCCCAACCTATTTGAAACGGTGTCGAGTTATCATGTGGAATAACACCTAGTTCATAGTTCAAACTTTTTGTTCAAACAAATATTTTGATTATTTTTTCCAAATCAATCTTATTTTATTCAAACTCAATCAGCATTTAAGTCTTCGTCATGTTCTTCCATATAGTTCCTGACATCATACGGCCGTCTTATATTATTATCTACGGATTTTACACTGATGAATCCCTTCTGATCCCCATTTTCTATGTCTGGTTATATTGTTTTTAATTTAATAGTTCAATATTATGACATGATTTAATAAGAGGTATTCAATAATAATATTTTTAAATTCCCTCGGTTTGTCCCGTTGCAGCAATATTTTTTGACTGATCTGAAGAATAATATCCCAAAATCCGGCCAAGAAAATTAAAAATTCTAAAGTATATCATGCGGGCGTGGTCTTTTCCTATCTTTCAATTGCCTAGCAGACCTTGAATTAAAAATTACTTCTTCAAGAGTGATGTTTTCAAGAATATTATTATTCCCCATGTCCCTTAATTTCTTATGTTATAGGTTTCGAGTAAAGGCATCATATTTGCATCTTTTAGATATTCTACTGTTTAACACATTTTGATAGATTTCACTTCCTTTAGAATTATATTTTGTTTGTTTATCTTGTTACCATAACATAATTGCCGAAAAAATATTCTGATTTGTTTAATTTATTTTTTCTAATGAACGAATCTTACCGCTCTTACTTTCTTGAAATGGGACATTTCTGAGTTTTTACTTTAAGGAGGCACCTCGCAGGTAAACTCAAACACACTTGACTGGCCCCCGAAGCCGAAAATGGTCAATATATTGGCCCATAATAGGACACTGGGTGTGCAGGCAAAGGTCGTAGGGCCACGTTTTGGCCTCTTTTTGACCTCACCGACGGATAAGACCTCCTGTTTAACATCACTTTCGGTTTCACTTCTCGTTATCCTGGATAGAGACTCCGTTATTCGGGCACCGTGATCTTCTTCAACTGCCTCCGGTGGTTCGTTGACTGCAAGATAAATTGCAACAAACTGATGGTTAGCATAGTGATGTATTGTGAATCCTGCATGGTTAGGAAAATACGGGGAAAACGATTTACTATCAACAGGACGTGAAAATAATTTGCCCCCCCCCCCCCCC
>NW_019775470.1:228716-287311 GCF_001039355.2 Lingula anatina | reverse complement strand
TGGCATTTTAAGACTTGACCAAGAATACTTAAGAAAAAATTAGTCAACTCTTCATTACGCTTGGCTTAGTGAAATCATTAGAAATGGCTAGTTATTTATGGATCAACATGCTGTCTAGAATTATCCTACTTAACATCAGACAGGATGTAAGACAGGCAGCTTCTCTCTAATGAGGCGTGATTATTGAATGTTATTTGGATTATTTCTATTTTTAAACGATTACAATATTTATACAAAATGTCTAATGTATATGTAGCTGCATATGTACCAATGGGTTTCTTAACATTTAATTCAATATATATAATATATATTTAAATGGAATATGCAAATATATATATATATATATAAATGGAATATGCAAATCCCTGGAGATGAAATAATAGTTTTCCTGGGCCAAAACGTCATCAGAACGGACTTGGAACATCCTGCAATTAAAAACAAATTAGTGGACACCTGCTTGGAGTGATTTGTGCATCATGGGCACAGTGGAGCGACGGAACTATCGGCATTCAGGGGTACTGGGGCAGTCATCAATTGTAATTGGTTTCTGTTATTGATGTGCTTTCGCCCGCTCGTCCCCTCGCCCCCGTGATTAGCTCGTGCTCACCCAGGGGGATCACCCCGCTGTAAATGATCTACACTTATGGCTGAGAACAAAGAGCAGTAATCAAGCATCAAGGAAAAGGTTAATGAAAAGTAACTCATCATGCTTTTACTAACGAGGAAGTAAACTGGTTTTGAGGAGAGCGATTCCTGCGCTTTATGCCATGCTGAGCACGACTGCAGCACGGCGTTTTTCCATTTCGACCGACAAATGAGACCAAACGGAGATTGTAGGCCAATGGCATTGGAAACAGGTGACGAACATTTCGAAGCCATTGAAGGACAAAGTGTATGAGGGGCAAATTAAGGTCTGGAAGCACCTGCTGATGGTGTAACGGTTCTGTGGATACTCACTGGGTTGAGGCGTTCAAACCATCTCGTGAGACGTATCCAGATGTTTGATTGTTCCGGTTTCAAGCGCGGATGCCTTCTTTGAACGCTGTCCACCTGCATAGGCAGACCAACCTGGGCATATATCCAATGGCATGTCACACGACAGTACGGCAACCAAAGCGTATGGCAAAAGATATATAAAAAGTCGTTGGGGGCAAGCTCGATGATCGCAGTGATTGAAACCCATTCAGTTTTGGAATCCAACTAAACGGCTAATGATCTGAGATATTCCAAGAAGCTCGAGGTCCTTTCCGGGTATCATAAACGTCCCCCTCGAGTCTAAAAACAGGCATGCTTCCAGGAAGCTGCTATCTTAACAGAAGCGGCACGCCACTGGGACACGGACGCCTGGACTCGAGGGAGAGATTTTATGGAAAGCATCAGAAACAATTCACTGATTGACTCCGGATTCCTGTAAGAATACGGAATCTTTACCGCGAAGCGCTGTGTATGTGTATATATCCCCTGAGAAGAGCCAAATGCTCACATCACACTGAATCCTCGTAGCCAAAGGAAGTCGTCAGGAATAAGAAGATATTGTGACAAGTATTTTTTCCTATGACACCTAGATGAGGCATCGGTGATAAAGTAAGTGCGTCTTTCTCTCTAACATATTCATTTACATGGGGGATTACTTGTCTTAGAGACAAAGCATTCATATATATATATATATATATATATATATATATATATATATATATATATATATATATATATATATATATATTCGACAATATGTTTTTTGTAGTCATGTGTACTGTTTTATGCTATTTTAAACTTGCTATCTTGCACTTTGTTTGTCCATGTATTTCAGGATATGTGTATGTCATTTTATAGCATTTTGGTTTTGCATGATGTACCTTGGCAACATATCAGTAAATTAAGCTGTCAACAATATAATGTCAAAATTGCCAAACATCATTAAAATTTTAAAAAATCACATCGAACTTAGTTCTAGAGGGCATGATTTATAAGTTAAATTTACAGCGGAATAATACGCAACGAGAAAATGTTTTATGCCAAATAAAGAATTACGCTTGTCCCTATTTCACTGAATCTTAACATATCTGTTACAGTTGAAATTAATAGGGAAAATAAGGGCTAATAATTATGTAAAGGGTTTTGTTGAAAGACTTCTAAGGTTTATTTGCACTTGCATCTGATAGCTGCGTATTGCCAATAGGGCTTTCGATTGTTTCGATATTTCAATTTTTAAATCTCTCCAGGAAACGCCTTTGTCGCTGCCCCTTCACGAGGCTGCTTTACTTCGGTTATAGCTCACACTGTACATGTTAGCTTATATCATGAGATCGTTAAACATTACCCGAGGGATGGATATAAACCCGATGTAAGGTCAAAAGGAGGGCAATGTTTGGATTTGGTGGTTTACGGAGGTTTATTTCTTGTAGACACGTTTCGTCATGGTTGTCAGTGAAGATGATGGGTCATTATTTTCGGATATAAGTTATAACGTAAACGAAGCAGCAGGTGCTTTGGAATGACGGATATGCAAAAGGAATACATGTATATTTCCACGAAATTTAGAACACCAAGATTTATAGCTTTTTCCCGTTTTCCAAGAGACACTGCGTCGGGAATAGAGGTTAACTTCGCGTCCAATCATTCATTTTTTAGCTGGGCATGGTTTTCATTTAGAGACATGTAAATATAGAAATTGATGATGAGGATGCGTTCTTTTGTTCCGTGTCCAATTTTTCTCTTTTATTTTGATGTGTCATTCATTTTGAATTATGAGTTTTTCATTAGGCTACGAAGCCGACCTGTTAGGATAATAACACCATAATCTTTATAGTTATTGATTAGCAAATTAGGGGCTCAAAGCCATGCGGGTCGGAATTTCTGCCTTGAGGTCGGTATTGGTAGTGATGGCGTACACACTGTATGCAAGGCAATGAAAATATTGAAAATATTCCATAGCTGACACATAGAAGACTGGCAAAGATTTTTTGAGAATATTTTGAACCGTGGTTGGACTTATTGAACTAAAGATAAAATATGTCTTTTTCACTTTTGCTTAACACACGGGGTGACGTTGTTTTCGAAAACGGGTACATATAATTGTTTCTCTTGCCTTCGTTAGCCAGTCGCCACCACCCTTTGATAGAACGTATAAATGCATTGTGATTTACCTTTATCATAGATTGTCCATAGCTAGAGTCGAAAGGTGACAAGCACCCCTCTCATGCCTGAATGACACCCCTGGGTCAGGACGTATCATCCCTGAGAGACACCCCTGGGTCGGAAAGTATCACAGAGATTAATTTAAGGATAATCTGTAAATGGAACTTTCCCGCCTCAATGCGAATGTCACCTCGCCGTTACTTGAGCCTCCAGCGCACGTGTTCCGTCTCCCACGCCCTTATAGTAAACTGTACCGTTCTTTTTGTTTGACTTGCCTTGGAAACACGCTCGTCTTCTATGGTATTTAAAGTTTTAAGCGCTTCTCTTATAACGGGTCGTGGCATCGACACACATGGTTTTATGTATTGTTCAAACACTATACACGCTACCAACTTGAGGTACAGGTGTTGGGATACCAACATTTTTAAACTTCTAGGTCTACTCTTTACAAAAATATTGTAATTAAGACAAACCCTGGACCCATGCTGGCAATTCCAGCATCGTAGTGACTCAGTAATGTGCGTCAGTGAACATTCTGGTAAACTGTTGTCATCGATCTATTACGAGAAGTAGATTTGTATCTAGAAATATGATTACAGTATTGATACTTCTATAAAAGTGCTACACACTATGTCGATGCTGCAGACCGCAACGCACCTGATCTTTCGTATTGCCACTGATATGACAATATATCCACTTACAGCGGAAGAACTGCAGCCGGCTCAGCCACAGCAATGAAATATACAAAAAACATCATTCTATACATTACAATAGTTGCATGTTCGTTATTCTTATTCAACAACCTAGGTAGAGGTGATTCGTATTTACTTTGCACGCAGAAAGTAAAGAGGAGATTGATTTTTTCCCGTGTAAAGTGTACGATAGGTGTACACACAGTTGTCACATTCACAGCCAATAAGACTACTTTATAATGAAATTTAAAGCACACTGAATAGCCTTTTCTTGTCTATCGAGCGGTTCAGAGTAGTTGTCTACAGCCAATCCGATATTTCCCTTTTTTCGGAGAATTGGATTATGTTTGAGAAGCACGTAAATGCGTTTTCAAAAACGATGACAATTCAAATGCGCTGTGTACCTATGAATCGGATTCCGTCTCAAAAGCAGCTAAATTCGTTTGGAATTAGTCATAAAAACATGGTGTCCTTCACAAAAGGAGATTAACCCCCTGGTTCGCTGTCGCGTTGAGCATGCAAATAACAAGTGCATTAGTAGAAAGTGCTTCTTTGGAAGGAATCCTTCTGCGTTCGAGAGCAACTCAACATGAGACTGAAATAATCTCTGTTGTTTGTGAAGCGAGGTGAGTAATTGCAGGCCTAGATCTGTATTGAAGTCTTGTAAACTGACAAAATAGGGATATTTACGTGTGATTACCATTTCAGTAAAATGCGATCGATATGAACGGCTGAAGATAAAGCCAAAATGTGAAAAAATGACAAATTTCCTTATAAATACTGGACGACGTTTAATGGTAGCGTAATCCGGTTTATGGTGTTCGATATATTTATTTGTCTATTAGGCTTGCCCAGGTTCAATGTTCACTTTGTAGTGACAATTATGCTGGGGTCAAGCGTGTGGCGATGATTTTTTGTGATCTGTTTTTTTTTTTGTTGCAAGAATCGATTTTAATGTTAACGTCAAATCAGGTGCGTGCGTGTTTGCGCGCGCGCGCGCGCGTGTGTCGTTACGTGCCTTATTGTTCATGATGTCTACAGAGTACAAAGTCAGATGGCAGGCCTACATTACTAACTTGCAAACAATGCCATGGCCCACGCCCTTTCATCGTAATGAACGGATTGGCACCCGCTTTCCACTGTCCTCGACGCACAGCTTCAAATGGCAAGGGATCAACACTTAAGCAATCAAATGTCTCTGTTTGTGGACTACTTAGCCGTTGATATTCAACTCCAATGACCTCTTGAAGCGTAATTGTATTAGAAACCAAAAGGCAATCGAAAAACCACTCAATTGTCTCTGAGTATGATTGCCAAATGGGTATTCCCCAAGGGAACATCGCTGTTTGTTTTGTTATTTTGGGAGCGTTTTGATTTCGGAAGCAATTTAAACTTGGCTTTGGTGTAAGGTAACAGATAACGGCGGAGTGTTTTGACTTGTTTACTAGTACTCGGTGCCAAATGGATGCGTGATCGTTTTTTTATGGCACATAATACTTTGGTAAAAGCAGTCCTACAGGTATATTGACTGTTTGGCCTAAATGACAATTTCTTTTTGCATTGCTGCGGTGAAAAGACATTGTCCGCGAAAACCTCTGTCACGAAAGTTTAAAATCATCCGCAGACAAAGAAGGAAATGAACGGTTAGGAAAGGGCAAAGGTCACATCTGGTTTATTCATCACTCTTTGATAATACATTATCAAAACAAACCTCTTTTTATTTGTTTCCTTTTTTTGTGAGCAGTCGCTTCATTTCGTGCCTGACTTCGAACGTCAGTCTATTGTTCACCCATGGGCCTCTGCAAAATGGAATGCTCTTATTTCATCATTAATTGGAAATCTTTCTCTTGTACTTCTTACGGCAGCATTCATTTCTTTTATTAGTTTGCTCTGTTTTGTGACCACGGACAAAACAATTCCATTTATCTGTTATGTGTCGTCAAATACGGGTATTTTTCCTTTCATTTTATGGTATTTTTCATTATCTAAAATAAATCTTCTTTGAATTTATGTAAATTTCCCCTATAGGATTGGCTGGTTACTTAATGTCCAAATTAGACTACAATAATATATCACGGTTTGTGAAGTGTAGAAAACTTGCTTGAACACATATCTTTGATGGCAAAAGTCTGAAATGTCTTAGCAGTGACCTGGAAAACGTATTTTTTGCGAATATTTTCACATTTTGATCATATATTTTTAGTAGGAAAACACAAAGACTTTGACATACGCTTGGTGGAAGTCGTTTATTATCTAACGTGACTGAAAATGAAAAGGTAAAAGGTCTTTAAACATTTCATGCGTAAGAAAGATCAAAATCTTCGTTTTAAAGATCTTCGGCTGTTGTCTCCAACCCTTTATTATGAAATGCACTTCAAGCTCGACAAACCATTTCTGTTTTCTTTCAAATATGTTCAAATAACCGAAAATCTATAAACGCATGGTCGGGCAAATTGTTGAATTAACCTCACCATCAGGAAATAAGTAACGTGCTACCTAGTGCAGGTAGATAGAAATGTAAGCAATTACATTCAGAATTTGCTTGATACAAACGACAACTGTAAGTATCTGTAAATACCACTGCTTTTTGTGCGGCGTTGGACTCGCAACTCATGTAGATAAAAAACAATTTTTTGATCAATGATGCTTTTTCAATTCGACTTTGCGAAGTGCAGCACGTACGTGTGTAGATAGCCTCTAATGTCGCTGAAACCTTAATTGGAATCAGTTAGCTTTTTTGCTTCTTTCTCCCGCACATAGTGAATTAGACGTAAATCGCACCTATCGGGTCGATATGCAGCCATCACCGCGGGACGGAGGGACCCGTTTATAACAGTTATCGACGTGTATCTCTGTTCACAAAGCTTTAATCCACCTGCACAGATAAAGCAGGTGGCATCATCATGGTCATTATCTGTCTGTGCGTTGTCTCCGAGGTAGACAGGCGGAGGCATTAGCGACCGACATTCCGGTTGCTTCAAGAAATGTGGATTTTAGCAAGGTAATTTTTAGATATTGCTTGAGAGAGAGAAAGAGAAAGAGAGAGAGAGAAGAAAACCGCAATGTTGATACTGATTGTGGACTGAATAACGGGGGCGGGGTTAGGGTGGAGTTAGAGTGGGGAGGGGTGGGCTAAAAGAGGTATTTCCGTGCCCGTCAAAGCGTGAAGGTCAGGGCTCTAAAGAAGAAAATACCAGACGGGAATAGAAAGGCGATTACCAGAACGATAGCAATGGGTGATTACAATCAGGATAAGGAGAAAAAGATACAAAGATAAGGATGCCTTGGGGTAGAGATGTCGATAAAAATGAATACCCAGTTTATGAATGTGCTTACAAAAACCTCGTGTTTCAAAGCAAATGAAAAACCCAAAAGAGTTCTATTGATATACGTAATAATCTTTAGTAGACCGAGTCATTCGGCGTTTAAATTCAATCTCGTGCAGCGAATTTATAAACAATTGGATACAGACTTTTATTTACGGAAAGAGCGCTGTTGGAGGTGCGGTTTATGGAGCCTATTCGAATATCTAATACTCTCCAGTCTCACGATTAGTTTATTGAATGTTGCTCACAGACAAGAATAGGTTTATAACTTGTACTTTGCACGACATGTATCATGTCATATGTTGTTGATCTTGGATATATTTAAACGTCTGTGAACCTTGACCGGTGGCAAACGATTGCGGTCATGTGTACTGTGTTAAAGAATATACTGTTGTTTCAGTTGATTACTTACTGTGGATTGGCATGTCTGAATAATTTTTAGAACATAAACGTTCTAAATGACGAAAACTGAAGATTCCCCGAAAATTATTTTTTCTAAGAGAGAGAGAGAGAGAGAGAGAGAGAGAGAGAGATTTAAATGCGTCGTTATCTACTCAGATCTACATAAAGATATAATCTACAACCTATGTGAAATAAGCACTGCAGTTATATAAGCCGTATATCAATCTAACCGTTTGAGAATATCAAGTCAAATAGTTACACACAAATGAATCATATCGTTGCAAAGTCGTTTTTTCGCTCAATATTACTCGGAAGTTATACCAACAAATTGCCTGAGCGTACACGCATTCAGGGTTCCTTTATTGTTATAACTTTCCATAATCGAACAGCAGGTAACATTGATAATGTTCACAGTAACGTACAGGGGACTTCTCGATTTGTCGTTGTTTGTATAACGTCAGTGATCAATAGCATGATAATAGCTATAATATTGAGCGTTTACCTGTAGAGAAAAAAGTCTGTGACTGTTGCGTTGAATATAGTTGACCTGTCATTGCACCTCGCCACTGTGAGTTGTGTGCTGTTTGTATTGTGATATTGCTTTGATTAATATAAATATAACATAACATTTGAACTGCTTATATTTCCAGTGCCATTTGATATGAGACTTTCTATACCCGAAAATAGTGTTGTGCACCTTTTTTGACTGACAACACTGTTAGATAAGAAAATAATTAACCCTGAGTAACACACGTGCACGGGGGCGCACGCACACACACACACACACACACACACACACACACTTTTTTCTCACTCTCTCTCTTGCACACACACACACACACGCACACACACACACACTTTCTCTTCTCTCTCAATCACACACACACACAAACACACACACACACACACACTTTTTCTCTCTCTCACTTCTCTCTCTCTCTCTCTCACACACACACACACACACACACACACACACACACTGACACAAATGTACACCTTTAGGCGCACTCACGTATTCACACGAGTACATATATTAACATACATGTACACGCAAACTCACGCACATGCACAAACACTGAAAGGATACATATACACATATATTTACAAGTAAAAGGACTCAAGTTTCAAATACTTTATTCGTCATGTATTTTCTATATTTAAACGCATTCTCCGGATATTAGATTAATTCTCGACACCAATGGAACTAAGCTCGCGTGTTTTTTCCATTTCAAACTGTCGTGTTTTTGTATGCGAAACCTGACAGTTGCCATAGTGAAGTTTGTTTAACTGGGCGAGAGTATTAGGTTTAAGTCATTCTAGATATTCGCCTCTTCTTTTCAAGGGAGAACAAAGCAAGCGAACATCTTGCCCTTGTTACTTGTGTGACACTTTCAGGTCATTTCTCAATGCATCTTTCTTTTCTTAAGTCTGTCTTTAAAGAATAAAAGCGTTTATGAAGTGGCTGTATAAACTACCCATAATAGAAGGCTAAGACGCTGTCGCTCTTATTGAAGGATAACCACTTTTTTTAGAGAATGGAATTCTTCGATGTTTTATTAATTTGGACTTCGAATTCATATTCATTTGTGGATGACTGTGAGATACAAGTAGGTTTTCTTGAGAGAACAGACGGGGCTTCTGTCGGGAAAATATAAGATTTCATCAGTCTGCGGACAGCAAAAATATACGCTAATTAAAATAAAAGGAAAATTAGAACCTTTGGAACTGAGGTTGATTTCAGATATCATTTACCTCGTGCACAATGATAAGACTGGTACGCGTGTTTAGTACATACAAATACCACCCCAAGGGATCAATTAACGACGTAAGCGACCTAATCAAAATTAACCTAACTCTCGGATGAACGGAAACGGTATAGGACATGTTACAATGAATATTCAATTTCCACCGTCATAAGGAAGTATTGGCATTGTTACTTAAGATCCTCGATTCAGACGGTGCGCTATGTAAATCCGGTGACATTCAACGTCTCGAATCGTTACCGAAGAAAGCTTTAAAACCGATGTTTTCGTGACGGGATTTAAGGAAGAAGGAACGCTTCGGCCTGTTTACCTGTCATAGTACCATCAGGAAGCTTGGGCGATTTGAGAATTGCGTAACGATCCTGGGAGGACGACCGGATCTGGAATTCAATTAGTCAGTGGGGTATGTTTTTGCGTAAGTGGTAGTTTATACCATTGATTTGACTTGTAAAGGTACACTGACGTTTGTACATGTGTGTGTTGTGCTATCTATAGCCATAATGTTGGTTTCTCCTGTGTTATGTATTCTTCTGGTTAAGATGTGGAGGCATGTAGTTACGGAATAAAAAAGCTGATTCAATACAAGAAGAACTGTAAAAGAGTCTATCCATGAAACAAAATTATCCTCCCCCCCGCACCCCACCGCCCAAGGTAAAGTGTATATCATTTTGAAAGAATAGCGTCAGATATTTCTGAGTAAGCTACCATTTCGAAACTTTATTAGCTTCTACAATCAGGGCCGTAGCCTCCGGGGGGGCAGGGGGGGCAGCTGCCCCCCCTGGGATTTAGAATTTTCCACACTGNCCCCCTCGTGTCCGCTTACTGCCCCCCCTGGCATTTTGCTCAGGCTACGGCCCTGACAATAGACTTTAGAATCTTAATTTCGTTATTATTTTCCCGGTCATTTTTGCATATACCTTAATTGCCAAAATATAGCATATCCAAAGACGTTTTCACATCCAAACATAAAAAAATACATCCAAGAAAACAAAATGGTATTTGACTTTCACGTTTCTACTTGTTGAACCACATTCGTACTATAAATAGAGACTTGTGGATGTTACTAGAAACGAAGGGGATACAAAGGTTATAGCTCCAAATCGCTATACAGATTACATTTTTGAAAAGAACATGCCTTGGCGATAAAGATGTCCAGGAATACAAAGGTCTAACGAGCATTGTGTGCCATCACGCTATGTATTTATAGCTGAATGGGTGAAATGTGTGTCTTAATTACAATTTGCTCGATCAACACTTCCTCTTCACCGGTTGTGAACACGATTGCCTGTCAGGAGCGACACCTGTCAGTGAGTCACTGGAGTGGAAATCACCGCTAGGGGCGCTGCGGGCGTGAATTCGCAAAGCGGCTCTATTGTTTATTACTGTTGGACATTGTGTCGAAAGACATGCGGTTATACTTATAATACAAAGCATTCTGTCTTTGCTAAAATTGTGCAGCATAATTTGCCAACACACATTTTTTTCAGATATGACAATGCCTCTGCATGGCGATTCTCAGCCGTTTTTCTTTGTGCTTTTTGTATCACGGCGCCCTTTGGAATGTAAATACCACGTACCTTTTAATAATCTATAGTAATTAGATGATATATTTGAAATTATTGTATTCATTATATAAACTTGTCCATAAAATAATGCATGTTATAAATACCAGTGGATGGGGAAAGGTTTCAAGTGTGGTGTTGGTAATGACGAGGCGCTCTTCCAAAACAATGAACCAGGAAAAAGACGAATCAACTCTTCTAACCATGCCAAACGCACGTCGTTTCTAATTAAATTAGTGTCTGATTCATGTCACATGTGAGTTACCTGCCCATCATAACCTTTCACACAAAGAAAACATCAAGGCGAACGCTGCCAATGCTTATAACTGCCCGAGAGTGAGCGCCTCTGCGGGGCGTCAGAACGAACTGAATTAAGCGCTATACCGATCTACGCGGCCGCTTATATAATTAACCAGATTCCAACACACGCGCAGCCGGGGAACGATGGAGTAAATTTAATAAAATCGGGGTCCATTAACGCACTTTACGCCATTTTAATCGAATCATTCAGATTTGCGACAGACGCTGAGGTCGAGATTACGTGTAACAATGAGCTTAATGACATAACAAGCGGGATATCCTTGATCCCACATCATTTTGTGCAGTCTGATGGATTACATTGATATTACCTAATAAAAGTATACTTGTGAGGTAACTTGATTTGTAACGCTGAGTGATTTGATGGGGAAAAAAAGCACACCAGTGGTAATACATAGCGATCAGGCGTCTAATAAAAAGAAGGAGGGGGGTGGGGGTCTAAAGAAACACTGTTTTCCCTCTTTTTCGAATGGGAAAACTTCTGCTTTCAATCAACATTTAATGTATATTTTACGAGCACACGTAGATTTTGCTGTGAAAAGGTCCACAATACCGAATATAAAGAATCCCCTGTCCTTTTTATAATGATTACACGGGCATAGTGAACATTCATCTCGACTTAGATTTTAACTGGCATTTTGGGAAGAAGGTGAAACCCGTCTTCAACAGCAAGTTTATACTGGTGTAAAATATGTGAACTCATATGCTGACTACTGAATTGACGGTTTCTTACTACAAGAACTCGGTATTTCTTACCATTTACGTGTACTTTATTTTTATTGTCACACTCACAATTTAGTTACTTAACCATCAGCCTCACAACAACAACAACAACATCATCACCAAAATCAACAACAACAACAATAACATCATCATCAGCAACAACAACAACAACAACAACAACAAGAACATAATAATAATAATAATAATAATAATAATAATAATAATATACTTTTTACGCTCGGTTAAATTTTTGCAATGAATGCGTGAATACATTTCTTGAAATTTAAAATTAATGGGAAATATTACACATCATTTTATAGCAAATTGTAAAAGATTTGCAAACACAATAAAACTATTTAAATTTAATTTTTAAAGTTGGAGGAGACTGAAACATTGTAATGAAAGATAAAGGTTCTTTGCGCGTCGCCCAGTTGTAAATGATTTTCATTACCTCTTCCGTGAGTTGCAACTCAAATTTTCAATTGGTGATCTTTTTGTGGTATTTGGATTTATCGTTGGCGATTTTATTCCAAACACTGAAGCGGTATTCACAAATATAATGTAATACTAAGTTATTGTAAAATTAAGCCTCCGCCGATGTTTGAATCCCTTCGTTCTACATTACGGCATATATAAAGATATAGCTTACGATACTTTTGGATAAAGTTTGTGGAGGAAACAAACGGTAGACGGTAGATATCTACCCCCGTGGTTGTTCATTGGTTTTGGAAATATCTCAGGGCAGACATTGAATCAACTTCTCTACATGTTTGCTGTCCTTAAATGCAAAAAAAAAAGTTAGTTCAGCTCTAGCAAACGCTAGCACACGAACAGTGTCTTTCACTACCAGACCGGGGACTTTACTCCTGCTTCAGCCCCTACATTGTACGTGTGAGTGCCTTCGACATTGCTTGTTCTTTCTCTCTCGTACTAACTGCTGCATATTAAAAATTAAGCTATTCTCTTAATTAATCATTACATCTTTCTTACGAAATAATTGTTTAAAAACATCTTATGCATAGTAATCTCATGGATTTTCGTGCTTCCAATATGAAGATGATGATTAAATTAAATCCAATCCTTAACTTTGGTATTAAGTCTAGCAGTTTAAGTAAATATGAAGCAATTTTACATAACAAAGTATGGTTTTTCTAGCGATTGAAGGACACATTTCCCACCGTTATTAGTGTTCTTAAAATTATTCTGCTGTAATAAATAGACAGAGGTCGAAAGGCTGCAAGTTGCTAAGTTCGTGATATTCGTGATGCGTGCTTACTGGTAATTGTATAACAAAGTCAATATTTAATACGTGTGGATTAGGATGATTTTGTGTATTTGTGCAAAGTTGCATGGGGAAGTTTCAAATTATTAAACAGCTCTTTGCCCTGTGACGCTACTGTGGGTCAACAGAAGTAAACATATTGGGTTTCTTCAACGCTGTATGGGCAATACAGAATTTTAGATGAACGTAGACAGGCATTAAGACAGGTGGACAGAAAGATAAAAAGATGGATAAAAGATGAATGGTTAACAAGGCGGACGTAAGGACGGTTGGATAGATTGTTGGACGGGCAGGTATTTTATAAATAGATCATAACTTAACGTCAGATTACTTTTTTCTTAAATTGCTGCCAGGCTTTTTCTGTTTGGCTTCGGGCTATTCCCCGATTATGTTATATTGGTTCCTACCCTTAAGCAATTATATGCGATCTTTCGTAATAGAGGCACGCTCCTCAAGCGCAGTGAAGGGCCAGTTTGTCATTACCCCTTTAATTAAGTACCATGTGAAGAGATCACAAGTTGCCATGCTTTACTCAGCCCACCGGTGCTTTACACGATATCCTGTCTTTTCTTGTTTCTCTTAAAGGACCAAACAGACGGTTTTAATATTGAGAGATAAACATGGGTTCCACTTAAAAGCACGGTTCCTTTCTATTTTTAGAATAGACAATTCTTCTCTCTATGATTTATTAATTGAGCAAGTCATTCGCGTTATTGCATTTGTTTTGTAATTTGCTTTTCATCAACACCGTTTTCCCACCTCCAAGTCCACTTCACCCTTCGTCAATTAACACATCATGGAGATTACATCATTTCATTATTTTATCATCATCCTGCCATTATTATCACCCGGAAACAGGATGCCTGCTCCTTGTTAATAATGTTCACACTGACACTTGTGGAAGGAGAGAACTTAATTTGATGAAAAAATTGATGAATCCCAAGCTTTTAAGTCATCAGCACATTAATTAACTCCATGTTGCCAAGGCACTTAACTCCAAACTGTGTTAATGAAAAAGATTATGACATAATGTTCACAGTTGAATTGTAGGTGATGCTATAATTGTGGTTCGATCATCCGTTTGCTCTCTCTCTCTCTCTCTCTCTCTCTCTCTCTCTCTCTCTCTGTTTGTGTGTATGCGTGCTCCTGGTATAGAGATTGATCTTGTATCTGTCCATCAGTCCTCGACTTAACACAACCACATTAGTAACACGAACTTCGAATATCGACCCATTTAACTTCTCACCACCAGCTAATAGCATCACTCGGCTACACTTGTGACTGCCCCAACATACCCTAGTGTTTTTTCCAGATAACCTTCAGATGAACCCGGTATATGCGACATGTGGGGCTACCAATTAAAGGTAATAACATTGTCTCAATGTACAACCCTCAAATGGATTTAGAAGAAACACTTTAATGCTTACATTTACATTAATGCCCACGTATTATTTGAAAAACGGGCTAAGTAATAGCTAAATGATTTGTTATACATGTATTAGGAGGCAACAATTGTGCCATACCCTTAGTACATGTGGACACAATTACATTTCACTCATTACGTTGACTAAGGGTGCATTCCCAGAGATTTAGATCGATCCAGAGATTAAGATTTAGATCGACGTAACTCCCTGGGGGTTCAAGCTAAATTGCAGTCTGCCGAACGCGCACCATAGTTAATTACCCCCTTACAGCTTTTAGTAGGCGGGACAGACGCTTTAGCCGGCTTAGCTGACAGAAATCTAGTGAGACTACCCACAGGGATAGATCGATCTAAAATCTCTGGGAATGCAGTCTAAATTATTGTATCGTAACTTTTTAGAAGTTCCTGATATGAGTGGGTAATTTTAGTTAAGTCCAGAACCTTTTCCAAATTCCATAACTCGACGAAGACATGTTTCAGATGAACAACGCAGTGACTCAAGCATCTCCAGTTAGCGATTTTAAACGATGCGTATTCTGTTTTCAGCCCACGCTGCGCCCCTGCATGTAAATGACCTGTTTTTGACTTTGTCTGACGTGTCACACCTTAGCAAACAATGGCTTTTGGTTCAAATTAAGGTATTCTGTTTCCTGTGAAAACTGCATAAGTGCTCAACAGATGCTATTCTCGGCAAAATGTTAAATAACATCTAGTTTTTTATAATAACTCGAGAAAATAGGCAATCTTCAAGATCACACAATTTTGTCTGGTTTTTAAGGATGGCACCGCATTAATCCACCTATGCAAAATAACTTTTGGCCTGCGACATTGGCCATTTCTTTTTTATGTTTCATTTGCATGAGCCCTCGTCAAATAAATAAACTCAAACTTTTGGTCTTAAATTGAAGACCAGCTATCGATTGAAAGTTCTTTGGTAATCCGGCGTTTGGAAAGGGAACAAAACTTTCGACCTGGCTAAAACTTATAATTGTAATTTTTTTTTCGACAAACATGTTATGCACTGTATGAACGAATTTCTAAATTATTGAAAAAGTGATAGTCGGGCGGTAAGTTATCTGTATCAAGCAAAAATTCCAAGGTCAGGTATATGTATATAATAGTGTTTGTTTCTTTGTGCAATTCAGAAATTCTGACGTTCATCTCCGTCATGGTGCATGCACAGCTGTATTTTTGGTGTAAGTTTTTTTCCTAGAATTCCCTGATTATGGGTTCAAACTAATTCAGACCACATCTGGTGGTTAATATTGTACCTCTGGTTTATGTGCCAAGCCAAATGAAAAATAAATCAGAATTGCAAGAAAAATTGGATGTGGAAGCGCTCCTATGGTTCCTCTCCAATTCGTACCCCAACACTGCCAAAACGATGTTAATGCATGGGGGTAAATGGGAAAATGTTGTTCCTTAATTACCTACATCGCGTTTCGGAATAATCCCCGCCAACTACGCCAGGGTATAGTTATGAATTATGACATAGAACCCCAGTTCGACCCTTAGAAATGCATGCGCGCTACATATGCCCTCAAACGACGTTTAATTTTACCCGTTGAACCTGCCGGCTGCTTAATGAAGGCTTCCTAAATAACCCAGTCAACTTTGGGATAATTACTATTGAATTCCCTTTCTTTGGGCCACAATTCCAAATGGGGAAATTCCCACAACAGCGGCTTACTGCTGAGAAGGGTGCGAAGATCTCTGTGACTTATTTTCTTCGACATTGCCCTTTCATTTTATAAACCTGAACGCCATGCGTGCGGAAGTGAACGTTAAATTAATGAAGAGGAACAAAACGCTTTTATCTTATGAAATCCAGATTTTTTTGATTAATAGGAGTTTAACCTAAAGCCATCTTTTCAAGGTTGCCTTTTTTGTTAAAAGCGTATTCACTGCCCTAGTCGTCCCAGGGGAGAGTGACAAGCCGACAAATCTGTCGCCGAGATTCTGCAAGAATATCTGGGGACAAGGACTTATGTGAGGCTTTGAAAGTCAGACCTGGTTATCTTTTGGTGCATTCCATCTGGAATTGAGAGATTTAGCCACGTATTGGCATAAATTTCAAAATCCTATCCGGAAAAAGATGGGAAGGTTTAAAACCCCCGTTACATTTTTCATGGCAGTATTACCGCACGTCCGACATCAACTAATAATCCGCCACATATTCTCTACAGATTGACGACCTCACATATCCTCAATTTCCAGAACCTTGCATGCGTTATCTTTTGCTACCTGTAATAAATCTTGGCGTCTCCAGATTAAATGCCATTTTATTACCTGACATAGTTAATGGAAGAGTCGGGCATACCAATTCACACTTACGTCAAAAGAATTGCGGCAATGCTATATTAAACTCTCATTTATTATCACGGATATTATCGTCCTGGCAGTCCAATGAATTAATTAATAACTTGGTCGAAAGCTCAATTAGAAAGTTCCTTATTGCGGTGTACCTAATGAAATAGCAGCCATGCTTTGCCGTTAACATGATCTGACGGTCTAAGAAATGTAACTATACTATTAGTAGGATAATACTATATCTTGTCCCAGGTCAATCGGACCAGAATTAGTTTTTCCTTAGCTGTCGAATCGAGTCATGCAGGGCGATTTCTTTATTTTCTATTACCTGGTTCAACTTTATGAAATTAACTGTATCATAAATCCTTGTCAGGGCGGAATGTTTTCGCTATGTTTAATAAGAACTTAGAAATGTAGTGAAAATCCAATGTATAACTGGTTTGTGGTACATATAGTGTGATATAATAAAAAATGGTTTGTTTTCAGAAATGTGATAGTAAGGTTAGAGACTGTCTACACCCATGTTCCTTAAGACAAATGGGTTCGAAATGTTTGCAACCCAGTAACGCGGGGTTTTTGAGGTGAATTTGCTCGTTGACTTTAAGACACGCTGAAACCACACGCTTGCAATGCAACTATTCCCAATGCTGAAGAATGTAAAAAAAAAAGAATACAACACTTTAAAGTTACTTTCAAATAAGTGAAAATGCCGTCTGTTTCAATTATATCGTTCTTTAATTCCACAACATTTGAAGCATAAATTAGATCAATATATTTTCTTGGTCGACGGTATGTAAATCCAAATTGAATTTGACACGCCAATATCTGTAAATGTAACTTTACGATAGACAAAAAGCCCCCACCCAGACACAAACAATATCCACTGAAATAAGTTTGTGTCAAAGTAAATGTTTATCACTTTTGTCGCATCATTTTATAGGCTAGACATTATGGTAAAAGGCGTCCTACAAATATACTCGGCATGGTCACAACGAAACATCCTGTCATAAGAAAATGCTTTTAGCCGGTTAAAGCAATTTAAAAGATGACACCTTTTACATTGTGTTAATTCATCTAAAAACTATCTCAGTGTTAATATGTAGTCGATTTTCCCAGTTGTATTCTTATTGACTGGTGAGATAACGAAAACCAGTGAGGCGACCCAATCCGACCCTCAGGGTTATTGCCTGCAATAAAGTTTTTGTGATTGTTTAGCTTTGATTCAGGGTGTTACCACTGCTGTGTTGGTATGCCTTGTTGCTACGTCATGCTTGGTAAACTTCAACTCAAATGAGTAGTCCAGAGATCTCGAAATTAGTGGGAAGTTTGACAGATGGTTACGTAAGTTGTTTTCTTTCTTCTCGGGCGGCGGCGTGTTCATTTGAAGGAGCCATTAACAGAATTTCTGATGGATCCACAATCATATGCATCGTTGCGCCGCTCTTACTTTTCGACATAAGCAGGCAGGCTTCGTGTAGACGTAGAAGGCAGAACATATCTTGTTTGGACTTACAGGGAGGACTTGGCTGCTTTAACAGGGTCCCTCTATTCGTTATCAACAGATAAAATGTGAATACGCTTTGTCTTTTCGGGCAAAGTAGTATTACATGACTTGGAAGCTTTTTGTTAAAGAATGACTGTTTTGTGAGTTATCGCTAGCTGAAAACCATTGAGAACTCTAGTCGTACTTCCCGGATTCTAACCATCAGTCAAGATATTTGGAGGTCAAGCTGTCTGAAACACGGACGTTCCCCGCACACCCACGCGTTATGCAACATCGCTATATAATCAATAATAACCCGAGGATATTTAGCTGATGTATGTTACAATCTGATGTTACATTCGGCCTATTCCATCTTGAAGAGTGTGCAGGGAGTGACGACAACCTTGCGATACCTAGGTATGTCATTGTAAGTTGGAAATTCACAATCGATTAATTTATATCACGTTTGAATTAATCTATTATCGGTTTTAGGCGTTCAAGGGGGGGGGGGCAGAAAAGGACGGGTGCAGGGCGTGGTGATGATAAATCCATGGGCCCTTAATGCACATATGGATAGTCTTGAATATTTAGGAACTTTGGTTTGACTATGGTATTTAGTCCTTACTCTTATTTATAATGCCAAGGCGCTTGTTCCTATACAGTTGCCACATACACACATGTTAGATGCTAAATCAACCCTCTGTAACTAATAAACTTATGGTTAATATAAATGATAGATCATAGGTGGTGGTAAGCGTGATGCTATATCTGATGAACCGTTTGCTTTACTTGGTCGAAACAACCCGGTTTCGTACGTAAGCATTGAGAACCAAACTTATTTTCAAAGAAACGTTTCTTGAGCATCGTTCGTGTGTTCGGTCGATCACTCTTACTGGATAAGCCAAGCGCTGATTGACTACCAACTACTTATAGGGATTATCGAACCGCGGTATAATGTCGGTCGTTTCATTAAGGAGGCCTGCGGTCAATTATCTAATGGTGGTTAACTGCACTAATCAAATGGGATCGATGAATCTCTGCGGACGGTGAAGGGTGGCTCGGAATTGAAAAGACACCAATGCCTGTCTGGAATGTTCACTAAAAACAAATGTGTTTAACTGCTTATAAGTTTGTTATCTGTAACGGATAGTTACTAGTAGTTGCGACAAATGTGTTGACAGAGTGTTGCTCTCTCTGATGGAACCCTTCGTATGTGTGTATTCAACCATTCACTCTGTTTAAGATTATTTAACGCCAAACATGTATTGTGCTCAAAAAGAGCTTTTTAGTTTCTTGTAGATTAAATAAGGCACCATTACAATAGACACCATCGGTCTTTGTAGATCGATCCAACTGAATGACACGCCATCTTCTGGCGTTGTGTAATAAACAGAAAAGTTGGTGATTATTCGAGAACACAAGAGGAAGCGTGTCATTCAGTTAAGCGGATTGCACTCAGCGAGAGTCCCCGCAGCGTTGGATCGATCTACATTGTTTGATTGTGTTTATAGGAATTGGGGTCTCTTAGTCAACCGACAGTAGGATTTTAGCCACAGGTCGGAGAGCAAAGTCACAGTGACTTTGCAGGACATCGGACCTTTGGCAATGGCACTCCTAGGGCCGGCTTTATCGGGAAAATTCTTCAAAAAACCCGGCTTCATATAAACTTAAGTCTCGACGATGATTTATACACTTCAGGTGTATCTCAGATGAACATTGAAAACATGGCAGTGTTTTCAGCGATAACCCTGATGCATTATCATATCACCTGGCAGTGTTTTTTTTATGTTTGCTGCGCGACACTGAACCGCTCTGAATACAAGCTTGGCAGCAATTACTGCGCGAACATGCGCAATAGAAAACCGGCGGAGGCACCATCTGCAGAGCTACGGCATTAAGTAGTGCGCACAACATTAAACAATATATTACATAAATACCAATTATTCTAGGACTCTGTCTGTCTCTCTCTGTACGGTGGCGGTGGCGTCTGTATGGTGATGTGGAAAGGTGGAATCATCCAGATTTCCTTTTTTATGTGGCACAAATGTTCCAATTCTCACAGAAGCTCCGTTTTTGCTTCAACAGATTAAATAATACGCAGGAGTTGATATAAAAAGTGCCAGATTTTAAACTGACGCAGATGAATATTATGATTATGAATATACAATAACTTATAATGGAGATAATAACGGCTTTATTGGACAGCAAAAAGATGCCTTGCCTTTCACTGAATGCTGCATAAGCATGTGTTAAGTGCAAGGAAGCCATGTTTGCCAGACGTGATGCACACTGTGCTAAAAATGCCAGCAGCTTGAATATTGCAACAAGTACTGGTATACAAGGTTTTCCACATCTCACATATTTATGCAACACCCACTTTACTTTTATCAAAGGGCTCGTTCACAATAAAACAATCGTTTTGCGTAGATCTATGCAACCCCACAGGGACTCTCGCTGAATGCAATCAGTTTAACAGATTTACACGAAAACAGAAAAGCTGGTGAATATACCAGTACATTGGAACCAGAGAAGGCGTGTTAATTTGTAATACTGATTTCAGTGAGTGTCCCCTCAACTTTGGATCGAACTACGTAGTACCATAGTTTCATTGTAAATGAGCCCTAAGTCATTACGAAAAGCATTACATTTGCAGACAGATTCATTGTTCACATATAATGATTATAGACAGACCTGCCGTTGCTCAAAAATGCAAGCAGCACAAGCAGATATAAACTATAGAAACTGTAACCTCACTGTTTTGCGGTAATGTGGCGGCCTGTGTCCGCGATGTCGGCAATAGCGCTGCGTGGAGAGCGACCTGACAATTAAGCTTGGTATGACGTAACGGATTCCTCCTCACTGTAAATACTGTGACTTCGACTGAGACTGGTGCAGAGTCACATCGGATTTAGAACCGTTAATTAAGGCACGCGGTAGGAGTTACTGTTGAAGGTACGTGCACGTTGCTATCAACAGTGCGTCTTCCGTTCATAAGGCGGAGAAAAAGGAAAGGAATGTTGTCAGTTTTGAAGAGACTCTGTTAGGTCAAGTCAACCTACGGATACGCATGCACACGTTTTGCCACGTGTGCGGAAACATTGCAGCAAGCACCGGACGTCAAATACAGAACATGACTTAGATTGTGACATAATATAGGGCCTATATCTAGTTGGTCCCAACCATCACTGGCTCACAAAACCTGATGTACAAGACTGCAGTGTGTTAAAACAGACTGGAATGGCTAGGTAGGTCGCCGGGTATGAAATATATGTCAACTAACACAGACGTGTGATGAATGTTTGAATTCATTCAGATTGTAAATGAAAAATGAGAGGACTCAAGAAAGATAGAAAGAAGCTTACGAACACAGAGATAGAGAGGTGAAAGTCAGACAGACAGAAAGACAGGTTGATGGATAGACAGATAGAAAGATATCCGTAGATAGATAGATAGATACCCGTGAATAAATAGATAGATAGATAGATAGATAATTTCATTAGAGAGCTCATGTTTGATAGTGTGTAAATTAGAAAACATGTTTCGCATAACTTGTCGTTGAGGGGGGGGGGGAGTAACCAATAAGATATAGCCTTATGTATCTCCTGCAGTAATTGGAGACTAACCAATGCGGCACACTGTGTCCAATACCTACAGGAGCCTGGGGACTGTTATAGCTAGGCGCACAGATAAACATCCGAGGTCTGCTGTAGTAGAGACACATGGAATATTGAAGTAATGCTTTGCTAGTATTTAACAGGTAGGTGCATATACATACAGTTATGAAGCTCATAGGGACAGGCCACAGTTTTGGCACCGCACGGGGTATGTGCACGAACAGTACGAGGTGGCTAGACGTCTAGACGTCTTAGGTTGTTGCATGTGTTTCAGTAAGGAACCCCATGCTTGTTATTAGTGTTGTTACATAGATATATCTTGAATATGTTAATCCATGTACTTTATATATTTAGACATGTCAATTGAATAATTTGTCGCTGTGATTCTACAGAAAAAAGTCAATGATCGATGAATGATATAAGAAAATAATGTGAATCTGGAAACAAGATACATGTGAATGTAGGCAATGCTCGCATCCTTCTTGGGTCTTTGCGTGTTGCAAGTCGAGTATCTTGAACCGTGCTTCATGCACAAGTGGCAAAGCTGACGTCACCAATTCAGGGTGTACATTTACACGTACATCCTTGAAGAAAATGTCGAGGATCAGTTTTACACGCTATTGGAGAATGTATAGAACACCAATTTCCTGCACAGGCAGCCTTAACGACTTGTAAGTATAATGGCATTCCATTGTGTGGTGAAAAAAGAACGCTAGTTTGGTTAAGGAAAAAATACAAAACGCAGTCAAGAGTGCGAAGCTTGTGTAATGTATACCCTTTAGTGTTTCTCAAAGGTTCTGTCCCCTGGCTGTTGGATAATAGATTTTGAAGTGTGCATGGTTTGTATCTTTCTGTTATCATTGTTGTAAATATGTCTTCTAATTTTGCGTGGTTGAGTGTGCAAATGGGCTCAAGGTTGATGTAGGCGTACGTTCTTTGAAAAACGACAGCCTTAAACGAGATTGTTCCCGTTAAGGTTGTCAAAGTACTAACTTCAAGAAACGTACAATAATGCAAGAAACTCATTTAGGTCGCAACAATTGTCAAGATATCTGACTGCTATGTTTTTTTCTGTATCTAATACCAAATCTACCCGTTTGTCACCGGTGAAGGAAATCTCAGTTTCGTGAATAATACAATAACATACAATCCGTATCGATATTTGCGACATGCATATTGGCTGCAGTCCACGTATTCAGGTAAGCAAACATGTCCTGCTTGCTTACCTTCGGACTGTTACGATATGCACGATAAATTATTCACCATTGGTAAAGAAAACGTGGAAGATGCAAGTCACTCGATAACGCTCCGTAACGTTATATAAGTACAAAACTGAAAGGCAGTGAATTAAGTATGGCCCGAAGGTGTACGTGTACGGCGTGCGGGTGGTGTTTCTTAATTGGCTTCTGTATTAGTTTCTGTGTACAAAGCACTTGTGTACATTTGCCATTGTTTGTTGCCGACAGGTGTGTAATATAGTGTTGATATAAATGCTGGTTTACAAATACACGTTGACTGGATGAATGCTTCAGCAGCAGCAGCTACCTGTCCTTAAGCATAATCTTCTTTCAGCGCAGTGTCTTTTTTATAGGAATTCATTAATACTCAATGAAGAAGGGTTGCAGCATGTGTATTGTCAATGAAGCGGTTGTTCAGTCCAGGCTTCTAAATATATGGATTCTTTTTTATTTCAGAGTTAGGCATTAGCCTTATATGTAATTCCACGTAAATTGATGATCAAATCATATATTTATGTAAGTAAATGTTTACAACTAGTACACTGGTATATATATATATATATACGTGACTCAATCAATCTATCTATATTGGATGAGGCACTTTTTGAAATCTAAAGGACACATCTATGAAGAAGCGAACTTCCTTGCAACAAACTCCTCAAA
The DNA here is from genome assembly GCF_001039355.2 of Lingula anatina. The sequence goes on along the minus strand of NW_019775470.1, from coordinate 263,374 downwards.
ACTCCAAAACTACAATACATAATCGAAGGTTAGGGCTCTAAGTCCTTCAACTCATCTCAGACAATAACGTTTTCACGTTTTCAGTTGACATTAGTCTCATAAAAATGTTTTTGACATATATGACTGGTCAATACTGTAGAAAAAAATCATTTAGTCCATATATTGATAGAACAGGTAAAGTGTTTGGTAATTTCAAGCATTACTTTGATGGTAGCAGCCACAAAGTCACAGAGTACCAACTGGCGATTCAGAAAGATTATCGTCTTTGGTAAAGAAAGGGAAAAATCAATTGTCTTGCACGGTGTTGTTAGGAAGGGATTAGCGTTCGTCCACTTACCCATCGATTCTCAAATTTGCAAAGTACAGAAATGTTTATTAGGGCTGACGGTTTATGAAGAGTTGAGTGCAGGATTTCATCTCATCTAGATACGCTTGCCAGCCCGTTGTGTTACATAATGTTTTACATAGACATAGATTGTTTTTCTTTTGTTTTTCTTTTCACTGTCACCTCTAACACATCCTATTTTTTGGTGACGCTACTTTCAAAACTTGTGAAGTTTCGTGGCATATGAAAGAAGTTAAAAAAGAGGGTGTCACATGATTATTTTACTTTCAAAAATTCATGTTATTATTATTATATCGCTGGAAACATAGGCAATAGATGTAAGTATTTTGCAAAACGCGTATAATATGGTGCTCCATAAAATCGTATCGATTGTGTGTTTGATGTTCAAATCTAATCGCATTTTCATCAGCATCGTCTCTGTCTGCCTGCCATTAGTTTAAGTTTAACTGTATTCTAGTCCAATTTGCTACGGTGTGTATTGTTAAGTAGCCGTTGTTAAGGTACGCTGAATATAGATTTTAACTGAAACTAAAGTAATGTAATTATGGTCCATTATAAACCATGAGAATTTGCTTGGTGTGCAGTGGTGCCATCTAGGGATGCGAAACAAGTTCGTATGATGTTGTCGAAACTGCCTGTGCGCCAAGCAAGTTTGGCTTTAATTTTTTAGCAAAAGTTACCCAATTGGCTGTTTCTCATAGATCAAAGTTGTTTTAATCGAAATGCCTTTCTACAACAATGATTCAATTTGTTTGGACCAAAATACAATATAAATGAAGTGGGGATTGCTTTTTACTTATTTTATAGTCAAATACAACTTCTTCTTATTCAGTGTAGTTCAGTTTGTTTTTGGTCCTTCTAACGGGTATATACATTTATAGCCACAGACTGCTCCACGATATGCTTATATGATTATGACACTGCATTGTAAATAACAGAATGGTTTTCTTTATAGTTTTGATTGATTTATTTTAGCAGCTCTTGCGCCCCCCAATCCGCACTTACAATAAGCAAATTACCTATTTGCATTGTATACAACATCAAATTGATGGAAATTGTGGTCGGCTCGGGTGGGTTGTAGACATCTCTGATGTGGTAGTATGATAGATGACTGGGGGACCCATGAGAATTCTCCATTTTTAACCAACATACGTTGTGTATTCACGCGTGTTGTATTCGGTCTGTGGACCTCTATCTGCCTTTTCCAGGCCCAAATGAATAATGGCAGACACGCGCTGAAGGACCTTTACAAAGTACATTTTGGTTTGTTCCAAATTTATCAAACCTGTTGTCCCCAGGGAAGCCAGCATACTACAATGTAGTTATCATACTCGTTAGCCCTTCTGCATTATTCTTGTGGGGTCCCTAAATGGGAATTTGATGTACCTATATATTAGAGCACTCGTTATGTGATTAATTGAGTAATTTTGTCAAATGTGTATATGTGGTATTGGACCCATCTTAACTATTTGCGATGACAGGGCAAATAGGCTTCTTTATTACTAGTTTAAAGCTTAATTGATAATATAGCTAACTTATAACGCCATTCCAGTTATTCTTCCTCGCTGAACGATACGAAACAAAACGCATGGAAAAACCGTTGCTGTTTCATGAAACAACATCAAGCGCTCCTCAACAGAAGTCTCCACCGGTTAACTTTCCGTTCAGCGTTCACGTAATGGATTGGCATATATCACTTTAACGCAACAATCACATTAACTGTCTCTTCACAAACGTTCCCACCGCAGGCTTGGCGCTATACGTGGTAGCTAATTGATGTAATTAAAGCACAATCCGCAGCAAGGGTGTCAAAACTAATTAAGGCAATTGGTTGTTGCTCGCAGATCGGTAATCAATGCAAGAGGACGTTATCGCCGTAAATTACTGTCTTATTTAATCAATCTACGGGGTCTTGTCGTCTGCCTTGTCAACTTAACGGTATACTCTGTGTCTAAGTATGCTGCGGTTGTCTCCGAACGGAACTGTTAATGTCATGGGACTATTAAAATACATATCAGTGGTTCGGAATTATGCAACAGTTATTTGGTAATATTTATGCGAGAAGTTCTAACCTAGAGAAAAACGTGAACCACGATAAGGGATTATCTCTCTGTTAGTTGTTAATTGGTTCTGTTAGTTTTGCAATCATCGTTCCGTATAAACGTTCAAAGCATGTGTCTTCCCTATAAAGCTGACAACAAAGGAACCTGCTTAACAAATTTTAAAAACCTAACATCAAAGTGTCAGCTAATATCCTTCTTTGACCAAAAATCAGTCAGTATAAGTCTTCATGGTCATAAGATTTTGCGCTTGCTTTTTACACAAGTGAGAAATGATAGAGATAGATGGCTGCTTCACTTCAGCAAAATAATACGGATAAATGGTAAAGTGAAGAAGACCAATATGTTCCGGTTAAATTAAAGACCAGCTACCGGACTGGAGTTATTTTGTGGAAACTGACCATAAGTAAGGTTGACAGTAGAGTAATTGGGCACGGTATGCGGTCGCAGTAAGAGCCGAATGGTTTCAGTGATGGCGGTCTGTTTATATATTTACCCCGCATCGCATACATATTTTCCGATAAATAGTTTACGGAGACCTGGGAAAATCATCTAACAATCCTAATCTGTTTACTTTGCGTTTGCCTGACAAATTTTGGAATAAGATATTCAGGTCTGTAAATATGTCATTGTCCGTATTAAAATACAAAACCCAGCAGAAATTACATGCAGAGCTGACCGTTAATTAATACGGGCTCTACAAATTAAAATGCGCAGTAGAACATGAGTTTGTATGACGTTTTAATATGAGCTTGCAGGTGCCAAATACCAGTGTCCTGTAGCATTAATTCAACCACTTAACTCATTCAACTGTCAAGAATATGGTTTTAAATTCTCATTTATCCTTAAATGATCGCTTGTCTTTAAGATTCGTTCGTTTAAACAGTCGTAGGAGTACGTAGCTACCCGCAGTTGGATTAAAAAAAGCATACATCTTTTGACCTTTATGCGTATTTATTTAATCGGCAAAGCTGCGCTGAGGAGCGTAAGACTATAGCATCACAAGGTATATGTGAAAACGTTTGTATTCTAGTCAGTTATACAGTTGCCAGCATTGCAGAAGGATGAGGTAGGTATATCTGTAGCCTTAGCTGAACTCGACTGTATTGGTGTTTCTTTTTAAATTCTTTCTTTCTTATTTTGGGTGGTTTGAATGTGTATCGTAGCTCGCAAATAAACAGCTTAGCCTGTAGACTATTTTTGTTCATTTCCGTCAAGAAACTCAGCAAACACAGAACTTTCTAATAACGTTACCATAACGTTATTTGGTTATAAAAACGTTATGTGTTTGCTGGGAAAGGAATTATTAGTCTTCAGCAGGCAGTCTTGCCCTGCTCAGTGATATGGCGCACATATACAAAATTGTGTGCAAATTCAATATAAACGACAGTATGCCTTCTTGTTCGGGCTACAAATAGAAAGTTTGTTCACACCCGAAAAACGTTCAAATAGAAAAGCATTCAGACAGCGAAGACTTCGGCCAAGACATATAATTAACTTGTTATAAACCATTTATTAATTGGTGGATCATCACCAACATATATTCTTTTGTGAATTTCTGGTCTAACCTGAAAAGTTCCTAACGAGCTAACTAACTAACTAACTAACTTACTAACGAAGTAACAGAACCAAAAGCGTAACTTCTTTGGCGGAGGAGGAAATAGGTTAAAAGTCTTCTGTTTTTGATCAGATATTTATATTGAGTGTGCATCTTGTACATTTAAACTATTTATAACATATTCTTATTACTCTTAATAGCATTCAGATATGTAAAATAATTTATTTGTAATAAGTAAACTGTAATCACAAAAATAGTGTCTATCAACTAACTAGTATGCTCTCTAATTTTCTTCCTGTTATATTTTGCTATGTAGTTAAAGAAAAGCATTTCACAAAAAGTATGATATATGAAGTTCATGTATTTATTTTTCATATTGTGAATTAAATAAATTAAGGCAAAAAGTAGTGCCAAATGACAATGGTTAAGTGTTAGGCCGCCATGCTTCTACGTGAAGCAAGCAGGCGGTATATATTGGCGCATGTTCGTACATGTCGGTTTACGTTGGCACATGTTGACACACGTTAGTGCACGTTGGTACATGTTGACACACGTTAGTGCACGTTGGTACATGTTGACATACGTTAGTGCACGTTGGTACATGTTGACACACGTTAGTGCACGTTGGTACATGTTGACATACGTAAGTGCACGTTGGTACATGTTGGTTCACGTTGGTACATGTTGGTTCACGTTGGTACATGTTGACACATATAAGTGCACGTTGGTACATGTTGGTTCACGTTGGTACATGTTGACACACGTTAGTACACGTTGGTACAGGTTGGTGCATGTTGGACGACAGGATGTCATTGAAGTTGTGCTTAGGAGTGTATGCAAAGATGCGCTTTACATGCACCTGAGGTAACCGCTTCTTCATTTTTTGGTTTGGTTGATGGATTCACCTCAACATGGGCATCTAATCCCACTTTATGTGTCTGATGACAATTTTTTATGAGTCAATTCCTCTGTGATGCCGCCTTTTAATCGCGGGATTTAATTGTGATGGCAGTAATAATTAGTTAGAACAGAGATTCTAATGTATCTGTATGCCATTCATTCTGGTTTGTCAGCCGGTATAATTCTTACATCGAACTTATTTAATAACATTTTTAAAAGTATGCCATACCAGATACAAGCCTGTTTGAGTAGAGTCCTGCTGTAAAAGGACACAGAACAATTATCACCTTTTTCATTATGAATTACAAAATTAATGAGCAGCCGTTTGTACGGAGCCTCATAGTATTCCAGCACAATTGACTCCAAGGAATATTTAAAACAGCCTTTTTTGTATTGACGTGAACACGGTCTGATACTATCTCTGCTTGACTGATGCGAAGGAAATGCCTGACGCATTTAAGCAAATCATTTTCTGTAGTTTCGATTTATATCTTAATTGGTTTGTCGCCCCAAAGGACAACCGATGGTCCTGTTCCATGTCATACCACATTTAAAAGACTCTGGTCAGGAGATCAACGCTCAGTTTTCAGCATGCCCTCACTCTTCACTCACTCTCTAAGCTGCCAGATCTTTTCAAACTTGGGACAATATTGGAAGGGTCATGTGCACGTGCCTTGGACTTCAAATAAACATCATAATGCCCAATTGTCGATTTTTCCTTTTGTGCATTTTGGTAGCCGGTGCCAAAATGTTAATTGTTTAGACTATTGCAAATATCAAAACGTGATGTTCTTCTGATTCGATGCATATTGTATTTACCTACCGTAAATGTTATCTAGACAAATTGGAAATTTATGCAAAATTGTAATGAAACAAAAATGTCAAAGTATGTTGCGAGCATAACATCCATGTAACACATTAACTACCAGCAGATAGCAGACGCAAATTACTAACTAACTGAAAAAACAGATCTCTGAAGAAACTCGTCGCCAAAAGAAACATTAGGTTGGCTCCAACGACGATTATCTTCTATGTTGCAGAAGGCAGTGCCAGGGAAGCATCCATATCGTTCGTTTCCATCTCTGATTTGACCCACGTAATAGGCTGTGCGGGAAACTACAAAGACAGTTAGATGACAGGCTAAATTGGTGAAACAGTGGCAGTGATGCTGACTCGGTCGATGATTCTACAGACCGATTGTATTATTACGTTTATACAGCAATTTAGGATCTAATTTCATAGAGTCCAGGCCTGGGTTATATCACATTCTGCTTTTAACTTTGGCTGACTGCTTTGTAATAGACATAGATATGCATTGAAAAGGGAGCTTATTTTTCTACTTGTAGTGGTGCACAGTAGATGTCCACCGTGTATGTATGTCACAATTCAGTCCAAGCAAGGGTGTTATTTCATGTCAAGTTATTGACTTTTATTGTATTTAATTCCTTTTGAATTACTCTCTTCATGGTACAATATTTTGACAAAAGTTGGAATCACATAGCTCATTTTAAAAAACTGTCAGCCCTTACATATCACCATGAAAACCTTCCATACTATACAATACCGTGCGAAGAAAACGAAAACATGGCCATTAGTAGAGACATTCGATTTTCAATGTTATATTCTTTCGGCACTTATCAGTTATCGTGTATTGACTTCAAAGAAGGTACCTACTCATATTTGTTGGACAAACGTTTTCATGTTTTAGCATGCTTTTGTACGTGATTGGGCAGAAAGTGTACTAGGATGGAGTGTACACAGTAGTCCATTACGTATGGAACCACCCACAGTAAAAGCTGTATGGTTTCTGTTTTGCTCTTGTATCTGTATATTAGTAGAAATGTTGCAAATTGCCTTTGGTTTTGTTGCAAAACAACAATCGAACAAGTCATCGACGCCATCGCCACTTAAGTAACTTAAGAATGGATGAGAGTCAAAATTCGATTTCTGAAATTCAATAAGGCGTTTCTCGAAGATGATTGGTGCTGTGATACATATCTTTTCTCGGACGGGACAGGGAGGTGACAATTAATGTAGATAATGTAATTAGTATCTCGTATTTGTACTGGAAGATCATCCTCGCCGGGCAGCCTTTTCCAAACAGTTAATTAAGTTAAAGTAGCCTTGCAGAGGAAACAGTTCCGCCCTGTGGGTTTGATTAGAATCGCGTAGAAATGGTAAATGTATTCTGTCCAGGTTAACGCTGCATTCGTCACTGATACGATCCACACGTAGGCGAGCTCTCCACAACGAAACAAACGGAGGAATCGATATATAAGATTTATGCAATAACGAATATTCAAATAAACAGAACAGGATGTTGAAGCGACAGGTGTGCTTTATGGTCTTTGTTTTGAAAGACAAATTTGAGGTCATTTATCAAAAGTAGACTCTATAACAAAGAGAGCGTAATGAGCATTTGCTTGTTTAATATCTACCACTATTGCGCCGTGATTGTTGTACTAAACAGAAACGAAATAACGAAGAGCCATTAATTATGCAATTCTTCTCTTGGTTTCAGATAAAAAAGGTACGTGCGATTACTCCTGGACCCAAGCCTAAATACGGGTAAGTATACACTGCGTATTACGCACTGAACACGAAATGTATATTTACCATAGTTTTTCCTTTATCTTAACATATTGTACAGAATGTTTGTGTAAACCACATGAAACACGGTTAAATGACCTACAACAATGCAACAACAATGGCGTAGAAGCTTGGAAATACCATTTGAGTTCAATAGCATATACATACAAAGTATACTTGTTACACGAAACGTATGTCGGTGATTCTGAACCTGAGCCCATCGTGTGTTCTTCAACTGTGGCTTTCAAAATTGCAATAACGAAAGCATTTATTTCTAAAGCTGAAAAATAAATACCTGTGAATATGGTTTAATATTGCTTATATCACTGCATTCAATACCGGGATATTGTTGAATAAACTAAAAAAGAAACTAGAAAAATAAAATAGAAAATGCGTATACGTTTTTATAACTTTCGAACCAATCTTATAAGTGCCCCTTGCGTTGACTGTCAGATTGAGATCATACTCTCTACAAGGATCGTCAAGGGTGATGCCTCCTCATGCAACAAAAAGAGCGGACCAAGGAGCCTGCAATAAAATCTTAATTAGTTCGCGTTTTACAATATCCGCCATGGAATGAACAGCATTAACAAGAGAGATCTGACGACGGATGTGTGGAGACATTTTCAAAGAGAAAAATCCTCGTTATTAAGTCAACTTTTTTTCACACGATGAATAAATACCAATAACATCGATGTCACTGAAGATAAAAAGGTCATATAAATGAAAATAAAAGGCTAAAACACATGCGTTAGAAGACGGAACAGCCATGCAAGGAACAAGCCTGTTGAAAGCTAATTGGCTTCGAAATCAAAGTCGGACACGGAGCCTTAAAAGAGTTAATAAGTGTAAGAGTCTGAGTTCAAAAACATATACTTCAATGGATCAATTCAAACCTGTACTATGTGTATGCGTTTGGGGTCGTGTTTATTGGATTTTGATTTTAAAATTAAAATGATGATTAAAGCCACATAAAAAAGCTTGCCAATAATCATTCATGTCATGGGTGTTGGTATTGTCCACGTGTTCTATATATATAACCACGAGGCTGGGCAGGTGGAAATAACCAATGAAATAAAAAACGTGACTTAATTAGTTAATACAATTGTTGGCGAAGTTTGAATTTATCTTCATGATTTCGAAGTCTAATCGACCGTTGATTTCGTGACAGAAGATGACATGAGTGACGCAGCCTGCTGAAGCACCGCCACCACATATAAACGTAAGAGTCAGCCCCACAACAGACAGACGCTAGAGCTCTCCTGCAGTGGTAGTTACATCAAGATCATTTTCTCTGGTATACTTGCGGTCCGAGTGGCTTGTTCTCTACGCTTCTGGCAAGGCTTTGCTTTCATTGTATCGGTACACCCGTTGGCGCCATGGTGCTTGTTCATCTCTGAAGGTCTGCTCCATCTTGTGAGTATAATGTCTATTTGACTAACTTCTCCATATAATTTCTTTTTCCGTGCCAGACCATAAAGTAAGCTGTTATATGTCTATGGTTTATATGTGAGACACCTTGTTTTACTTCACCTGATAAGTGCCTCGTTTAAGCCGATAAAAACGAGTTTGCCTTTAGAAGGGAAATGCTGCAAGTTCATTATGCAGGTCTAACATTATATTAAAAATAAGAGTTTATTACAATACATTAGAGATATTAGACAGACTTGCAAAATAAATTAATACATCATTTCATGTCCTCGTGGTGCAGCAATAACTCACTCTAGTTAACTGACATGTGTAGTGTTTTGACACACAAGTCTTCCGTGTAGCTTTATGTAAAGGGATGTTAACGCACGTTCACTTCACTGTGTTGTGTTTGGACACTGGCTTCCACTTCGTCTTGTCGTATGAAGAAAAACATTTTAGGTACACTCAGGTACGCCATGTTGTGGTGTTTTATTGAGTCACACGTTTCAGGTACACGGTGGTGTTTTATCTAGATACATATCAAATCAGAATTGCGTCGTTTTATAAGAACAACAACCATCATTTCGAGCTCTAGGACACAAACATTGCGACCGCCATGCCCCTTTGCTGTGCCATGTGGTAGGCTACATAAGTAATGCATCATATGCACGTTTATTGGGTACACGCGGACGAACGTCTTGGCGCGATATGCCAGTCATTTTCATCAAATGTCATGGCCATGTTAAACTTTGAGCGAATTTTTCTGGAACATTTTCTAAACTCTTGTAACGATATCTATGCCGTCAGATGACTACCTGCCAATGCTCACACGAGGAGAACGTATCTTCTTCTTTTAACAATTGATGATACTCGACATATTTTAGTCTGGAACATTGTCACAAGTAGCACGCTAGTTCACCGTTTTAGTAAGTACATTTTTATGCGGTGATACTCGACAATTCTTTCTTAAAACAAGGTCGAAATACGCCATCATCACGCGATCACCATGAGCATAGAAAATAGAAAATTTCAAACAATGGAACCCTCTTTCCCCTATTACTTTCCTTGCAAATTTGGGAAGACATTCAAGAAGTTGGAACCCCAATATCGCACAATATATGGCAGTGTATGTTCTTAAGCGAACTTTCAAGAGAACGAATATTCGCTGCAAAGTTATATCGGGTTTTAATTACGGCATTTGCTATTGGAAATTCGGCTGTTGATGCCGTTGCTTTGGGCCTATTGGTAATGGCTCATAAAGAAGTGTGTTAATTCGAGCTTGACGCGTATCAGCCTCCAGATCTACAGAAGCACTTCGCTAAGATGCAATTAAAAATCAAACAAGCAAAACGAACACGAATAATCGTTAAGATCGCCAGAGAGAGATGCAAGGATTTTATTGAATAGCACTTACCACTTACCAGTTGTGCATCGCAAATCAAAAGCCTATCAAGATTGAGTAAAAGAAACCAGCAAGAACATAACCAATTCGTAGCACAGACATCGCAGATTAACGGACATCATATCGCTTTATCATCGATTGAATCAGATTATGCCCCTATGAATCATTTTCACTGAAGCATTATCTAAAGTATGATGAGGCATAACCCATCTTATTAGAACATAAACCTCGTGATAATGCTATTAAAAAGCTTTCCAGCACAAATCACGGTATTTCCTGCCTGAGGACCAATTTCTTTAATTTCATCCACCGGCTCCGATGTTTTTTTTTAAGACATCACTTGCGGTTTATATGCCTATTCCACTTGGATTAGACGTGGTTTTTATGAAAGATTGTATCCATTTCTTTGATAATTGGACTTGAATAGATTTGCAGCTCGCATTTCGGCGTCAATGACTTTTAACAAAATTATCAAGCAATCAATTTTATTTGATTGGATTCATAAAGAAGCATACCCATTCCAGTGAGAAAAAAGAAAATCGTACTCGGTATTTGAGATCATGCGGTGCACGTGGTATCCACTTTTTTCATTTTGTTCTAGCAAGTGTTTCAATAATCTCCACACACGCACGGTGGATTATAACTTCTGTGGTTGGCTTACTTCTCGAGATTCAGTGTATGGTCTTTGAAGTAAACTCAGATCGCTCGAGTATCGTAACGGTAATTAGGTCTTTCAAAATTTACGTTATTTTTTTGAACTTATGTATTGTCAGTTGAATGAGACATGGTATAAATCTTGAATAAATCTTGAATTCTGATACATTATGACCTTTATAGGCAAGGCACTTTGGCGATTTGGTACCCCGTTGTAGTTGGATACTGTGGCCATGATAGAGTCGTTCTTAAATAAAGACGTTTCCAGTGTCACTGTGAATGAACAGAAGCCAATGCAAGCGGTCTCCTGGCGTCTGTACGTACTTAATTAGTCCGTCCCGAGGTGAGCATATAGTGCTAAAATAGCGAATTGCCACCTGTGTATGTAACCATTATCAAATATGTTTCTTGAACAAATAAAAATGATTAAATATGCCCCTCCGGACTTTTCTGGGAATGCACATTAACCCCGCTGTTTTGATCAACATTTCTGTAAAAATGACTGTAAACCGTTTTTTTTTTACAATAGCAGATCACAAAATGTTCAAGTGTGATAAACGTGCGTTTACGTTTCGTGTAGGTACCTATGACGTCACCTACATGTATGTACATGAAGTCTTAGTTTATAACCATAGATATAGCATGAAATTCTAAGAAAACGGATTGTGTAACACAGAGAAATGCAATTTACGGTTATCTTTCATTAAGAAGCCTAATGGTTTGCGCCTTTAGCGGACACAGCTGGAGCTACGTGGCAAAGAAACGATACAGCGACAAACGTAGAGTGCGGTTGGTGCGAATTTCACACGAGGCTGTGATACAACTTGTCGCAATCTGAAAATGATCGATTCCAGTGGAAATACCAAATGTGCACAAAACAGCGATGGACCTGTTTTTAGACATTGCGATTCCACTTGAACATTTGTTGTGGAGGTTGATGTAATAAAAAAATCCCGTTTTGTCTAATGGCGACATTTGCGGAATGTTAATGTATCAGGATTGCAATACGCGGATACTATAATGTGATAGCCAGACGGAGTCTTTTAAGAATTAGGACTCTAAGTACCATTCTCTAAATTTTGCATTATTTTTGGGCTGATTTTTTTCTTTGCACATACTTTGCACATCGGCCATTTTTTTGTGACCGGGTGGAAACAAATTGCAGATTTATTTGAGAACAGAAAACCAGTTAATGTATCCTCAAATCTATGTCTATCTTTTAGACATATGCAAACAAAGAATATTAAGTTCATAATAATAACACACAAAACTGTATTAAATAAGACGTACACAATTTAGGTGTGGCGTCATTATTAGTCATTTCTTCAGGACCTCAACCCATCAGATGTCAACAAAATCATCACACAATAGTCCGTCTAACATATCGAATTATTAAAATGGAGGAAACACTTTATGAAAGTGATGACAATACATCAATGGACTTATCAGAGTTTTGGCAAGGACGGCCTCCATGCATTTGATCAATTACGGCAAACCTTGACCCTCTCCTTATAGAAAGTCGTCACCAGTCACTGAACTACGCGTCATGCGAGGTAAATCCCTGGTTCCCATGGGAAATTGAACGGACAAACAGGTGGTAGAAATCCGGTGATAATCTCTTTCACCTTCCGAAAAGACAATTAAGTCAAGGTAATAAATAATATCAATGTCATAACAGTGTCACCTGGATCACCTGTCGTCGTCGATTGAAAATATCAAAGTGTTCTGACTCGCCTACATAGTAACCCTGCTGTATGTTGCCTGAACCACGTATTGTAACTTACCCTTTATGGACCGCTGAAAGAATCTTGTTATAAAGACTCTAAACAATGGCTTGTTTCTTGATTCATTACTATTGTTATTATTTGCCGATGTAAGTGCGACAGCCAGCTTTTATAACTAGGTATTTTTATTTCAATGAATTACGATGCGTATTCTTCATAAATTTGAGCATTGATTGAAAAAAGTTATTTCATAACATTTGCATCAACAGAAACACTCTTAAGGCATCAGACAATCCACGGAAATGCGTGGGGCTGCTTTGATGTTCCCCAAGCAGCTCTATGAAAAATAAAGTCCATGTGACTGATGTCTCCGTGCATATGTCAACAGGTATCGTTATTATCCATGTTCTGTCCATCTTTTGTATTTTGAAACCGCACAAGGCATGTTATTATGTGTTTTTATAGATGTGTGTGTGTGTGTGTGTGTGTGTGTGTGTGTGTGTGCGTGCGTATACTTTAGGCAACCCCATTTCAATAATCAATGTAGTTCACTGACTCGAAATATCTAGTTGGTGTCTGGATTTTTAATGCAACTTTGCTCTCAGCGATGACGGGTTGTGTTTTGTTGTAAACCGAATCGATGCCTATTGTTTTAGGTGGTCTAACTCGGATTTTAATTTCAGTAACCACATGATTATATTATTGTTATCTGGCGTGCATAGGGCCCTCGCCAATTTAGAGGCGATTAACATACATATTGCAGGTACTGGTTTTTATTTCTTATTTAAACTTGTTAAATACTAATGTATTTCCAACTGAGAACAATATTTGGCACTTTAAGTCACGAAATGTTGTAACTAAAGGAAATCGAATACTTATGACTTTGTGGCAAGTATGTTTACTGTACATATACCACATTACACCCATGTTTGGTCAAAAATGCGCCTTTGAACAGGTGGAATCCATCAAAAATCACTATGTTTTTTATATTAATAAGTTTTTACTCATTTTACATTATGGGTCCAAACATTAAAGCTAGTCCATAATTAAAGCGACTAGGGGCCAATTTCTATAATATTTTATTAAAATATAATGGTGAAAATGTTTAATTGTAAATTTCGAGCAAAGATATAGAGAACCTTGCAGGCGAGGCGTGATTAAAACCAAACATGCGTCTTAAGGAACTAATTGGTTGGTCAGCAGTTGTTTGTTCCACAAGTGGCTAGCTTTGTTTTAAATCAGTTTTCTGTTGCAATGCACTGCGTTGACCCACTGACGTTTTTAATACAAACACCCAATGGGCTAGAAACGGCGCTGTTGTTTTCCGATGTTAAGATATGTTGATCTCTATTCTGTTTACAGTTTTTACTTGGTACACCTGGTGGATCTTTGTAATTCTGATGCTTATTTCAAACCTAATGAAGACATAGACCCTAAGATCGACCCAAATGAATGTTCGGTTCAAGGTTTGGATATTGCAACTATATGCACATGGGTATGTCAGGAACCGACATTGGTTGTCACCAACAGTGGTGTGTACATTTGTTATAACGATGCTTTCTCAAAAAAATAAAAAAATAAAAATAAAAATAAATAAATAATAATAATAATAATAAAAAGATAAATAAATGAAATTAAAAAAAAAAAAAAAACTGCAATGTGCTCGGAAATGTAAAGTAGAACTTAATTTACAACAGGACTTTATAATATTCGTGATTAATTTAGCCCAATATACGTACATGTAACATTCAGTACTGCCGACGGTGGCGTTTACACATGTAGCCTATATCAATACAATCTTGGTTCGGTTTTGATGTTTTAATGCTTATAGTTTCATTGTGCAATGTACTTTTAACTACAGCACTGTCCTTGATCGTCGGGAATTCTAGATGACGAGATTCCTCGCCGTTTATTTGGTATACTCAATAGATTAAATTACACCAACCAGCAATGACTCTCAAAATGACGAAAAAATCGTTGCTTTTGATAATTACGACATCTAATTAGTTATTTTTCTCTCTCTGTCTCTCTTTCTCTCTCTCTCCCTCACACACACACACACACCTAAAATGTACATTTTCGCCCTTTATTGATGCCTACATATATCTTCCAACATTTATAAGATGAACAGTATAGTCACATGTTCAGGTCAAATGAAATTACTGGTATCTTCACGTACATCGTCTGAAGTACAGGTACAGACCAAATGTAATTCCAGTTTTCTCGAAGCAGCACGGATGGGACGAATTGGTTTCTCGGGTTTTTTTCCATGTAACTCCATCACCTAGTGTTAAAAGGCTAGTGTAATATTTGTGGTTGGTCTCGGTGGGATGTATCCGTTGAGTTCCAAATGGGTCTGGATTATTCAAATCCATTCAGCAACTAATACCAAAGGGAGATATTGGTACTAATGAAATGTTTGAACAGGGAAGTCGGTTTAACCGTCTGGTTAGTTTTATCAAACATGATTAACATTGGAGTTCATATGCACGTTTGAGCAATGCTATACCATATCGGTCAAATCAGTGCATCTCCATAATATTTCGGTTCGCCATTTGCTGCCGAGCATTTTTATTTAATTTTACAATCATGAAAGGCTTTTCTTTTTGCATATTTTCGTACATTATTGAATCCTGTGTCTTCTCTTTAAGTCAGTACAATTAGTCACAATTCAACCGTTTTATTTCAAACATATATTTTCCATTTCACAATATTCATTAGCAGAATTGTCTTAATAGATAAAGCATTTATTTTGTCAGATATTTATCTCAGAAGACGGTTATTTGTAAGCATTACTTACAGTTTAAATAGAACGCCAATCAATCATAATATTATAGGATAATAAAGGCGATAAAGTTAATGTCTATAAAGCTCTCTTAGTATTACATTTAAGAATGTCACTTAACGAGGCAGAGTTTTTTGTCATGTTTGGCGGTTTTTGCGTGATTGTTAGTCGCAGTCCAACAAATGAAGCTCTATTTACACGTACCTAAAAGCGAAAGAGTTGTAATTGCTTTTGAATTGAATTTTATCACGCAATATTGAGATATGTCATGAATTGTTATAAAATACTCGACACTTAAAATTGGAGATGAGTCGTTCTTGGATAATTGGAAACTGATGTAATGGGGCAATTTATGAAGTAATTGGGCACTTGACTCTAATATCTAGATATGGCTATCATTGATAATCCAAACACCGATCAAAGATTTTTTTCAGTTTCATTCTGTCCACAAAAAACTACGTGTTTAGTCGAAAGGGGATAATAAAAAGATTGGATCGATGTAATAGAAGAAAAGAAATACCCTCATGGTCGATGGGTATATTTGTTCATGCCTTCGGTTGTTGTGTGTGAATTCTATTGGCGTCACCAACACAGTGCAGGTTGCATAACTTCACTTTGGGGGCTTGACTCGATCATCTACAAACAACCCAAAAAGATACAAAAATAGCTGAGAAATAGAAATAGAAGAATGTTGAACTGAAGAACACATTCTCAGCTCAGATGTATTCCGGCTTACAGGCATCAGTGGTTTAATACCGTGTTTGGTTTCAATTGATCCCAGGGCGGTAATCAGGTTAATCTTTGGTCATTCGATCTTATATGTTGGCATTGATCTTAAGTGTATAGACTTAAGCTTTCTCTGATATCTAATTAGATTTATATGTTTTACATTCCCAAAGAAATGAGGCAATCACGCTAATGTGCCTAAGAGCCCTTCACAAGGTTTTATCTTGCTGCGAATCTTCCATTTGCTCTTCCAAATTGTGCATATTTTTGTTGAATTACAAGCTAAGTTTGGATGCAAGTGTTGTATATAATGCATCTACGTAGTAATGAAATGCAGCAACGTCATATTCTATAAATTTAATTGAAAACACGTTATTGGTGTTGTTCTTTTTTTAGCAAACTAGGTAAAAGACAAACCACACAGGTTGGCAATTACAAAAATAAACAGTGAGAAGAAACAACATGATTTTAAGGGAGTCGAAATAAGGAAAGGGCTTATTTTACAAGTGTTAATACAATTCGTTGTCATTATAAGGTTCACAAACCCGTAAGGTTCTGTAAATTTTATGAGGGACACTAAATTGGGACCCTTCTGGACAGATACATATGTACGTAAAATTTCACTGATAACAGCTGAGGCTTGGGACCATATTTCCAAGAGAAAATCTGGGGAGTGTCATGGGACATGTTGCGTTGCTAAAATCATAAAGTTGATGTCAACTGAAACACGATGACAACTTTGTTTTGTAAGAAGCGCCAATCTCTCGCCCCCCCTCGCTTGCGGCACCACTGACACGAATGACTGGAAGGACTCCGCCATAGCCAACTGATATTTACTTGGACGTTTGATTGAGTGAAACCCAACAACCATAGCTCAGTAATCATTTATTACTTGATTACCTTGATAAATTACCAGGAAAACGTACTTGACACCTGTCGCAGCCACTTTCATTTTTTTTCAATGTTCGCGCACATTCGTTGAATATGTCAGCTTCATTTCTCTTTTTGGTTCTTTCCTTTACTTTTTTGGCGTGGTCGCACCCTTAAGGCACGGAGTTGTAACACATTTCTCCTTTTCTTTTGTTAACTTTCCTGTTCACTTTAAGTGATTTCACCGTGACTTTATAACGCTTTCTCGATTGATTTTTTATATTCGTTGACTGGATGCTTTCCATTTCTGACATTGATGTCGAGATGCTTGACTTAAATTCCTTCCTCTTGATTCGTTCATAAGTGTTAACATTTTGTACATATTTCTTTGGTGAATTATAGGCGAGGCATAGTTGGGAGTATTAAAATAAATACTCACAGGTGAAATTAGGGCACGTAGCACCCTGAACATTTTACAAGGGACTCAGAATTTGTCATTTTGATTGAGAATTTCATATCGGCCGACTTACGAACAAGCATCCTCTCGTTTTGAAAGTTGTGCGAATCATCAAAAATATATTTTCTGGGCGTGTTTTCTAACATTATCTCGTACACAATAAGGGCCAGGACGATATTTTGATATTATTATTAATACCTAGTGTTGAAATGTCTCAAAAGGACTTAAGTGAACCTAGGTATGGCCTCAATCTATAAGGAATAATATGGAGTAATTTTACTTGTTATTCCCATTTCTGTGTTACATGATTGCCTTTTGAGCATATCACTTTTCCACTTGTTTTGCACTACTCTGGACTACAGTTTAAACGATTTTGCCTACACTTGGAATGAAAAAAAAAATACACTCAGTAGATTTACTCAGACATACATATCTGACCCCTACCCTTAACACCCAATCTTTCACTCCAATATTTTTTGTAATACACAAAAAAAAAATTGCGATCTCTTTTCCTAAGGCGATATAAAAACAGATGGCATCACCGTGCAGTTCTGTCTGCAGACGTAGAGACGCCACGCTCTTAACTTCCAGTGGAAAGAAGTGGCGACTTTTGAACCCTACGGTGTACCGCGAAATGTCGCGAGCCGCTTGTGTAATACCGCCGATGTCGATAATTTCCTAGGTGCCTTAACAAACAGATGCGCGAGTCAGTTTTGTGATATCAAGTGTAATTACTTTGACACTAGCGTCAAGTCAATTCCAAACGTTATTTTATTTCCACGCGCTTACGTACATTTGCAGGCTTTGGGCTACTCATTCCCGTTTTGATAAAAAAGAAACACTTCAAAATATGAATGCCACGCGTTTGAAGTAACTGCAAGAGCATCACTTTTATTTTGCTCAGCAGTTTACTCACCCCATGATTTGTTTAGAAATTATTCACGTAAATATCAAAGAGTACCTGTCTCTTCCATTCGCTGCCTCACCATACCTAAACGTAACCAAATTTATAATTAAAACAGTGTGCCGCGTGCGAATAAGTCTCCACGATAACCCTTGCTTCCTCATTGATGTTTTTATTTATCAGCCTAAAACATCCCATGTATCCTGTTGCTAAAAGGGATCGTCGGTAGAATATGATATTGACAAGCGGCAATGCAGAACGAATACTGAAAGAAAAATTAAACGAGAAGCAAGTCGCTCATGTCCCGAAAGTTCGGCCCTACCTTCCGCCGACGTAGTAGTAATTGTTTCCCACTGAGCATGTCTTATCAAATTTACCATACCGGATCGATTGTGGCGTAATACATTGTTCATTTTAATGTGACTGAAGTAGAGCAACCGTTTAGCCCGCGAAAGAGTTCATAAAATAAATCATCTCTTTATCCAAGGGTATTAAATTAATAACCTTCTCTTGGTAAGGAATATAATGTTAGCTATATGATGCACATTTTAGTGTTATCGATATTCTATTTCTCTTTTATCATCATTTGTTGTATCAATATACAAAGAAATGCCACTTAAATTCGATATGTGCTAGGCTGACGCGCGCACGCGCGCGCGCGCGCGCGCGCACACACACACACTTACACGCACAAACGTTCGCGCGCAAACACGACCGCACCCTGTCCACTCTTAAATAATCCTGGAAACGCGCTGTGTTTTCGAGCCCTATGATGCAATTGCAATTAAGCTATTGAGCTAACACTTGTAGTTCAAGTGCCAATCGTGTATTTATTAATCACTTTTTGTCGTCTAGCCGACAACGTGTTAAAATAGTCAAAGTCATACGCAAAAGCCGTGATCTCAGGTGACTGAAATGCCCATACACCATTTAAGTTAAATAAAGCAAGAAATCATCTTAAAGTTTAATGCGCTACTGTTCTTTCATTGCACATGATCGGCAAAATAGTTGCAGCTTAAATAAATTTCGCCATGATGCTCAGTGTGATATAAACATGCAGACTGTATATAAGCATGCAGGATGTTGTAAAAGTTGTCTGCACACATCGACGTTTATCGCAAGACAATCACGAAGGTGTTCAAACCACTTGTGTCAGTTCTTTTACTTAAAAGTACACTGTCCGCGTAATTGTGTCTACATATGCTGCAAAGGTACCTATTTTTATACTTTATACCTAAAAAACGATGGTACCCCTCAAATAAAAGGAACCCAATATTCTTCTTAAATGTGCCTGGAAAAAATCGTTGACGGCCTTAGTGACTGGCCAGTCGTTTAGAAGTAAGTGATTTAATTAGAAATGTCTTAAATTAGAATTGTCATAAAACATGTAAAGTTACCAGTCGAACAAAAATCCTCTAGTATTAGAAATAGGCTTCTTTTTTTCTAGGAAAACTCCATTTGGTTAAAATATTCCGGATATGACACCTTTAAACTGCACATTATCAATGCTGTCTCTATCTCTATCTGAAACAATAACCAGTGTTTAATTGAGTGTGACACACCTCAACAGGCATAACCCTGTGCCCATAACTGTTAGTCTCTTTGAATATTTATAATTGTCCGAAACGAATCTCCATCGGCAAAAGATCGCTTTGGCATTCCATGCTCTCTTGGGACATTATGTTTCTTGTTGCTCCAGATTATTTGAAGTGTTATACAAAAAAGTTCCGCCTGCGGGGCTGTCTCATGGCGCCTTAAATCCAATATGATCACTTTTTTCTCAGCGACGTAATATGCTTATGGAACTCGAGGTCTCCCGTACGTAATGGTTTGTGACTGGGTAAATATAGTATTGGTCGATCTCTTCCGTCTGTTGCTTGATAAAATGTCATGGGGGGAGAGTTTCACTTTGTGAATTAGTAGTCAAAATAGATAAAATTGGTTCCTTGTAATTGTTGCCATATAATAGGACCAAAAAGGTCAATATGCATTGTGGCTTGTCTATGGGAGTAGATATTACGTTTTGCCAACACTGCATGCTCCCAGTGTGGTCTGGTTGTGGTCGTTTCTTACTTCGTCAGCATAGTCTTGGGTCATCGGCGTTCTATGCCATTCAGTATGAGAATGTATCGACCCTGCCTTTTGTTATGTCTTAAACTCCATTTAGGAAAAAACTGGATCCCCCTATGAAGGGCTGTCTTACCCTGAAAAAATCCACCTCCCGGTCTTTGTTTGGCACTCTGAGTCAAGTACCTACAGGTCATAAGGTGCGAGAACAGTCAGGTTTACGAAGCCACCAGGCCATCAAGATTGCTAAGGCGTGACTTGATTGGAACTGAACTTTACAGATTTCCCTGCAATTAGAGCAATGATCACCGAGCCGAAAACCAACGGCAAAGGACCACGTTCTTCTTACGACCAATAACTTGATCTTCGTGTTTGTGTGTTTCAAGGACGCTGGTATTTACCGGTGCAGAAAGCTGAAATGACCCTTATCTCTTTCAAATTCACAGTGGCATTAATACTTGGGAATCGTGCTCATTGAATCGTCAGTTTCGTGCGGAGGTTTCGGTATAGAATTGCCTTCCGCCTTGCACCAAGCGGTCAGTGGCAAAAAGTGCATATGTATTAAGGCTTCAAGGACGATTCAACACAAAGCTGTATTCCCGTCTGATTAAACGGAAACCATAGAAAAGTGGACAATTTTTTGATCCCTAAAGAACAAACGACAGGCTCTTGCATGTCTACGTATTCTGGTGATTGCAAATTAAGTCCGTTGATTGCACATGCGCACATGGTTGTTGATTGTCGTACAAGAAAACGCCGAAGCCGCTGTCTAGTAATACTTTCTGATATTTTGGTTTAACGCGAAAAAATTAATGAATTTATTGCGTAACAAAACATTGTGTTAATGTGATTTAAAAAAAAAATGATGCCCCAAGATGTCAGTGTTTTCATGTAATTACACTGGCGTATAACCGTCGTTCACATATTAACCAAATTATATATTTTCTTCAAAATGCACAATTATTGTCATTTTCCCCAGTTTTCTCTTTTTCTATGAATTTCAAGTTGTTAAACTGAAAAAACGTTGCCGACAGTATTGGACTTGTCGAGATTCATTTGGACTTCAGTTTCGTAACCTGCACCAACACACGGAGATGACAGAGTGCCCAGGTTAATTAAAAAGATAAAAGGCGCGACCTCGACGCCTTCCTTCTAATGAAAAGGGTTGGTGAGAGAACGACCATGATTAACGGCGTCCAGGATAAGGTGGATGATACGAGCACGTATCTAGCTACGCAAATACGGTTGACAACAACTAACACCGAATTGCCTGGTTTCATCGCCCCCATTTTCTGCTGCATTTACGAAAAATGGGTTTTTAATCTGCCCTTTCGAATAAAGTTCAGCTCAAGGCTTAATCTTTCTTCACTCACAGTCATTAAAGACGGCTTAATTGTCATATTTTCCCGGAAACGATCTCAGTGATGTAGCCAAGTGACATTTTGTTGATAAACAATGGAGATTAAAAGACGCTATTATAAAGGGTTTGTGGTTAAGTATAAAGATAACAACCCCCTTTAAATTAAAAGGTAATGATTGTTTCAGTTATAATTTTGGATCCCTGATGCACCGTATTTTCCCAAGGTAAATAGATTTCTATGGTCCGGTGTGGAATTGCATTGGAATTCTGATTAATTTTAAACAGAACAATCGACGTTAGCTTAGGAACTGGTCATTATGAATGTAATTACCTTATATTACTGACACAGTGCTCTAACGTAAGGAAACAATTAGAACTTGATACGAACTGCAAATAACGACCTGCATACGGAGATAATTCATGTCGTTGGAATCAAATAATGAGAACGCTTTTCCTCCCTGCTGTAAAGAGTGGGCGTAATTAAGAAACAGATATTTCCATAAGCACTTTGTTTGGCTTTTAGCTACAACGTCCGAGTAAGACTCCATAAAAATACGCCTCGTCTCTGGATCATAATTAAAACAAATTTAATTTCCTTTATTGTCAATAATAATGAGTAAAATGTCCTAAGTAGCCAGGCTACAGCAAAAAGCCACCGCAGAACAAACCGTTATTTCGCCCTTGTACCAGTTGATTCCTTCTAAGAAAGTAAATACATTAAAGAGCGCGTTTAAGCAGCTAGCTACGCTTCCAACATTGCATATTGCCGTCTTGGGAAATGGGTTATTTTATATGTAGACGTACTTTTATTAAACCAGTGTTATTTTTCCATTCATAGTACCGACGTTCCCTTTCAATGCGTGTGCAATGAATGAGATGGAAGCGACTTAAATATCCATAGTTTATGGATGTAGTATATAAGCTAATCAAATGATAATCTGTGTTATTGTTATGTGCTAATTCCCTTTTAGCAACAAAGTGTTCTCATGCTGAAAAGGCGAAATAAAACCTCTTCCGATAATGTTAACTAGGAAAGCACCCAGAGAACGTAGACCGCCGCCAAGGACCCTGCTCGCTAAACTGTAGTACATCTACTGCACAAGGGTGAAGATTATTGGCCAATATGTAATAACTTTTTAATTCGTGGATCCAGATAGTGATCCGAATCAGGGATCACCACCATTATCTGTTCACTTTAAAGTTAGCCAATTTCTGGCCTATTCTGAAAATTTCATCAAAATCCATTTATAACTTTTTGAGTTAAGCTGGCGACAAACAAACACACAGACAGTCACGCAGATGAAAACATAACCACCTAGGCGTCGGCAATGATGCCTTAAATGCTTACACACTTTCAATCTTTTATGACATTGCTTTAAGTAGAGAATATCCGACAGGTTTTGATTGATACTTTCGTCTCACGACAGCAGGCTAGTCGTCAGTTGTCATAAAAAAGTTATCAAATAACTTTCTGTTTACCTGAAACATTGAGTTTCCCGGACAGCAGTAATTAAAGCTGGGTCTTATATTGTAGTAGCAGCTGTCCTTGGCAGTTTTTATCAAAATGCCTTCATAAAGCTTTAGCCTTTCCTTACATATGAATAAAAAACATAATCAATAAATTCCACTACTTGTGATGGACATTCTAGGTTTTACACGTGAAGAATCATTAAGCCACTTTGGGTCCGAAGATCTTAAAAAAAAAAAAATGAAATATGTTGTCCGGTCAGACTACATTGCACTGTTTTGTTGTTAGAAACTATGGTTGAAAACAGGCATTGCGTTGACATCGCTTTGCTACAATTTCACCAACTCTATAACATAATTTAAATTTACTCGTATATGGGTTGCATTTGCATTTCACTTCTATAAAGAAAATATACCTATGGTTAGTAAGAATCAGTTTGACCAGCAATGGTGTTGCATATTATACAGCGAAAGATAAACTTTAATAATAAACAATCCAATGTCGTTCATCTTTTCATCAGTGCGTTTTTGCTGCTTATTTTATGTTTAAAATATTAAAGACGATTTTTGGCAAGCACTGGGCATTTCAGACACCCTTGGTAGAAAATTGTGTCTTCTTTGTATCCAGTACCTCGCAGATCGACCCTTCAATGGGAATAATATGCGACTATTACATCAAATGAGTAAAGTAAGTCGGTACTTAATTGATTTGATTCTGTCACAATGCTTGTCATCACTGAAACATTATGGAGTGGT
This sequence comes from Lingula anatina, assembly GCF_001039355.2. The sequence goes on along the minus strand of NW_019775470.1, from coordinate 239,339 downwards.
TGTAAAAAAGGACAATACCGAATTTTCATTTATTGTACTTTCGTCTTAGATAGCATGAGCTCGCACTGTATAAACCGTGGTAGAAGTATTTTGAAAATGTTTTGACATGAGGGGAATCAAAATCCTTACTGAATACCTTAAATGATATTGTACACTTGAAAACCCTTAATGCTGGTCCCGGAGTTTTTGAATTATCACGCTGAGTATTCATTATTTATCAGTACAACTTGTAAGTGAATTATAATAGTTTGATGGATTTTATTAATGCATGATTCAAATTAATACCGGTTCATTCAACATGTTCGTTTGATTGCAATATCATTTCATGCTAAGTCTCTGAGCGAAGCATTGTCACTTCAGCCTTTAAATAAAGTATTGTAACCATATTTGCATTCCTACTTGGTAGGTAAGCGCGATTTCGCCTATGCAACAAAAGAGGTTCGGTACACATAGAGACGATCCGGTTATGATGAAAAGAATCTTTCATCACAAAATGAAGTAGATGAATGAAATCTTAGGGTTTTGAAGTGTTTGGATGCAGTTGTAGCACTTCATGAATACACACAAGGGAAGCATGGAGTGTAACCAGGTTATGACACGGTATTGCATGTAGTTTCGCAGGGATGAGTTTGCCATTACAGTCCATTAATTTTAAGAGAAATTTAAGCCGCAATCGATGTCTGTTTCAGATGTCACATTTAGAAATTTTCCAGTCCATGTAAAACGGTTTCGGTTTGGAAATCAAATGACGTTAACCTTAGATATTTGAATCTGCTATTCACTGGGATGTAGCCAAGGCAGTAGACATGACAGAGCGTACTTTTAAAGCGTTTAACATTTTAATACACGATTAATGGGTACCATAACTTAATGCATGGAAAGCTGGAAGCGTTATTTAGAATAAGTGTCGGTTGGACGCACGGCTACAGTTTTGAACACCCGCAAATTAGAGTCACATCTGTTGTTTTATTGACTATCACATGTGCAAATAAAAAAGAAATATAATAAAGATAGAAATATGACACAATCTCATGAACAGGGCAATGTTCAAGATGCATATTAAGCGAGTACGTATTTTTAGTCATTGCCTGACCAAATGCCACCGTGTAGTCTCAAAGAGTATGCTTTAAAGAAGTTATAGTAACACAGAATTTTGTCACATCATTTTCCGAAAATTGATATTTAAACTGATATTTTTGCTTGGTTTCTGCTTACTTTCTGAGATATTAATTTTTGTGGACTTTTTTGTTTTGTAGATTTTATCTGTGCTTTTTAAGAAACTCGTCCTAATAATCCATATACATTACAATCAGGGCATTTACTCTCGCTTCTTGTGCATCTTTAAGGTTGTTAAAGTACAAGATTATAAGCATGTTTGCATTTACAGAGTAGGAATAAATACACACATCGCATTGTTCAATAGATACTTTAACAATGCATCACATCTTCTTTTGCAGATCTCCCTTTTACAATGAGTACCTTCAGCAGCCATGTGGTGTTAAAGTGCACGTATTGACTGAGGATGAGAGCTTCAGGAACCATGTCAAATTAGTGATAACTATTTGATAGCACTGGAAAATGTGAAAAAACAGATCCAAACTTATAGATAGAAATTGAAGTGCGGATTTCATGAAACTTTTTAGATTGGGAGAGACTGACCACCTGACAGCTACGTGACCTATACAAAGGGTTTTCCCCCCTGTTAAGAGGGTCGTAATCAAAATAACCGCGGTTAGGCGCTGACTGACCTCCTACACCAGCTAATTGCCGTTGGATGGGTTGAAAGAAGCCAGGAACGCACATCAACCAATAAAATGTTTTCAAAATGACAAGAAATCGCCCAAGCCTGAGCGCGTTTCCTGGTCTGGAGTAATTATTTTCGTTAAAGACCATTGGAAAAGACAACGCGAGCATGGCAAGTTCAACGCACATGCCACGTCCCAACATTACAAACGTGGATGGGTTTACCGGAGGGCTTATCACCAACAAAGGTGAAATACCAGGCGGCAGGGAGCTAGAGAGCGCTGCACACCGTGCAGTTAATGTTACAGAGGCTCTATTGGAAGCACGGAACACCTCTGTTGCCGGAGGCGTCAATGGAAACATCTTCCCCGAGCTTTTTCGGTACAATTCCAGTGATTTTGACAAGACAGTTGCCGCCAATGAGTCGAGAAATTATCACATAGCTAAAAACGTCAAACAGATTCTAATCAAAGGTTTTCAAACGAACTTAGAAAATACTACGCGCAACGCCGACGGGGACGTGATTAGATACGCAAACACAGAAGCCAATAAAGAGTCCGGGTTTCCAGGAGCTGCTTCAGAATCTGACGGCGCTGCTACCACGACGCTCCGCAGCTGGTGGCCAAGTTACGGTGACTTCAACAACAACAGTGATATTTCTACTTCTTCCGTTTTTCAAAACACCACTTCAAGTGTTCCTTCCGATGCTAAGTCAATACTACGGTCAGGTCTTAAAAACTTGACCGATGAACTTACCAGCGGCTCTGATACTGATGGTGCTACGACTCCCCACACTGTCCAGATTACACTAAGCGGCGAGTCACGGCCTTCTCACTTGCAGCTTTGGACAAAACGTTTCACTGAGACGACCTTTACCGACCATTTCCGTGGCACGGTAGGGGATCAAACAACAGGCAGCTACTACAGAGGTAACTTTATAAATACTTTCAATAATGTAACCGATATAGACGATGGAATCGGCGTCGGAACTGAATCAGCTATCACCACGTCGTCACCTGGCATTGAACGCGCCGCTGATTTCTTCAATGTGTCCTCTATTAATAACTCAACACCGACTTTTAATAACAGTGCATCAGTAACGCATTTTACAGACCGACAAAACATTACCGCGGAATTGTTCGATGGTGCTAAAGCTGCCGCGCAGGCTTTCACGGAATCTATTAAAGACCCTGGAACATTTTTTACTTCATCACCTTCTGAAGCAGGTGAACTAAACAAACATTATTCAAGCACACCTGTCGGTAGTTCATCTGTAAACTCATCATCGGGCTATTTGAATTTAACTTCCATTACTCCACCTACTTTATCTGATCTATCGGAAACGCTGGTAGATAACTTAACACAGTCTAGCTTCCAGCACGAGGAACTGCAGTCAATATCGAGCTTTGCGCAGTATCCGGCTTATGATCAACTCCAAAGTGCAAAAACCGTCGCAAACACATTTCCGAGTGTTGTTGCGAACAGCAGTGATTGGACAAAACCCTCGAGTGTTGTTCGAGAGACGATAAGTGTCGTGCACAATGTCACTGGAAGTTTAACCGAAGCGCTGACCGCTAATACATCCTCTCTTGTTACCGAGAGGCTGAAAGAGAGCTTTAACAGCACGTGGTCGACGAACGCCGCGGCTGCAGCCGGCGCTGGTCCCCATGGAGAAAGCGCGTTCCTAGGGAATACCACCCTGGCAGACCTCATGTGTCCTAACGCCACTTGGTGCGTGTCTGTCACCACCGAGTACGCCAACGTGACCAATGGTACAGAGGAGAGCGACGCGGATATACGCTACTGGCTTCTCTTCCTCCTCTTCATCCCACTGTTGACTATCTTCGGCAACGTTCTGGTGTGTTTAAGTGTCTTTAAGGAGAAGTCTTTGCAGCATGTGACCAATTATTTCATCGTCTCCCTGGCCGTGGCGGACATCATGGTGGCCTTCCTGGTGATGCCCCCGGCCGTTTATTATGAGGTGAGTGATCGTCTTGTCATATTTAGGGTCGTGGGGTGAAATACTTAAATGTTAACTTACCTTCATACACACACGCGGGCACGTGTACACACGCACGCATACACACGATTGTTATTGATAAAATAAATTAAATAATACACCTAAAACCCCCCTTTCTTCTTATTCAATTCCCTTTAAAGCCACCACCACATTTTAAAAATGTAGAGATTTAATCAAAATAAGACAGAGGTCTGCTGAGAAATTCTGTGAGGGATTGAGATGTCCAGTTTACAATTACATCGATGTACGTGGAAAGTAATCCAAGTCTGGCATACCATCAGTTAAACATTCTGTTTGCCACACTGAGTATTTGCGGTGAGACATTAAGTATATGGTTACTCCAGTTCTGGTGAGAGATGTATATCAACGCATATCAAAGCTTTATTTAGATTACTTATTTATGTGACTTTCGATTTAATCAGATGTTTAGGGTTACAAAATAACTATGATTTCTCCAGTGTTTAATAGCACGTTCATGTCTACATTAATGATGAGACAAGCGAATGCAAATCTTGGTCACGAAATATACTGCCAGATTCGGCTGAGTTGCATGTGTGTTATCAGATCTATTTCTCCTTGCGGGTTTGTTTGCTCCTACAACCACAGCAAGTGTGTTGTGCAGACTTCAACGTGCGCTGGAAATATGTTTATACGTAACCAGCCTTGGCCACGGGCAGCAAGATCTGTCTGTTAGGAATAATAACATTTGTCTGACTCTTTACTCCATGTATTCATATATTTGTATAGCGCATGCGAGGTATTCCATCGAGATAGCTCTTATGCATTACAAGTTCAAAAGAGAGATAGTGTCAGATTCATAAATGATGCACAGTAACGAGGTTCTGGTTTTGGTGTAAACTCTATTCGTTTTTGAATCATCTCGGGAGCTTTCTTTTGACATTCACATAATCCGTTAACTGACCTTATTGCTGTAACTATTACTTCTTCGGAAATGTTGTGTCGGGTGCAAATTACATAAATTTGCGAGGTGACATTTGTGATCACCGCGTTTCAATCTCTCAAACGTCGCTGAGATTTGATCTTGAAAATACAGGGGCGGATTTAGGCCGTCTTCTGGGTCTTCCGGAAGACGGTCAGATTTTCAAGTTTACATTGTCGGGCATCTAATGTTTTTTGTCGGAAGATGGTCAAAAATGGAGGATGGATCAACAAAGATAATTTGGAAGACTGTCAGAAAATATCTCTGGATCCGCCCCTGAAATAGGCATAATTCTTCGGTCACTCTCTCGTTGTTATTATGATTTCATGTGTAAAAAAAGCCTGGTGTAAAAGCACATGCAGCTGTGCGTGATTTGGACTACCCCATGGCAGTATATTGATATCAGTGGGACATCATGTAAACTGTTGATGCTCATCATAGGTTAAGGTACAAAATATTCCATTTGAAATTACAACTGCAATATTTTCACTGACACGTGATATCTAAGACAGTGAACTACTGCTACAGCTGATGACCGGGTGAAGAAAAAACGCTCACCCTACATGTACAAACGCTTGCTTTTATTTTCTATAACGGCAGATATTTATCCTCTACACCAACAACATATTGTTATAAAGGTATATATATTTGATACCATTCTTGATTTCTATGCCAACGCAAGAATACGTTCTATATTACTTTACGCCTTTTTTATAATAACACAACAAGTACCAGTCCACACATTCGTTTTCTGTACATAGCTAGATTTCATTCAATACCAATTTTCTCTCGTCTCATGTGCCAACTGAATATTACATACAATCTCAACCTACGGATGTCTATTTTGCCTCCTCACCCCACATGCAATTTTATAGAACAATCTTGGAAGTTTGCATGCGATCCTCAGGGTTTAATGAACGGCTCATCATGTCATGTTAGCTTTAAGAAAACAAGCAGGGCTACACCATGAGTTGAGCCGATTTTTTGCCTAGTTCCTTATTATTTCGTTAACTTGCTTATAACGATATAAGCGCGATATGTAAACATACGTGTAAATACACTGTACATTTTTGTCTAATTAAAGATTAACCCTCGACATTCTATATTTTGTCCACATTATATACGCGTTCCATTGTGTCGGCTCTTTGAGAAACTCTCAAGTCATTATTCCGACTCGTTGCCGATATTGGTTTTATATAAATATACGTGTCATTCAGATGGTCAATTATATCGCAATCGAGAAAAATTCGCCCCGGTCATCTTAGATGTATCTCTGTATCAGCTCTTTCAAGAGATGCTAGTCTGTGTTGTCAGTTCGCTTCCGCCTTCCTCCCCGGTGGTTTAACATCAACATGTATGAGCAAGTAAAAGGGAAAAAAGAACTCAATATCGGTTCATTTACCTCGGTTTTCAATAAGGCAGGGTCGTGCTGCGAGGCAGGGTTTTATACCCGACCGCTTAATACACGCTACTAGTGAATGGTGAAACATCTTTACGTGTGGTCATAAACCTCAGCAGTATAGAATTACTTTGGAAATTCACGTAGAGTTTGATAGCTATTTTTTTCATTTCAAGATTATGGTGTTAGGTCAGGCAAGGCGAATATTAGATAGTGGCCTTATTTATTTGCTTGGTCCTACGGATCCTCTGCGGATCCTCTCCACAAAAAGGCACTACGTTAAACGTTATTAGAAGTGATATTTTGGAAGGTACCGGTGAAAGGCAATGGGGGATAGATAAATGATTTTTGTGACCTTAGAATGAACAACACGCGGGCGTTGTCCTTCCCTCAATACCTAAAAGCCACAATACCTCCCACACGATGCAGTTAATAGTCATGTTATCTGTGCTTGTGTATGGGTTTTCTTTCCGATGACTTTGGCGAATCGTCTATAATGTGTGTATAACGGACATCACGGTACCATAGCCGCGGTAGATGGTCCGTGGTAGTGGAGAAAATATACTGGGATCATGGTGCCATAAAACAAGAGGATTAATCAAAAGAACATACCTTGTACTATTACATTCGATATTAAACCCACGCCTTAATTGCGTTGCCTTTTACGGAAATCGCGTTGTGACATTTTTAATAGAAAAGATGTGGGTTAAAAAAGATCCATATCTTAATTATATCTGTGTTAGGAGACAGTCTAACCAAAGTCGACCAGCTCACGGCGTTGTGAGAGATGCGTACAATGCACAGCGGTCTATTTATTGGGCAGAATCTCACATGAGTTTGGGTTAACTACTTGATGTCTGTGAAGGATTTTATCTTAGTTCAATCACATATCGTGTATAAGAGGTAGTTGAATGTCCCTGTGAGACTAGTAGACGCATATCAATCGCTTGTGAAATGCATGTCGGGTCAGGAGAACAGAGATAATCCATTGCTAAAGGCACTGTAGGTGTTTAAGGAGGTATGAAGGCGACATGATGTGATGCCAGCTTTGCATTTGCTATGAAGACGAACATAAACGCATTGCGTGTTATATAGTGTAATGTGTGTGTGTGTGTGCGTGCATGTGTTTGTGCGTGCGTGTGTTTGTTTGCAATCTAGCATTGTATTTGCCAATACAGTTCCAATAGAAAATGAAGTCCCTATGTCTCTGTAGAGGAACGGTATCCAAAACGAATGATATTTTGCTTCTGCATCAGTGTCCAGTCCGGCACTCTTACCCGTAGTAAAAACACATACATGGGTACTGATATCCGGCACTCTTACCCTGTAGTAAAAACACATACATGGGTACTGATATCTGGTCGTTGAAAACGGGAATATAATGTTTGTAGATAAAAAAGGGGGAAAAAACTTCTGTTCAGCAACAAAGAAGGCTTATTTCTGCATGTCTCTGTCACATCTTAACCTGTCAGCGGATGAGCATATGTCACGACGAGATGACATTGTTGCTGCATTTCCGTTGACAAATAGATTTTCTTCAACATTGAGTAAATGTTTCGGCAAGCCGCTGCCATTTGGAGCTTCTTTTTTTTTTTACAGTTTTCATTACTCATTTTGCCTGACACCAATTTTACCAAAAACATTAGTATGGTATCAGAAAATGAAAACGTAACAGGCGACGCAGATGAAAGGATTTTGATGTAATAATTGTCTATCGATTAGTCACGGCACCATTATTGCGACAGGTCTGTTCTTTCTAAATTACTGTACCTTGGTCATGTTAGGATTTACATAGACCAAATGCGTGTCGATGTTATTCATTTACCCGCCTTTATTTTCTTCTTATTTGAAATGATTATATCAAAAATGTAACTTTTGTGGATTGTTAGAATAGATTATTGGTGGGCTTTTCGAAATAACCCTGATTTAAACCTGTATCTTTCACAACAGGAAAATCGAATCGAAGCTAACGATCACATAAAAGGCATGTTGGGACCGCAGTCAAGGTCCCCCAAATATTAGAAATTCTAAAACAGGTTGAAAAGCAACCCGTTAGTACGCCCAGATCATTGATTCTTTTAGTGCATAAAGCCCTTAGCGTATTGCAGCGTAACCACGAACTTCATAGGTTTTCTGACCCCAAGTATAAAAATAAAACAGTCAATGCATTATCTGCTTAACAAGTCCCTCGTGTAACTGTATATTAATTTCACAGCTTACATGTACGAATACCATGATCAGTTTTCTTTCGTTTGTTTTAAACTGAAATTGCTTCATTACGGAATCCAACATTCAGACAACGATTATAAAAATTACGTGCCGTCATCCTATTATCTTGGAGGCAAGTTAACTGCCATTTCGATTATGCTTTATATAAATGACAAGAATAAATGACAACAAGTCTGAATGCTTTGATTCATCCAGTAGTTTATAAAAAAATTAATACTTAAATTGCCGTTGTATTACTTTGAAAATCGAGCAATAGATATATACTTTCTGTTATGTAATATTATGTACCAGTGATGCTCATATTTCCGATGCTGTGTAGGCTTAATTATTGTGGAAATCAGTTTGTTCCACAGTGTACTGTGTCCCTTAACACAAAGTGCACCCCGCCTTTTATTATTCCCACAGCTCATTCGCTACATTAACTTCTAAAGTATGAGTTGCACGCTGGTGATTCTTTCCTCATGTTTTTTCATTGTTTTATGCATGTTTTATTTAATCACGTTGAGATAATTATTGAGCATGCATGGCGGTTTTGGTTTATCTCCATTTGGACTGAGTAACAATAAATGCCAGTGTCCATTGTAGCGATGGGTGTACGATTGCCAGTTAAAGCCAAGCCTGTTCGACTGAACGCGGTTTGTCGGCTAATGCCTGATATTACGTATATCTGATACTTTGAGAATTGCCTAACTGGAATTTTGATTCATCACCCGGCCGTTGAGATCTCTATGTTGAACTGATTTCAGATGAGTTTTAGTGAAAATCGAGTGATTATGATATATGATTATGGAAGACGTGGACGTAGAGGAATAGTGAGTAGTTAATAATTGTCACCAGAATGAAAAAGTGCTACAAAGGTACATTGCCACATGATGTGCGCTTACGTGTATTGGGAGCATTTGTATTAAAGAGATTGGATTGTTAGCTAATCCTGCCATAGATCGGCACCTCTCTCTCTCTCTTTCTCTCTCTCTTTTCTCTCTCTCTCTCTCTCTCTCTCTCTGATGACTATAAGTAATTCCATCCAACCCCCTACATTCAACCTCAGCCCTACTCTGGGTGCCTCATGTTTACTATACGTCTGCCAGCGGCTTCGCGCTTCAGAAGACAGCATTGGATTAGCTGTCGGTTTAGTGAAACGTGAAGAGTGCGTTTTCGTTTTTTTCCTTAGTAATTTCGGCTCATTGCCCAGGCCCAGTGAAGCTCACTATGTACTTGTGTGCTCCATTGGCTTACGATGACCGCCAGGATCTTATGATTGCTGGTATGTAATTTTAGATGAAAGTGGAGGGGGGGGAGGGGGGGGATGTTTATATGAACCATGTCTTGGGGGAAATTCATGGGTAAAATAAAATAATAATAATAAAAAAGAAAATGAAATAAAATAATTAATCAGCACGAACAGAAAAAAACATATAAAAAATTGCACAGCTTGCTGTGGCGAATGGCGGAAACGATAATGCGTTGCCTGCTTCCAGGCATTCGCCTGGTTAGGTCGCAAAAAGTGACAGATACGCGCAGTACGCTTACTGAACTCGCACTAAAAGCAAGAAAAACGGAGGCCTTCTGCTTGATTAACCTCCATGAACACCTGCTGATTTTATACAAATGGCGCGTTATACTTCATAACGCAACGTCCTCTTTGATTTCAAGTGATGATGGTGTTGCACTTAGGCTTGGCTCAGAGTCCCCGTTAACATGACACTAGGGCGCGGTTTACACATGCTTTAGTGAACAAACGCGATCAACCAAAATCAGTACGGTTTTTATCTTAAAAAAATAGGATACAGAAATGTTTTACAAAAATTACTAACTGGCAACTTTTTTCCTATATGAAGATAAAGAGTTTTTTCCTTTTATACTCGTTATCCAGCGCCCAGAAAGTTACGCGTCGTAAACAATAATATAATTATAGATTTATGAAGCAGACAGATGAAGCAATTCGGTTTAAGCAAACGTAATTTGGCATTGATCTTCAACCCTAGGAACTGTTGATGTCCTCCAATTGTCATACCTCTTCAAAAGCGGGAATGCGTCTGCATAAATAGTACAGCGCACTGTCATAATATTACAGAGAACTTTGCTCTGTACTTTAATTCAAAAAAACTTCCAATCGATAGCACACAATTCTCAGTATTGATGGAACGCTCTCGGTGTTGCATTATTCATTTCTGATTTTGATCAGTATAGTGTTTACACCTATTATCTAGTCCGTCTCTGGGTCGTTCTTGGTTTGCACCATACATTCAGCTTCCGTCGCTATGGTTTAGCTTACTAAAGTGAGAAATATTG
>NW_019775470.1:177320-227928 GCF_001039355.2 Lingula anatina | reverse complement strand
AAAAAAGAAAATGAAATAAAATAATTAATCAGCACGAACAGAAAAAAACATATAAAAAATTGCACAGCTTGCTGTGGCGAATGGCGGAAACGATAATGCGTTGCCTGCTTCCAGGCATTCGCCTGGTTAGGTCGCAAAAAGTGACAGATACGCGCAGTACGCTTACTGAACTCGCACTAAAAGCAAGAAAAACGGAGGCCTTCTGCTTGATTAACCTCCATGAACACCTGCTGATTTTATACAAATGGCGCGTTATACTTCATAACGCAACGTCCTCTTTGATTTCAAGTGATGATGGTGTTGCACTTAGGCTTGGCTCAGAGTCCCCGTTAACATGACACTAGGGCGCGGTTTACACATGCTTTAGTGAACAAACGCGATCAACCAAAATCAGTACGGTTTTTATCTTAAAAAAATAGGATACAGAAATGTTTTACAAAAATTACTAACTGGCAACTTTTTTCCTATATGAAGATAAAGAGTTTTTTCCTTTTATACTCGTTATCCAGCGCCCAGAAAGTTACGCGTCGTAAACAATAATATAATTATAGATTTATGAAGCAGAGAGATGAAGCAATTCGGTTTAAGCAAACGTAATTTGGCATTGATCTTCAACCCTAGGAACTGTTGATGTCCTCCAATTGTCATACCTCTTCAAAAGCGGGAATGCGTCTGCATAAATAGTACAGCGCACTGTCATAATATTACAGAGAACTTTGCTCTGTACTTTAATTCAAAAAAACTTCCAATCGATAGCACACAATTCTCAGTATTGATGGAACGCTCTCGGTGTTGCATTATTCATTTCTGATTTTGATCAGTATAGTGTTTACACCTATTATCTAGTCCGTCTCTGGGCCGTTCTTGGTTTGCACCATACATTCAGCTTCCGTCGCTATGGTTTAGCTTACTAAAGTGAGAAATATTGCCACCCTGACCTTACTGTTCCATCTCCAAAAGCACCGATTCTGGATCTATACTGAAAGGTGAACTCGTATGTACGTGTAAACGGGGTTATCTATATATTTAGAATCCCTTCCAAACATGAGCCGGGTTTCTTGTTTGAAAGTAGAGTTCCGTTCGAGATCATGAGGCAAAAGTCGTGTCATCGAACGGTTCCTGTTGCAATGATGATACAAAAATACGTTGCCTGTGGTGACCTGTGAATGCAAAGATTTGCTCCAGTGATCATACGAATAATACCTCACCAGACACACAAAAAACCTGTCCTCTGTGATTGAACAAGAAACGACGTTAAGTTATGGCGTGGTTATTATCACGGATACATGTATCTGGGATAAATTACTGATAGGCTAACTCCAATGTGGAACGCGGGTATGGGTGAAAAAGAATGGTGCTTTAGACGTAAAGGGAGGAAGACGGTACGCAATGCCTCACTGGCTGATGTAGACTTTTTACTAAAGTCTTAGAGCTAAGGTATTTACTCAAAGTAAAACCCATCATAAGGAAGCAGAAACCCAATCTTAATATTCCATACTCAATCTTAATATTCCATATGCAAATGAAATTATATACAAATGAAAGAAATGTAAACTACATTTTAGTCGGCCTAAAAATTGTGCCACAGTTGACGGTTTACATTTGTTCTTTGTGACATATGGATTATTTCACACCAGTGAGTATGTTTTGTTCATTGGAATCTTGCCACCTAGATCTATGTGTCCAGGGGCGCATTTAGAACAAGTTGATCTGCGGTTTAGCAGATCCGCGGGTCAAATATGGCGCCACCCACTTGATCCGCGGGTCAAATATGGCGCCACCCACTTGAAAGCGCGCCGAGATGTAATTGGTTTGCCCCCGCTGGGACGGTACAATTGGGAGGTGGGAATCCATTGTCAAGTGGGCGTCATATTTGATACGCAGACTAGTTAGTCCGTGGATCAAGGGTGTTGTGAATACTCTCTCCTAGTAGGTGAGAAAATTCACTGTCACCAGAATTATATATGCCAGAACACCTGAGGCGTTAGACACACATACCGAGAGAAAATACTCGCATTTCAGCTACAAGCACCCCTAAAGCCGAACAAAGCGCATATTGCCAAGGTCACAGAACATCTCTAGGAATGCATGTATATAATGTATTTTTCTGTCTGAGGTAGGGCAGTGAAACAGTGTACCTTGCACGTAACAAAATTGTATATTTAAAAATTTTAAGTTTTTTTTCTAGAAATGTCACATAACAAATATGCTTAATTGATACTCTTAATTGATACAAACGGCAGGTTGCAAACAAACACCCCGGTACCATGTAAAACCTTCTATTCACAGCCTGGGGCTTCATAAAGCACTGAATAATCGTTCCTTGAACTTTTAAATGCAATACAGTGGGAATGACAAATTATGTGCCTTGCTCTTCCGATAATTTGAGTCCGTTTATTTCAAAAGCATGTTTCCCATATTTAAGAGCAAATCCATTTTATTTCCCATTGGATTGAAATTCCTATGAACAAGATAACCGTTTCTGCATGGGCGATTACCAAAGCCCAAAAGAAACATGGCGTTTATTGTGAACCAGCTAGGCCATAATGAAAATATGACAAGGTAAAATGATCAGTATTGCTTACATTTGCTGGCACAAGGTGTTTCCTGAAAATGTAGATTAACGCAGAATTTCACCTGACAGGCGTGAGGCATTAAGTCGTCTGCTTAAGTCGTGAATCCGGCTGACAAATTGTTAGGTTAAAAAAAAGAAAAAGTAAAATAAAAAATGAGAGAGAGAGAGAGAGGTGCATTGGTGCATTGGCTGCAGTTTGACTCCCATGGCATGCGTTACGACAACCCTGAACAAGTACTTTGTCTGCCACCAGGATGTACAGAATGGCCCCATTCAGAATTGGGGACTAACCAGTCTGAGAGTCAAATATGGCGACGCACTACAAAACCTGCCGTCTAATCCACTAATAGACACTGAATAGATTCCCCGTGGGGAAGAATTCAAGTGGGTCGGCCATATTTGACTAGTCAGTCCCCTATTCTGAATGAGGCCTACATGTATATATCATAGGATAAGGTTCACATATGTTAGGTTATAATGCCAATCATCAGCAAGTTGAGATTACCGGTATTAGGTTTATGTATAGGAGTGCACTGTATAGTCATTACATAAACGTGATTCCCATCGTTTATGATGGAATCACAGTGAATTGATGACAGGTTGAAATGACGACAAGTTGCGTGCCAATTAATTGTATCCTACGGCGCAATTAATGGCTTTACTAGCAGCCACTGCTATATTTCCCTGAACCAAGTCGCATGGCAGTTTTTCGATGTCTCTTCGGTCATTTAGTTAGTTTCAAAACACTACCATTTATTCCTGTCAAATATATGTTGTACTCTTTTTTCGAGTTGTCCCTATAGAAAAGGCCCTGCTGTATCTTTATCCCAGAAGTCCCCCCCTCGAAAAGGCATTGTTTGTAAAATACCCTTGAGTACGATTTAATATACCGGTATACCTTAAAACACCAGAAATCCCAAAGCTGATATTCCTCCCTTTAATATTAAGAAATAATAAAAATGTTTTTAGCTACAGTACATAGGTTGGCTTTCTGTAATACCTGTCCATGGCGCATGTAATAAATGAGGTCACGGTGACCTTACTTTTTTAGTCTACCGTTAAGCACTAAGCCAGACAAATACTGACCGCCTTAATCAATTGGTATTTTTGCCATATTAATAGATATGTCTCATGTCTGCTAGACCAAGAACGTCAGTGTTTTTGATTGATAAGTTACACTGCAAACCCCTTCATTAGATATATTTCAGGTCCAGAGAAATTGATACGGCTCAGCTGAGGTTTAATTAGGGGTAGATGTTGTATGTGCAAGAATGCTTTAAAAAAAGAATTGAGTGCCATTTTAACACAAAGGCGAGGAAATTAAAAGGAGACGAGTGTAACAGTAGGCTAACAGAAAAGCGAAACCTGGCCAGAGGAATTACTGAGCTAGGCCATTGTGCACAGCGAGATAGCTTGAAAACTAAGCAATCGTTTGCTTTTAATACACTGTGATGGAAAATACAAGTAATTTAAAAGGCAGCCTACCATGATCGTCGATGCCTTTAACAAGCCTGATACTTGAAGAAAAATGTATTTATACATGTATGCACATTTTTATTTTCTTTATCTGAGCTACTATATAAGACCTGTATCCAGCATTTTCAAAGGACCCCTTCCTTTCTAAAAGAGTAGCCTGGTCTGGACCCATAGTAGACCCAACTTAAGAACGGAACACTGAGAACACTAAAGATTTCATGTAGATTCAGAGCAGATCTTAATACCGACCAAAAGGGGGCGGGGTTCTTAACCCGACCCCTATTCCTATACGGTCCTTTCGCTGTGCCCTTTTGGTTCCGCACTTGGACATGCGACATCCACGCGTCGCGCAGTTTCAGATAGAGCATCCCTGCTGTTTCCAATTAGTACACAAATATTATTTGGAGCGGCCATGACATTTTCCCTGGATAATTAACTTAATGGTATTATCGACCATTGGGTGATGTTGTTACGTTCTGATTACGGTGTCTGATTGAAATAGAGTACATTCACATTAAAACACAGTTTAATAAGTGTTACTAATTCCTTGTGGTTACTCTGAAACCTCAAGATATTTGTATTAGGAAGTTTATTTGTTTGATCGTCACTGGGACTCACACGTGTATAGCATAGCGACTTCTCCAGTAATATATTCATTTTGCACAATGATTGCACTTGCACCTGTTATCAGTAGGGTAAAAAAAACTAAAACTGCCAATCGATTGATAATGGGATAGGGAAGTTTAGCAAAAAGTAAATAGCCTGTCATAAGTGCTATTTCAAAAATCTCTCTTAACTTTCCGACGTAATCAGTATAAACCCTTTCATATTAGATATCAGCTCTATTAATAATAAATGTTGAGTAAAGTGAGTTTTTTCAGTAATTTTCTTCCGTAAATTGTTTCCTGCTATGCTTTGAACTAAAATTCTCAGATGCCTTCATATTCATACTCTGTCAGGATCAAAATAAATTCATAACTTTGAGGCTTCTGTCAACCCCACTTTGTGGAAAAAACAGTCTTGTTCAATTCAGTTTTACCAAAAATGAGTTTCATTGAACATCACTGCTAGATTACTACCGCTTGGGTAGCCCCCTCTTTAATATCGCACCACGTCCTTATTCTTTAGTTGTACCTCTTACAGCAGGGATTATAAAATATCAAAGTGTGGGTTAAACTAAAGCTTCCTGAAATAAAACCTAGAACCATTTATATGCCGGTTGTGGTGAGCGGTACCTTCCGACCAAAACGCTTTTATTGTGCAATGCATGAATTTCCCCCCTCACATGTGACATAAGCGTTTTATGTTTCATTGTCAATTTGGCGCCACATGCATTTATATTTAATAAGAGCGTCGTCAAAACTGGTTTTAAACCTGATGGTTTTACATTACGTGATGTTTCAGGATAAAATGGAATTAATAACTGACAATATTTGAATTGCAAGCGAAATGAGTTTTTACATCGTTGCAGACGATTTAATCACTGCGTCCCTGTGTTCTTGGCTGTTTTTTTGCGTTATAGATAGATTTGTCAAAGATAAATTAACAATATATTGATATTTATTGTTCTAAATTTAAAAAATTGCATTTAATCATTTTGGGTATTTAGGTATACAATATACGTTAATAAATATACCACCCTCGATGACAGCAAGAAAACTTATTTCATACTGTTGGCGGCATGGGTCTCAACACCATGGCTACCACGGCATTGCTTCTTAACCAGATAATTAGAATATGATGTATCTTATCATAGCCTATATGTGCTCCGTTGCTACTTGCGTAAAGTTAAATGATTTATTTTGCAATGATAAGATTTCAGTTGTTTTAATCACGCTTTTTGAAGCTGTTCGAATAGCCAATTTCCTGTAAACACTCGTAGAGATCAGCGTGGTTTCTTAGATATCGATAATTATTTCGAGATTATTAACAGCGCGTGAACTGCAAGTAATTGTCTTTGTCTCTCTCGGTATATTTGTCAATTGAAACAAATGCCACGTCCAACTCTTTCTGTTCAAATTCATAAACCCTGTAGCTTATCATTCGGATTAGGTAATCAGAATTGCTTTACATGCAATTAATCGTATTTTAGATGCAGTGCTTATGTTTAAAAATAAGGACATCAGTATATTGTCATAATGGATTACTGTACGAGATTTGTAGCGGAATATTGATCGGTCCGAGCAGCTTCTAAATGTTGCAGTGAAGAGCAACAAGTGGTGGAGTACCGGCTGCAGTGCTTCCGCGGTGTGACAGTGCGGTTCAAAACTTCGGCAAACTTCGTGTGTGTCCGTACAGCTGTGACGGAGAAACAATGGCTACCCATAGATGCTACACTCGGTCGTCAGGAAAAGGTGCCGTTATCACCTCTTGAAGGTTCTTGTAAACATTGTGACTGCAACACGGTATTGCGCTCACTGTTGAGTACATCATAACCGTACCGTCAGTGCTAGAGTCAAGGCGATGAAGCACGTAGTTGGTAGATTACAGTGGTACATGTATAATAAATTAACATCCAACCAAGGTTTAAACTGAATGATTCACAAAGTTTTTGTGTTGTTCGATACACTAGCCACTTATTCTTTATCCATGACCTCGTTGTTTAGCCGTTGGCTT
The DNA here is from genome assembly GCF_001039355.2 of Lingula anatina. Next base: position 221,261 of record NW_019775470.1, on the reverse strand, counting down.
TAGCTGAATGCAGGTATTTCCGATAGTGACCCGAGAATGCCGATGCATTTTAACTGTTTTGCGGGTATGCTCATCAGTTCCTTTGATGTTGCTGAAAACACGTTAACTTATCGATGATGGAGCCGAAAATCCCGATCAGGACAACGGATCGATAGTTTTATCAGTTTTTATTTTTTTCATTTGCCTAACCATATTGGTAGGAAACCATAGCACTTTGGCTATTTTCTGGTTAATTTTTTGTATCTAATTAAAATAAGATGCTGTATCAAATTTGGGGTTTTGATAATCTCTTACACAATTATCGTATTTGAGATGCACCAGGAGTGTGAATTCTTGACTATTATTTTTCCATACAGGAATGTTGAATACCTTAGAAGGTGTATAAGTTTAACACCTTAGAATGTGCAAAAGGTTAGAGAAATTGAAGAGAGAATATAACCACGTTAACACTGTTAAGACAGAGCGTCACTTTTTGGCAGTGTTTTACATTTCATGGGCTTAATATCAGAGGACTTAGTTAAGAATATTGCCACCCTTTACCCAAAACTCCTTATTTACTGCCTTACATGCATTCTTTTGGGTAATATATATATCTTCAGTGTTTAGTACGTGCTATCTTACTGGTGACGGTATAATTGCGATTTTGGGGGTAAAAACTGAAAAATCGGTTTCTCAAATTTCTCTTTTAACTGAGCACCCACGATCACCGTTTAAACGCTGATTTAATGACACCATTTAGAACCCCAAAACCCTGCCAACGTAGTTCAGATTTTATCGTTTATAAAGAAAAACAATGACTTTGTTTAATGAAAATCTGTAATTAAAAATCTCATGACTCCATAGAAAAACATTTAAAACAAAACGACGGTACGGGATTGTAGCTCACACGTTCGTGGACAACCCTGCCAATGTTCGTGATAAAATCTTGTTCAGGGATGAAGTTACGCTCCTTACCGATTGTTATCTCACCTTAAAATAGACAGGTGTTTGATTGACGATTAATGTTTTGAGTTGCCTATACTTACACATTGCAAGGAAAAATATAAACGCCGATATTTTATTATTTAGGGTTTTTCATTGTTTTAAATCAGCACAAAGATAGATGCATTATTGAATACTTAGATGCAGAAAAAATCATTTTCAATATTTGGATGATAAAGGGTAACAATAACCTTAACCATGGAGTTATCAGTTTTTACTGTTCCATCTTAACATGCTTGCATAAAACCCTGGCCCCTTGGCGATTTTCTAGCGATTTTTGTATCTAGCCAAAATGAGTTGCACTATTTTAATGATACGAATTTTCAGTTTTATCAAAGTTGGCTTTATCATGTACTGGGCATATATCACTTTGATGAAGATATACGTCTCCTGCCAACTGGGAGTCCATTGATGGACAAGGTTACCACACGCTAGGTATTCTGATGCATAGGATTCGTTTCACTCTTTGGCAGGTGAATGCGAAACCTTTAACAACGTTAATCAGATTACCACTTCGCCTTTAGAAGGTCCTAGTAAAAAAGCCGAGATAAATAGTGGTGTTCGATTGCCAAACATGAAAACATGCGTGTCAAATGGTTATTTGTGTTGATTTTCCCAATATACGAGTAACAACCTTCTACATGTTCCATATGACAGGGTTCCTAGCAATAATGGTATATTTACAGGAGCACGTGCGTACAAGCTCGATGCATTTGCTCTACCAATGGACCAACGAGAAGATCCATTGGGTATTGGAGTGAAATGCTCCCGAAGCGCTATGTGAAGATCGAAACAGGGGTTAAAATTAAGTAATGACGAGAATAGCACAGAAGCTTTCGGTGCGAATTCATCTGAAATTGGTCGGATAAAAAAGAGCGCAAGTCAGGCTGTCAGAGTCAGATGTGAATGTCCTGGTTAGTGTGGGATACCTAAAACGTTCACCTTTTAAAACAACATTGAATAGGCGAAGAAACTTCCGATCGAGCAAACGGTGATCAGACTGCACGCCAAACTACTATCAACGAAGGAATTCACTAGAAGGATTAAAATAACTCAGAATTTTCCCAGTACCTTGAGTTAATTTGCAAATCTCGGCTTGCAAGTATGAATCTGCAAGTTTGGTCATTAATGCGGACCCGGACACCACGGTATCTTATTGAAATGGTTCAAGGCAGAGGTCGGGTTAAAACGCTAATACTTCCTCCTATAAAATGTTAGGTGGTGAAGCGTGAAATAACGTGCATAAAATCTGAAGCAAACCATGTTTGAAACACGCATTCCTCCCATAAAATGCCATCAGACATTATGTTAGCAATAATTAATGAGGGTGTTTATCAAAAGCACAAATTGCATGCATGCTTAGTCGGACTAAACGCTTTTTGTTCATTAACTTATTTTACACTTTACATAAATGGGATGTATGCATAATTCATATTTGGTATCAAAATGTTTCTTTTTAACAGTGGAAATGCTAGGCTAGTTTGTTTCTGTTCAAGCGCCTCATTCACTGCCGTTTTGTTGTAATCATATTCAGATCTCTATTATTGGCTGTAGCATTGGTTTTATCCCACTGATTCTAACATTCCGGGATTATAGACCAATCGATTTCTGATAGTATGTACATGTGTTATCAATAACATTAAGTCAGATAGATACAAAAGGACGAAATAAACCCTTTTCAAAATCGTTTGAGCTTGCTCTCTTGTGGAGGATCCCTGAATATTTTCTCCTTTTCCATAACTTATGGTCACGTGTCACGTGGAAGAAGATACCACTGTGTCAAGTGGAAGAAGATGCCACTGTGTCACGTGGAAGATGCCACTGTCACGTGGAACGAGATGCCACTGTGTCACGTGGAAGTAGATGCCACTGTGTCACGTGGAAGTAGATGCCACTGTGTGTGGGTTATTGTACTTGGTACCAATTCAAACAATAGAACAACGCCGTCTGTCATTTTGAAATAAAATTTCTAAATTACATTTTTTAAAAATATTATCTGTAACTTAATTGGTTGTAACCCTTTTCTGGGTTTTCTTCAGGCATCGGATTTCAATTTGTAAGAAATGTCATATATATGCCTCGTCTCCCTTGTTTTCTTTATCACCATCAATGACATCATAACCCTGCCCCATCTTAATATGCGTCACCGCGCATTCTCTGGTGTTGTTATGTTAACTACGCTCCAGACGAACCCTCGTCTTTATGTCAAAGTACCTTTCTAAAAATCTCTTTCTATCATCCATCCTCATTAAAAGTTATTTTGAAGTTGATCGACTTGTATTCATTTTTGACGTTTTTTCCTTGGATATCGGATTTCATTAGAGCAGTAGGTCGTTAAAAAGATCAAAGTGTCTCTCACGCAGCATCAACTTAAAATATATATTGCTGTACTGGTACAGTTTTGGGTTAACAGGATCAGTAAGTTAAGAAAATGAGTTACTGCTCTAAATGAAGTTATTTGGACAGTCTCACACAGGGACACAGGCGCCTTGGGAAGTGAGTGTCACTTTGCTACCCTCTACCAGGGCGACCGATTGATTTTTACAGATAATCACAAATCTTTCTTTAGATAAATAGACAGTCATTTGATTCTCTGCTTTTTGGAAATCAGCCTATAATATCTGCTGCCCTGGTAGAGGGTACCACTCTGACACGATTTTTGGAAATGGAAAAAATAAGCCAGAGTCAATTTTACGGAAGGAAATCGTCATATGAGCGTCAAGGAGAAAAAATGTAGAAGAAACGTGTGTGTGTGTGTGTGTGTGTGTGTGTGTGTGTGTGTGTGTGTGTGTGTTTGTGTGTGTGTGAGAGAGAGAGAGAGAGAGAGAGGCCCCACTGAAAGCAAAATACGCTTCCATTGATTCTATTCATTAACTAAATACTAAGTACTATTTATAAGTTATCCTTGCATAGCGCAAATTTGATGTCAACAACACAAATTTACGAGATCGAGACAGAGAAAATAGTCAATATTTTCTTTAGATATATTTGGATGGATATTTGCATTAGATATCAGTTAAAAGTCCAGGTTACCTCCCCAAATCAGTATTTTTCATACGAGAGGACAAAGTGGGGGCTTCCCTTCATGTTCCCAGTTACGCCTCTGTTAAAAACCATCCCTGTTTAACATGCACGTTTAGTCGCCTAGGGGTGCATGCTGTTCAAAATGCATGTTTTTCATATGCTAAACATTAAAAAAATAATAATGATAATAAAATGAATAACTTGTTAAATTATGTAGCAACCAGTTAAATGTCATATTTAGAGGTACATGTATGGCTCCCGACTTTGTATAATTAAGAAAAAATGATCTCATATAACGCTTTTTTCCTTGGAATAATATGCCCTTTGGAAAAGTAAACTTGACTGGCATTTCCACAAATTTCAGCAAACGTCTTGATTCCCGGAGTAGGGTCTCAGTACTAAACATATTTGTCCAGCGTTAACCTGCATTTCCGTATTGTACTAGGTACCGAGTATTTAATTTGTTGCAGCTCATTGCTTGAATTCGGTCTTTAAAGCGGGGTCTAGTTTATTTTCCGCGCAAATTAACAAGATCATGTGGGGATATTCACGTTTTTTACTGTTAATGTTTTTGAAAATCCAGAAGGATTGGGAATGACGTTCGAGAGAAACCTGCCCACATGTATTAGTCATGCCTGTATATTTTTTGTGAAAAAAATCATAACAACTTTCATCATTATGGCATTGTGCATACAGTAGGTCAAATTGGGACTCAGAACTGACCTTTTCCAAGCCAAAAGGGCGGCTCCTTTGAATCCCCCGACACCCCCACCCCCTTCCTGCATGTCTAAGTTTCTAGTCTGATTTTTAACCATGGTGAACCAGATTGATTTTGATCTTAATCTTTGTTCTGTCACAATTGTTCATTGGGAAATCATTAAAAATGTCCAATATAAAGCAGATCCCAAATGAGCCAGCGATTGGAAATGATGTCGTTTTTGGTTCCGCTTCTCTTGACAGATCAGACCACGACCAGGTCAAATCGGTTATTATTCATTGCCCTTTTGATGGCTGCGCCATTAGTCCATTTCCTCTGGAAAGCCGTTTCGATTCCCTCGGCGTGCCGTAATGTGGAGTGATGTGAAATAATGTGAAGTCTGACGCTTTCGATTGAAGTAATAAGAGAAAACATTTCTTTTTCTTGAGCGAAATGCCCGTCGGGTCACGCTGATTGGTTTTCTAGTTTGATGCGTCACTCCTTGGTGGTTTGAACATCATCAGTATCATTATAAATTACACGAGAAAGCGTTTAACATGGAGATGAATTGGACTTGAACTTAGAATAAGAACATATTTTGGCTTGCAAGCACTTCCAGGTTTGTTCTGCAGTACCATGTGCTGTACATGCATTCTCTCTGAAGTTCACTGTAAATAATTGCTGGACTTTTATTTCCACTCTAAAATAAACAGTTGCACATTTTGGACAGTAGCATTCGGTTTAAATTTTCCTTTACTCTACACAGGTTATATCCCTTTACTATTTGATGTACGTGTACATGTATGTACTAATTCGGTAAGGATCGAGCGCCATGTCATTCCAGCACAATCGCACAAGGACGGCGTTGTGGCGCTTGGGGCTTGCACGGAATACGAAACCTTTTAATTTAATATTAAAAATATTAAAGGACACCATGCAGGGGCGGATCCAGAATTATTTAAGGGGGGGGGGGGCGCTCCGCGGATCCGTAGATGTGAAGCTNCAGATGAAGCAATTCGGTTTAAGCAAACGTAATTTGGCATTGATCTTCAACCCTAGGAACTGTTGATGTCCTCCAATTGTCATACCTCTTCAAAAGCGGGAATGCGTCTGCATAAATAGTACAGCGCACTGTCATAATATTACAGAGAACTTTGCTCTGTACTTTAATTCAAAAAAACTTCCAATCGATAGCACACGATTCTCAGTATTGATGGAACGCTCTCGGTGTTGCATTATTCATTTCTGATTTTGATCAGTATAGTGTTTACACCTATTATCTAGTCCGTCTCTGGGTCGTTCTTGGTTTGCACCATACATTCAGCTTCCGTCGCTATGGTTTAGCTTACTAAAGTGAGAAATATTGTCACCCTGACCTTACTGTTCCATCTCCAAAAGCACCGATTCTGGATCTATACTGAAAGGTGAACTCGTATGTACGTGTAAACGGGGTTATCTATATATTTAGAATCCCTTCCAAACATGAGCCGGGTTTCTTGTTTGAAAGTAGAGTTCCGTTCGAGATCATGAGGCAAAAGTCGTGTCAACGAACGGTTCCTGTTGCTATAATGATACAAAAATACGTCGCCTGTGTTGACCTGTGAATGCAAAGATTTGCTCCAGTGATCATACGAATAATACCTCACCAGACACACAAAAAACCTGTCCTCTGTGATTGAACAAGAAACGATTTTAAGTTATGGCGTGGTTATTACCACGGATACATGTATCTGGGATAAAGTACTGATATGCTAACTCCAATGTGGAACGCGGGTATGGGTGAAAAAGAATAGACGTAAAGGGAGGAAGAGGGTACGCAATGCCTCACTGGCTGATGTAGACTTTTTACTTAAGTCATAGAGCTAAGGTATTTACTCAAAGTAAAACCCATCATATGGAAGCAGAAACTCAATCTTAATATTCCATACCCAATCTTAATATTCAATATGCAAATGAAATTATATACAAATGAAAGAAATGTAAACTACATTTTAGTCGGCCTAAAAATTGTGCCACAGTTGACGGTTTACATTTGTTCTTTGTGACATATGGATTATTTCACACCAGTGAGTATGTTTTGTTCATTGGAATCTTGCCACCTAGATCTATGTGTCTAGGGGCGCATTTAGAACAAGTTGATCTGCGGTCTAGCAGATCCGCGGGTCAAATATGGCGCCACCCACTTGAAAGCGCGCCGAGATGTAATTGGTTTGCCCCCGCTGGGACGGTACAATTGGGAGGTGGGAATCCATTGTCAAGTGGGCGTCATATTTGATACGCAGACTAGTTTGTCCGTGGATCAAGGGTGTTGTGAATACTATCTCCTAGTAGGTGAGAAAATACACTGTCACCAGAATTATATATGCCAGAACACCTGAGGCGTTAGACACACATACCGAGAGAAAATACTCGCATTTCAGCTACAAGCACCCCTAAAGCCGAACAAAGCGCATATTGCCAAGGTCACATAACATCTCTAGGAATTATCTGATACTACATGTATATAATGTATTTTTCTATCTGAGGTACCCGCACAAAAACGAAGTAGATACTCCAGCGCAGTAGACTACTGCAATCATACTGCAAACATGCTTCAAATCTGCTTCGATGTGGGAGCTAATTAGCATATTTGAAACATGCTTCTATCATGCTGCTAATCTACTGCATTAATGCTCCTCTTCTGTACAACCCTATGTAATTTTTGAAGTAGAATTGCAGTAGCCTATGCTGCATTTCTACTGCAAATATGCTCCACACTACTACTTCGTTAATGCTTCTTTGCTACTTCGATACTACTGCATTTTCGTGCGGGTAGGGCAGTAAAACAGTGTACCTTGCACGTAACAAAATTGTACATTTAAAAATTATGTTTTTTTCTAGAAATGTCACATAACAAATATGCATAATTGATACTCTTAATTGATACAAACGGCAGGTTGCATGCAAACACCCTGGTACCATGTAAAACCTTCTATTTACAGCCTGGGGCTTCATAAAGCACTGAATAATCGTTCCTTGAACTTTTAAATGCAATACAGTGGGAATGACGAATTATGTGCCATGCTCTTCCGATAATTTGAGTCCGTTTATTTCAAAAGCATGTTTCCCATATTTAAGAGCAAATCCATTTTATTTCCCATTGGATTGAAATTCCTATGAACAAGATAACCGTTTCTGCATGGGCGATTACCAAAGCCCAAAAGAAACATGGCGTTTATTGTGAACCAGCTAGGCCATAATGAAAATATGACAAGGTAAAATGATCAGTATTGCTTACATTTGCTGGCACAAGGTGTTTCCTGAAAATGTAGATTAACGCAGAATTTCACCTGACAGGCGTGAGGCATTAAGTCGTCTGCCTAAGTCGTGAATCCGGCTGACAAATTGTTAGGTTAAAAAAAATAAAAAATAAAATAAAAAATGAGAGAGAGAGAGAGGTGCATTGGTGCATTGGCTGCAGTTTGACTCCCATGGCATGCGTTACGACAACCCTGAACAAGTACTTTGTCTGCCACCAGGATGTACAGAATGGCCCCATTCAGAATTGGGGACTAACCAGTCTGAGAGTCAAATATGGCGACGCACTACAAAACCTGCCGTCTAATCCACTAATAGACACTGAATAGATTCCCCGTGGGGAAGAATTCAAGTGGGTCGGCCATATTTGACCCTATGGCAAGTTAGTCCCTTTTCTGAATGAGGTATATATCATACGATAAGGTTCACATATGTTAGGTTATAATGCCAATCAACAGCAAGTTGAGATTACCGGTATTAGGTTTATGTATAGGAGTGCACTGTATAGTCATTACATAAACGTGATTCCCATCGTTTATGATGGAATCACAGTGAAGTGATGACAGGTTGAAATGCCATTTAATTGTATCCTACGGCGCAATAATGGCTTTACTAGCAGCCACTGCTATATTTCCCTGAACCAAGTCGCATGGCAGTTTTTCGATGTCTCTTCGGTCATTTAGTTAGTTTCACAACACTACCATTTATTCCTGTCAAATATATGTTGTACTGTTTATTTTCGAGTTGTCCCTATAGAAAAGGCCCTGCTGTATCTTTATCCCAGAAGTCCCCCCTCGAAAAGGCAATTGTTTTTAAAATACCCTTGAGTACGATTTAATATACCGGTATACCTTAAAACACCAGAAATCCCAAAGCTGATATTCCTCCCTTTAATATTAAGAAATAATAAAAATGTTTTCAGCTACATAGGTTGGCTTTCTGTAATACCTGTCCATGACGCATGTAATAAATGAGGTCACGGTGACCTTACTTTTTTAGTCTACCGTTAAGCACTAAGCCAGACAAATACTGACCGCCTAAATCAATTGGTATTTTTGCCATATTAATAGATATGTCTCATGTCTGCTAGACTAAGAACGTCAGTGTTTTTGATTGATAAGTTACACCGCAAACCCCTTCATTAGATATATTTCAGGTCAAGAGAAATTGATACGGCTCAGCAGAGGTTTAATTAGGAGCAGATGTTGTATGTGCAAGAATGCTTTAAAAAAAGAATTGAGTGCCATTTTAACACAAAGGCGAGGAAATTAAAAGGAGACAAGTGTAACAGTAGGCTAACAGAAAAGCGAAATCTTGACCAGAGGAATTACTGAGCTAGGCCATTGTGCACAGCGAAATAGCTTGAAAACTAAACAATCATTTGCTTTTAATACACTGTGATGGAAAATACAAGTAATTTAAAAGGCAGCCTACCATGATCGTCGATGCCTTTAACACGCCTGATACTTGAAGAAAAATGTATTTATACATGTATGCACATTTTTATTTTCTTTATCTGAGCTACTATATAAGACCTGTATCCAGCAGTTTCAAAGGACCCCTTCCTTTCTAAAAGAGTAGCCTGGTCTGGACCCATAGTAGACCCTCTTAAGAACGGACCACTGAGGACACTAAAGATTTCATGTAGATTCAGAGCAGATCTTAATACCGACCAAAAGGGGGCGGGGTTCTTAACCCGACCCCTATTCCTATACGGTCCTTTCGCTGTGCCCTTTTGGTTCCGCACTTGGACATGCAACATCCACGCGTTGCGCAGTTTCAGATAGAGCATCCCTGCTGTTTCCAATTAGTACACAAATATTATTTGGAGCGGCCATGACATTTTCCCTGGATAATTAACTTAATGGTATTATCGACCATTGGGTGATGTTGTTACGTTCTGATTACGGTGTCTGATTGAAATAGAGTACATTCACATTAAAACACAGTTTAATAAGTGTTACTAATTCCTTGTGGTTACTCTGAAACCTCAAGATATTTGTAAAAGGAAGTTTATTTGTTTGATCGTCACTGGGACTCACACGTGTATAGCATAGCGACTTCTCCAGTAATATATTCATTTTGCACAATGATTGCACTTGTACCTGTTATCAGTAGGGTAAAAAAAAACTAAAACTGCCAATCGATTGATAATGGGATAGGGAAGTTTAGCAAAAAGTAAATAGCCTGTCATAAGTGCTATTTCAAAAATCTCTCTTAACTTTCCGACGTAATCAGTATAAACCCTTTCATATTAGATATCAGCTCTATTAATAATAAATGTTAAGTAAAGTGAGTTTTTTCAGTAATTTTCTTCCGTAAATTGTTTCCTGCTATGCTTTGAACTAAAATTCTCAGATGCCTTCATATTCATACTCTGTCAGGATCAAAATAAATTCATAACTTTGAAGCTTCTGTCAACCCCACTTTGTGGAAAAAACAGTCTTGTTCAATTCAGTTTTACCAAACATGAATTTCATTGAACATCACTGCTAGATTACTACCGCTTGGGTAGCCCCCTCTTTAATATCGCACCACGTCCTTATTCTTTAGTTGTACCTCTTACAGCAGGGATTATAAAATATCAAAGTGTGGGTTAAACTAAAGCGATTGCTTCCTGAAATAAAACCTAGAACCATTTATATGCCGGTTGTGGTGAGCGGTACCTTCCGACCAAAACGCTTTTATTGTGCAATGCATGAATTTCCCCCCTCACATGTGACATAAGCGTTTTATGTTTCATTGTCAATTTGGCGCCACATGCATTTATATTTAATAAGAGCGTCGTCAAAACTGGTTTTAAACCTGATGGTTTTACATTACGTGATGTTTCAGGATAAAATGGAATTAATAACTGACAATATTTGACTTGCAAGCGTAATGAGTTTTTACATCGTTGCAGACGATTTAATCACTGCGTCCCTGTGTTCTTGGCTGTTTTTTTTGCGTTATAGATAGATTTGTCAAAGATAAATTAACAATATATTGATATTTATTGTTCTAAATTAAAAAAATTGCATTTAATCATTTTGGGTATTTAGGTATACAATATACGTTAATAAATATACCACCCTCGATGACAGCAAGAAAACTTATTGCATACTGTTGGCCGCATGGGTCTGAACACCATGGCTACCACGGCATTGCTTCTTAACCAGATAATTAGTATATGATGTATATTATCATAGCCTATATGTGCCCCGTTGCTACTTGCGTAAAGTTAAATGATTTATTTTGCAATGATAAGATTTCAGTTGTTTTAATCACGCTTTTTGAAGCTGTTCGAATAGCCAATTTCCTGTAAACACTCGTAGAGATCAGCGTGGTTTCTTAGATATCGATAATTATTTCGAGATTATTAGCAGCGCGTGAACTGCGAGTAATTGTCTTTGTTTCTCTCGGTATATTTGTCAATTGAAACAAATGCCACGTGCAATACTTTTCTGTTCAAATTCATAAACCCTGTAGCTTATCATTCGGATTAGGTAATCAGAATTGCTTTACATGCAATTAATCGTATTTTAGATGCAGTGCTTATGTTTAAAAATAAGGACATCGGTATACTGTCATAATGGATTACTGTAAGAGATTTGTAGCGGAATATTGATCGGTCCAAGCAGCTTCTAAATGTTGCAGTGAAGAGCAACAAGTAGTGGAGTACCAGCTGCAGTGCTTCCGCTGTGTGACAGTGCGGTTCGAAACTTCGGCAAACTTCGTGTCTGTCCGTACAGGTGTGACGGAGAAACAATGGCTACCCATAGATGCTACACTCAGCCGTCAGAAAAAGGTGCCGTTATCACCTCTTGAAGGTTCTTGTAAACATTGTGACTGCAACACGTTATTGCGCTCACTGTTGAGTACATCATAACCATACCGTCAGTGCTAGAGTCAAGGCGATGAAGCACGTAGTTGGTAGAATACAGTGGTACATGTACAATAAATTAACATCCAACCAAGGTTTAAACTGAATGATTCACTTATTCTTTATCCACGACCTCGTTGATTAGCCGTTGGCTTTAGCTGAATGCTCGCTCTTAACCCCATCTTAGGTATTTCCGATAGTGACTCGAGAATGCCGATGCATTTAAACTGTTTTGCGGGTATGCTCATCAGTTCCTTTGATGTTACTGAAAACACGTTTACTTATCGATGATGGAGCCGAAAACCCCGATCAGGACAATGGATCGATAGTTTTATCAGTTTTTGTTTTTTTCATATGCCTAACCATATTGGTATGAAACCATAGCACTTTGGCTATTTTCTGGCAATTGTATCTAATTAAAATAAGATGCTGTATCAAATTTGGGGTTTTGATAATCTCTTACACAATTATCGTATTTGAGATGCACCAGGAGTGTGAATTCTTGACTATTATTTTTCCATACAGGAATGTTGAATACCTTAGAAGATGTATAAGTTTAACACCTTAGAATGTGCAAAAGGTTAGAGAAATTGGAGAGAACGAAAATCAATATGACCACGTTAACACCGTTAAGACAGACCGTCACTTTATGGCTTTTTGGTGTTTTACATTTCATGGGCTTAATATCAGAGGACTTAGTTAAGAATATTGTCACCCTTTACCCAAAACTCGTTATTTACTGCCTTACATGCATTCTTTTGGGTAATATATTTATCTTCAGTGTTTAGTATGTGCCATCTTACGGGTGACGTTATAATTGCGATTTTGGGGGTAAAAACTGAAAAATCGGTTTCTCAAATTTCTCTTTTAACTGAGCACCCACGATCACCGTTTTAACGCTGATTTAATGACAAAATTTAGCACTCCAAAACCCTGCCAGCTTAGTTAAGATTTTATCGTTTATTAAGCAAAATAATGCCTTTGTTTAATGAAAATCTGTAATTAGGGGCTCATGACTCCATAACAAAAACATTTAAAACAAAACGACGGCACGGGATATTAGCCTATTCACTTTTGGTCAACTCTGCCATTTCTCGTAATAAAATCTTGTTCAGGGATGAAGTTACGCCCCATACCGATTTCTATCTCACCTCAAAATAGAAAGGTGTTTGACTGACGATTAATGGTTTGAGTTGCCTATTCTTACACATTGCAAGGAAAAATATAAACGCCGATATTATATTTTCTTGAGTTTTTTTCATTGTTTTAAATCAGCACAAAGATAGATGCATTATTGAATACTTAGATGCAGAAAAAAAAACATTTTCAATATTTGGATATTAATAAAGGGTAACATTAACCTTAACCATTTTTTACTGTTCCATCTTAACATGCTTGCATAAAACCCTGGCCCTTTGGCGATTTTCTGGCGATTTTTGTATCTAGCCAAAATGAGTTGCACTATTTTAATGATACGAATTTTCAGTTTTATCAAAGTTGGCTTTATCATGTACTGGGCATATATCACTTTGATGAAGATATACGTCTCCTGCCAACTGGGAGTCCATTGATGGACAAGGTTACCACACGCTAGGTATTGTGATGCATAGGATTCGTTTCATTTTTTGGCAGGTGAATGCGAAACCTTTAACAACGTTAATCAGATTACCACTTCGCCTTTAGAAGGTCCTAGTAAAAAAGCCGAGATAAATAGTGGTGTTCGATTGCCAAACATGAAAACATGCGTGTCAAATGGTTATTTTGTGTTGATTTTCTCAATATAACAACCTTCAACATGTCCCATATGACAGGGTTCCTAGCAATAATGGTATATTTACAGGAGCACGTGCGCACAAGCTGGATGCATTTGCTCTACCAATGGACCAGCGAGAAGCTCCATTGGGTATTGGAATAAAATGCTCCCGAAGCGCTATGTGAAGATCGAAACGGGGGTTAAAATTAAGTAATGACGAGAATAGCACAGAAGCTTTCGGCGCGAATTCATTTGAAATTGATCAGATAAAATGAGCGCAAGTCAGGCTGTCAGAGTCAGATGTGAATGTCCTGGATGGTGTGGGATACCTAAAACGTTCACCTTTTAAAACAACATTGAAAAGGCGAAGAATCTTCCGATCGAGCAAACGGTGATCAGATTGCCCGCCAAACTACTATCAACGAAGGAATTCACTGGAAGAATTAAAATAACTCAGAATTTTCCCAATACCTTGAGTTAATTTGTAAATCTCAGCTTGCAAGTATGAATCTGCAAGTTTGGTCATTAATGCGGACCTCGACACCACGGTATCTTATTGAAATGGTTCAAGTCAGAGGTCGGGTTTAAACACTAATACTTCCTCCTATAAAATGTTAGGTGGTGAAGCGTGAAATAACGTGCATAAAATCTGAAGCAAACCATGTTTGAAACACGCATTCCTCCCATAAAATGCCATCAGACATTATGTTAGCAATAATTAATGAGGGTGTTTATCAAAAGCACAAATTGCATGCATGCTTAGTCGGACTAAACGCTTTTTTGTTCATTAACTTATTTTACACTTTACATAAATGGGATGTATGCATATTTCATATTCGGCATCAAAATGTTTCTTTTTAACAGTGGAAATGCTAGGCTAGTTTGTTTCTGTTCAAGCGCCTCATTCACTGCCGTTTTGTTGTAATCATATTCAGATCTCTATTATTGATTCTAACATTCCGGGATTATAGACCAATCGATTTCTTATAGTATGTACATGTGTTATCAATGACATTAAGTCAGATAGATACAAAAGGACGAAATAAACCCTTTTTAAAATCGTTTGAGCTTGCTCTCTTGTGGAGGATCCCTGAATATTTTCTCCTTTTCCATAACTTATGGTCACGTGCCACGTGTCACGTGGAAGAAGATGCCACTGTGTCACGTGGAAGAATATTGTGTGTGTGCGTGATATTGTACTTGGTACCAATTCAAACAATAGAACAACGCCGTCTGTTATTTTAAAATGAAATTTCTAAATTACATTTTTTCAAATATTGTCTGTTACTTGACTGTATCCCTTATCTGCGTCTTCTTCAGGTTCCGGGTTGCAATTTGTAAAAATTGTAAAAACTCTTCTCCCTTGTTTTCTTTATCGCCATTAATGTCACCATCTTAATGCCTCACCGCCCATTCTATGGTGTTGTTATGTCAACTACGCTCCAGACGAACCCTCGTCTTT
The DNA here is from genome assembly GCF_001039355.2 of Lingula anatina. Next base: position 206,185 of record NW_019775470.1, on the reverse strand, counting down.
ATGTCAAAGTACCTTTCTAAAAATCTCTTGCTATCATCCATCCTCATTAAAAGTTATTTTGAAGTTGATCGACTTGTATTCATTTTTGACGTTTTTTCCTTGGATATCGGATTTCATTAGAGCAGTGGGTCGTTAAAAAGATCAAAGTGTCTCTCACGCAGCATCAACTTAAAATATATATTGCTGTACTGGTACAGTTTTGGGTTAACAGGATCAGTAAGTTAAGAAAATGAGTTACTGCTCTAAATGAAGTTATTTGGACAGTCTCACACAGGGACACAGGCGCCTTGGGAAGTGGGTGTCACTTTGCTACCCTCTACCAGGGCGACCGATTGATTTTTACAGATAATCACAAATCTTTTTTTAGATAAATAGACAGCCATTTGCCACGATTTTTGGAAATGGAAAAAATAAGCCACAGTCAATTTTACGGTAGGAAATCGTCATATGAGCGTCAAGGAGAAAAATGTAGGAGAAGCGTGTGTGTGTGTGTGTGTGTGTGTGTGTGTGTGTGAGAGAGAGAGAGAGAGAGAGAGAGAGAGAGAGAGAGAGGCCCCACTGAAAGCAAAATACGCTTCCATTGATTCTATTCATTAACTAAATACTAAGTACTATTTATAAGTTATCCTTGCATAGCGCAAATTTGATGTCAACAACCCATATTTACGAGATCGAGACAGAGAAAATAGTCAATATTTTCTTTAGATATATTTGGATGAATATGTGCATTAGATATCAGTTAAAAGTCTAGGTTACCTCCCCAAATCAGTATTTTTCATACGAGAGGACAAAGTGGGGGCTTCCCTTCACGTTCCCAATTACACCTCTGTTAAAAACCATCCCTGTTTAACATGCACGTTAAGTCGCCTAGGGGTGCTGTTCAAATTGCATGTTTTTCATATGCTAAACATTAAAAGAATAATAATGATAATAAAATGAATAACTTGTTAAATTATGTAGCAACCAGTTAAATGTCATATTTAGAGGTATGGCTCCCGACTTTGTATAATTAAGAAAAAATGATCTCATATAACGCTTTTTTCCTTGGAATAATACGCCCTTTGGAAAAGTAAACTTGACTGGCATTTCCACAAATTTCAGCAAACGTCTTGATTCCCGGAGTAGGGTCTCAGTACTAAACATATTTGTCCAGCGTTAACCTGCATTTCCGTATTGTACCAGGTACCGAGTATTTAAGTTGTTGCAGCTCATTGCTTGAATTCATCTTTAAAGCGGGGTCTAGTTTATTTTCCGCGCAAATAAACAAGATCATGTGGGGATATTCACGTTTTTTACTGTTAATGTTTTTGAAAATCCAGAAGGATTGGGAATGACGTTCGAGAGAAACCTGCCCACATGTATTAGTCATGCCTGTATATTTTTTGTGAAAAAAATCATAACAACTTTCATCATTATGGCATTGTGCATACAGTAGGTCAAATTGGGACTCAGAACTGACCTTTTCCGAGCCAAAAGGGCGGCTCCTTTGAATCCCCCGACACCCCCACCCCCTTCCTGCATGTCTAAGTTTCTAGTCTGATTTTTAACCATGGTGAACCAGATTGATTTTGATCTTAATCTTTGTTCTGTCACAATTGTTCATTGGGAAATCATTAAAAATGTCCAATATAAAGCAGATCCCAAATGAGCCAGCGATTGGAAATGATGTCGTTTTTGGTTCCGCTTCTCTTGACAGATCAGACCACGACCAGGTCAAATCGGTTATTATTCATTGCCCTTTTGATGGCTGCGCCATTAGTCCATTTCCTCTGGAAAGCCGTTTCGATTCCCTTGGCGTGCCGTAATGTGGAGTGATGTGAAATAATGTGAAGTCTGACGCTTTCGATTGAAGTAATAAGAGAAAACATTTCTTTTTCTTGAGCGAAATGCCCGTCGGGTCACGCTGATTGGTTTTCTAGTTTGATGCGTCACTCCTTGGTGGTTTGAACATCATCAGTGTCATTATAAATTACACGAGAAAAGCGTTTAACATGGAGATGAATTGGACTTGAACTTAGAATAAGAACATATTTTGGCTTTCAGGTTTGTTCTGCAGTACCATGTGCTGTACATGCATTCTCTCTGAAGTTCACTGTAAATAATCGCTGGACTTTTATTTCCACTCTAAAATAAACAGTTGCACATTTTGGACAGTAGCATTCGGTTTAAATTTTCCTTTACTCTACACAGGTTATATCCCTTTACTATTTGATGTACATGTACATGTATGTACTGATTCGGTAAGGATCGAGCGCCATGTCATTCCAGCACAATCGCACAAGGACGGCGTTGTGGCGCTTGGGGCTTGCACGGAATACGAAACCTTTTAATTTAATATTAAAAATATTAAAGGACACCATGCAGGGGCGGATCCAGAATTATTTAAAGGGAGGGGGGGGGGGGGCGCTCCGCGGATCCGTAGATGTGAAGCTGACCCTCCCCCACCACTTGGCGTTGTGTTCGGGTCCCGCTGAAGGGCCCTGAAACAGTTTGGTATTTTAGAGGGCGATCGGTGCCATTTAGTACGGTTAAGAACTATGATCCAGCTAGTCAAACTTCTTATTTTAAGAGGGGACCTTTGGTGTGATTTTTATCAGATATCAAAGGGAGGGGGGGGGGGGGGGGGGGCTGACTCCCCTAAAAACCGCCACTGCCATGAGGTGGTCCTTGACGCATTAACACCGGATTCCTAACCGGGTCCCCTTAACCCGTAGACGTAACCACGAGTGCAACAGTTTTGGGTGTTCGCACAAGGAACGGCACATTTCATTTATTGTTTTCAAAGAATTGCCGACTGCAATATCATCAGGGAGATCACTGATACAAAGGATAGAACGAAAACTGCCCATTTGCGTTTGTCTTTTGGGTACAAAAGGTCTACGTAATCAGTGTTATTAAATGATGCCTTTTACGCTTAATGGTTCAGTCTTTGCCAAAAGTAACTATTTTCTGCCATCGCAAAAAAGGTTAATATGGAATTAAACCCCCTGCCCATCTAAATCCGTGCAGTCGAATTGCATTTCATTTGAAGTCTTTTTTCCCGTGTGGACGCATAGGATAGAAGTTATAGCACAATATTAGCTGTAACGAGAATCAAAATGTTTCCGTTGCTCCTCTTTGTTTTGAGACGATAAAGCCTTGGCTTTTATTAATTTATCGTTACTTTCTGTCATCGTTATATACATACAGAAATTAGTCATTCAAATTGGCCGCTATTGTTTGACTTGTAGACGGACGCATCCAACATTCATTTTTCTCTTCATGGTTTAGAATGGCTAAGATAATTGGGTCCTATTCGAAATAGCTAGCAGACGGGTTACAAAAATTAAAAGATTTCTTAAGTGTCAAAGAGAAGAATATCGATTGTAGACACCGGTTAATATTCCTGGTGAATTAATTTTTTGTGATATTATCTATAGTGCATAATACTGTATCTGAGATAATGTTTGTGCAAGTTCGGGCCGTTTGTTTTCGTGTAGTGTTTGATTGCAGTTTCCCATGATTCCAATTATCTTGGAAAAGAAGATTAAATGAATATTTTTTCCATCTTTTGTCACGCATTTGTTAAGATAAAACAGAACTGTTCATCAGAATTCAGTGTGATGATCACTTGATGGAGTGGATAAAGGCGCGTTTGGATCTTTATAAAAATAACAATCAACGGGCAAATGTTTCTTTAATGTTCTAATTTGAAAATTGCATGCCAGATACTGAAGTCAGCAAATGAGTTCTGTGATGGAGTGGGATAAAGTCTGGTGACGGAGACACTGGCAGCTATCTGTAAATTGATTGGAAGTATACATAGAATGTATATGGTTTCTCCTAGGGCTTTAGAAATGAATTGTCATACAGCCTTGTATTTTTCTATCTGTCAGCATTACCCCTCTCTCTCTCTCTCTCTTTCTCTCTCTCTCTCTCTCACATACACACACACACACACACACACACACACACACAGACACACACACACACACACACACACACACACACACAGCTCTCGTCATGAACATCCTGTTATAAGATATACCAGTGTGCATGAAATCCTTGCAAACACATCCATCACCAAGCCATATTAAAATAACAGATAGGTAGCAACATTCAGAAATAAAGTCACTAATCATGAATCCTGTTAGGAAAAGTTTGAACAGCTGACCTGTGGACGGTTAACTCGCGGTCATTGGGTCACCTCGGCCAAAAATAAATGTTTACCACTTTCTGGGAAAACGAACAAGTCCCTTACGGGAATCGCTAACATTTAGGGCATCCACGTAGTACAAATGTTATGATAACCGCGGCACACCTGGAGGGTTTTACCTGATGAACCTTCTTGTTGGTTTTGATAATTGAATACTCACCCACGCACAGCTGTCTGTGTGCACCAGTTTATTAATTCCTGTTTTGACGCGAATTGTTTATATTATGGCATGTTTTGTGTAAAAGATAGTAGCAACAAATAGGAGTCAATTTAGCAACTGTTTCAGTCTCGGCAGTGGTCGCACACCCACGCGTGATAATTTAGAATACACACACACGTGTAAAATGTGTTAATGAACGGCCCTCGCAGTACAAACAAAATAAACACATACAAGTACCTGTACCTGTAGTTCTGGCAGCGCTGTTCTATGCGGTAGGTAACTCATAGTTGGCAATATAGAAAGAAGATCAATGGATTGCAGATCAAATCAGATAACGGATATGTTAACATAGCTGCAGTTACTTTGGGGATATCTGGATAAAACAAATGAAAGAAAACAAACAAACAAACAAACAAACAAACAGATTAATAGCCCAATGCAATAAAACACCAATCATCAATGCATCACATGACACAGGAGGTTTATTTTGTTCACGAATAAAAGGAAGGTAAGCGAGCATGGATTTAATCTGCTCGTTTGTCTGCCTTTTATTTCCCACCTGGCAGAGATGGCAATTAAAACCAATCAGATGTGCGACGTTTGAGACTCTCCTTTCAATACACAGAAGCTGCAGCCTTGGATACCAATTACTTCAAGAACTGCTGTTTGTCTAGGATTTAATTAAGATGCGATTGTCGTAATTAAAAGCAGCAAGGTCAGTCTTTGGTCAGGTGAAGGACTGATGAAGTGAACAGTGCCTTAAGCCAATGATATTAAGATCAATAGATGAAACATTTTGAACCAGTGGTGCTTTTAATAAGCAAAAGCGAAGTGTGTGGTCATTTTGTCTGAAATTGTATTGCACTGTTAATTTGTGTTGCCATATCGGTTTCTTTTTAGCAATATCTCTGTTTTGCGTGCGCGCGAAAATAGAATGCAAATAAGATACCATCATTATCTAACATACTCATTGTACTTACCGGAGATGCTGCTCTCTTGTTTATGACCTTATACACCCTGTTGATATAAAGAAGAGAGAGGGCCAACACCTGATCGTGTGTTAAGACTGACATTTAGTATTGAATGCCGCACGGAAGCTTGTCGATATATTGAGTCAACAACTGCATGTGCTAGAAGTTCAGAATTGGTTATAGAATGTGGGAGTAGTGTGCAGAATATCGTCAAATAAGAACGAATATCTTTTGTTAGAAATTCCACTGTACATTTTCAGTACATTAATCTACCGGTAGCATTTACATGTATTATGAGAGAGTAATTATCCTGTGACCTATGGACTGTCTTCTGATGGGTATGTCTTCATCACCCACGTTTCATCTGCTTCAAACATTTTTAGATTCGAAAATGCCCTTTGTGATGTCAGAGAATATTATCAAAGTGCTTCTGTCCTAAAACGTAGCATGCTCCCTTAAATACGTTGTTTTATAAATAGAAGTACGTATTCATACCTTAAGGAGAGAAATGCACGAAACAGATAAACCAAAGGAGGGTTGATGGAGGGTTCTAGATGACATCCTAGCATTTCTAACTTTTTAATACTAAAGTACATTGTTTGGGCCGCTATAATTTTAATTTTTTTATTTATTAAAATTAACGACAGAGGGCGTGCGTATACAGAACCAAAGAAAGTACAAAAGAACTCAGGATAGATAAAAGTAGAATGACCTTTAATGTGACAAAGTTAATGGCTCTAACGGATCACTTATGACGGGCATTAACTGGCTTATACCTGATAATTTCTAAGCCTAAAGATAACGGTAGTATCATCATTCATTATCTACAGTATATATACAGGATTCATGAACTATCAAGGTTGTTATTCCTGTCCACAGATGTGTCCAAATGAAACCAGGTATAAAATGTATTTGTATACATGTGTGTGATACGGTGTTACAAAAACCGTGGTTAGAGTGATGAATGCTTTTAATAATGCAAAACGTGCGACCACAGACACACCCTTCCCCTAAATAAGATACCCCTATATAAGTATATATGTAGATATGCAGCATTTTTCTTGTAAAACTCCACAGATTTTGATTAAACGCCTTGAATCATTTTAAATAAATAAAGCGCCATATTCCTTTGAATACTGCAAAAACTACAACATTTGTGACATTCGTATAGGCAAATTATGCAATTACCGGGGTACAGCTTACAATGGAAATATTTAAAAAGATGAAACGCAAAAGATCCTTTGTGCAGTAAAAAACTGATTTGAAAATGTTTCACCCCACCCCCCCGTAATCTTTCTTTCTGATAGACACGATATGCGATTATTTCTCTGTGCTGAAACTTTATAATCAAAGAATACACGTGCTCCGTGGCATAACAATACAGCTACACAACATCAAGTATTTACGCGTTAGTGGGGTAAATATAACTGAACATCCCAATGCTGCATTTTAACGAAGATCGCGTCACGCAAAAGGCTCATTAAAACATTACTGCCCTCCGATCATTTTTTCTAACAGTACGTATACGTCACTCATCGTATCGACAAAACCGTGCACGGCTTAGGCTGTTAATAATACTCCGTTATGTCGGAAAAAGGTACCTGCAGGATATGAATGACCTAATTAAGCTGCGGTAACCGATCAGTCTTCCCGCCCGTGGCTTGATCTCCTAATGGCACGCGAAGTAATCGCCCGGTTTTTCCAGCATGTTGAAGCCGCTGCGTCAGAGTGACTTTAGGCTTAGTCAGAGTGACGTCTGTTGAACTTGAAGAATCACTGTATTTTTTTGCTTGATGTTTTGATGAACATCGAGTTGTGGCATTGGAAATACATGTATAAGACTGCTCCGTCGTTATTAGTATAATATTCAAACACATAAAATGTGGCAATAGTTTTTGAAAACAACAAAAAAGCATTAAGTCATTTAGATGTGGTGGTTCCATGTCCATTGGCCATGTATTAGTCGTGCCCATTATTTCAACGTGATAATTGCTGTGAAAAGTATTTAATTGCATTTTAACGAACAGGAAGTCATTTGTCTCATTAATCATGTCATAAACCTATTACTTGTATCACTCTTTTTCGTGAGCCGATAACACTTGGAGTCACATGATGGAATCGTTAAACAGAAGTTAATGAAGGCATGGTGTTATGTTCACATGATATGGTGCAAGTGGTAATAGTAATGTATGATGGCTGCGTTTCTGAAAGACGGGTTTCGTCTTTGAGGGCACATTTGCATCTGCATGTAGTCGTGATGGCCCCTCGCTTTTGGCACCGTTTCGTGGAATGTCCATCTTTGATTCAAGAGAAATATTTCGTCTTAAATCTTTTTATACATGTATATATTCTTGTGAACAGCTAGACCTTATTTTTGCATCGACTGTACACTGCATACTTTCATTACTTCTCCTGTTCAACTTTTGGAACGTCTCAAAATTTTATTTTTGCAAATCGGTCGTGATTTGTTTTTTTTTCCACGCCACTGTGTTGTTTCTTCTAATATTTTCTTTGATTAATTAACCATTGACATAACCAAGTATCTATGTTATACCCAGTATATACAATAAACATTTTCAAAATATCTGCACAATTTCCACACCCCTATTGGTCATTGCATTAATTGCTGATTAAAAAATAAAAGGCGCTTGTGTTTTGTTACTCATACGTCAATTGTTAGAGTAACCGAGTCACTAAATTAGCTCACTGCGTTCATTTTGCTGATGGCACTACAGCATTCTGTTTTGATTTACTTCTAGAGTACGGTCTGCAATGTGTCACTCATAACGCACATCGATAGGGGGCGTGTTGTAAATTATAACGCACGCTGACAGGGTGCGTGTTTTAAAATAATGCCATTATGTATGTAATATGATGTATGGATAGACCACAGAGGGTCGCTTCACCCTTATGATTACAATATGCGTAGAAAGGATTGTGAAGGCCGGGTTATCGAGTCACAAAAACATTTACCTGAAATGACAACACTAACAAATGATAAAAATCTTTAGACAACGCATTATTTGAAAAGAATGTTGGAATCTTATATTTCACGGAAATAACCACCACAAACTGAAATGTAAAAAAAAAAAAAAAAAAAAAAAAAAAAAAAAAAAAACCCTTTACGTATACATTTACTACTACGCACTTCCAAACACCGAATCATGATGTTTATGAAGGAGTGGGCAATGCCACATAATAGCTATATATCACAAATATTTCATCTCGGATTATTACATGTGATTCCTAAAAAAAACACTAACCCATAAAATTTACCTCCAGGTGCGGGGACTGTGGATGCTGAGCGATATTCTCTGTGACGCCTGGGTGTCGTTTGACGTCATGTTCTCTACGGCTTCCATCTTGAACCTTGTGGCTATCAGTGTAGACAGGTAAGGCTTTCAGAGTCATTTTACAGATCCTTCAGCAGTCGCATTGCTGCTTAAGTGTTCATATTCACCTGTGTTTTGCGATAATCTTTTACCAAGTACTTCAGTTAAAAAAAGGAATGTCGTTTTATTGATTTTGCATACGTAAAAATGGAAAATGAGAAGTGTCGGTGCGTTTGTGCTAGGGAAATTTATTCCAACATTGGAGAAGAAAAAAAATCACTTTTTAATGATACATATGATATGGAGGCCATTTTAAATGACGCCATTAAACTGTTTTTTAATGCAGCCTCGTTTTTTTTTTAATGTGGCATATTAAAAAAGTATCTCTTGTTTAATTTAAAATAAGAAATATGAATTAATCCTGATTTTATTTTCAGGTTTATAGCTGTGACACAGCCTATCAAATATGCCAAGCATAAAAATTCTAAGAGGGTTTATGTGACGCTGGCTCTTGTTTGGGTAATATCGGTGGCCATAGCGTTGCCCATTGCATTGGGTCAAAACTATTCGCCTCAGCGCGGGCCACACGAATGCAGGTTTTACAACTCCGACTTCCTAATATGGTCGTCCATGGGGTCTTTCTATATACCTTGTATTATCATGGTTTTCTTATACTGGAGAATATTCAGGGCCATTCGACAGCGGGGTAAAAAAGCCAAAAAGATGACCCGTGCTAACGTAATTGAGAACCCCGCACAACAAGATGACTCATCAGATGAGAAAAAGCCTTTAAAACAAGATCAACTGAAGTTAGACACCCGGGTGGAACTGGAAAATTTGAAAACGACTTCTTGTACTGTAACCACGATGCTTGCCCCTGCGTCTGACGAAGAAGACGTGTGGGTTCGCATGGAAGACGTTCACAGGACCATGGCAGCAAACGACGGAAGTCACGTGATTGCGAACAGTACCGCAGAAACCGCTCTTATTGACTCGAACAACAAAAACCCGCATCAGAACGGAAAAACCACAAACAGTAACATGGTACAAATATCTGCTTCTGACAGTGAGTCCATACCCAACTCACCCGATACAAACCGGCTAAAATTCTTTCAAACAGCTAAAAACAAGTTACTGTGTAGAAACGGATCTGTCATTGGCGATACGCATCCAGGGAATGGCCATGGGAAAAAACAAGGGTTGCGACCCCATATAAAAGTGACTTTCCCTCTTACGAGGCGTAAGACGAAGCGGGAAGGCTCTAAAGAAAAGAAGGCAACAAAGACATTGGCTATTGTGTTAGGTGGGTAAATTGCTGTCGTGAATTTAAATATAGCTCATTAAACTACCGGTAGGCCTACTAAGTGAAATCAACCTCACTGTTAGAGAAAGAAATTAACCTTATGTTGGACATACGAAGTAATAATACAACGATCAGTACTGTATGAGGCAAGTCTCAATAAGAAAGTATCAGCATCCAAGAAACATCCATAAATAATTACATTAATAAATGATTAAACCCAAACAATCCGCCTTACCATAAATCATACTCTGTACCTAGAACTTTTGTGCTTTGTCGCCACCTAAATGCTCGTCAGATTAATTAAAATTGTAATAAATCCCCGTTATTTAATTTTTCAGGTGTGTTTTTATTTTGCTGGGTGCCTTTCTTCACCGTCAATATCATCAACGCCATCTGTATCCGGTACGAGTTGAAGGAGCATGCCTCAGTGTGTAATAGCATCGATGGCTTGTTGTTTTCCCTTTTCACGTGGCTTGGCTACGTCAACAGCTTCATGAATCCCGTCATCTACACCGTCTTCAATATGGAGTTCCGGAAAGCTTTTAAGAAACTTTTAACGAATCCGTGTGCAAAATATTGAAAGTGACTGACAAAGTGCAGTCTACACCGTTTTCAATGCGGATTCCCGTTAAGCTGTCAAAGATAGTGCTAATAATATACAGCACGTCAAATCTCGTTAAGAAGACACCAATGATTGTCGATGTTCGACCTTCTTGAAAGCTTTTAAAGAAGTGTGACGATGTCTTCACTGTAACAGTTCCGTTCTGTGGCTTATCTTTAACAGTCTTCAATATTTACGAGGTATAATGGGAGTTCAGTCGACTGTAAGTTCGGATATTAGCAAGAATCGGTGTAACGAAACTGAGGGTCAGTGTAACAGAAAGTCCGCCCTCCATTTAGATATAATGGTTAGGGTTAGCCTGACTTAAATGGGTCAAGATCTAGCGCGAGGCTTACCTGTACAAATAAATGGGAAGCGGACTCTCTATCAAGGGGGACTCGCGTTACACCGGCTGATTGTGAAAAGCAGTGTGGTATACCAGCTGACCGATTGCTTCTTGATAAGTATTACTATACTTACATGGCATCAACATAAAGTATCACCAATAACACATTTTCAAAGAGTACTATAGAATTTTTGGCCTAGTTTTGAGAATGAGATTGCATGAATCTTAGACGCTTTTTATTTACTAAAACTCGAACTTCAGATAAAAAGTCGTCATTTGAAAGTAATGTCTCAACACATACGTCAACAGCTATGAATCTTATCAGTCGCTTGCGAATGCTCTTTTTTACTTTGATCTCTCTCTGCGATGTTGTTAACTCGTAGACATCAGCATTGGCAACCAATTAGTGACTTCTGTTTTTTACATTCTACACAGGTTCAAAGCAAATTGCATAATTCAGCGAGGTTGCGCCATAGGACAACCCCAGACCAAACTTCTGAATATTTTATATCACAGTTGTTTCTTAATTCAAATTAAATTTTGAGTGAAATCGTTACAGTGAATGTCCCCATTTAAGACTCACTCGCCTCCGTTATCTAGAAAGTTTTAGTCATCATTAATTAGTTGTTACTAAGCTACTAAATTACTAAGAGGCACTTTATGAATAAAGTTAATCTTGTGTGTTAAAGTAATATCTCTATAGGTAACGGGGTTTTTGGGTGACAGGAAGTTGAATAGTCAGCACAATTATTAGAAAATACTTGTATCTGAATACTGCGACGATGGTGAATTTGAATTATTCATTGCTTTTGTAAATTTTCAAAACAATAAATTCCTAGGCGAGAAAGTTATTAATTAAGTAACTGCACTTCTTATGGACGTTCATTAGTGGTAATGCCGTTGGCTGTAACGCAAAAAAGGCTGTGTTAGTTGAGATATATGATATAGTACTTTGAGGTCTCAACTATCGCAATTCAGTTCAATATTGTGTCGATAGATCCCCTGTGACTGTTGTATAGAAATGTTATCTCTCCAGTATATTGGCAGTGATACACATAAAAAGATGATTAAGGAGGAAACTAAAACTGAGATACTTCTACATTATATTTGAATATGATTAATATGCACTGATGTCATTCCGCATCCGTAAACGAGACGAATCTACATACATAAATGCTGATTGTTATTTGTATTCTGGTGGGCCTATATATACCACGCTGTTCTATAACTGGCTGCAGTGACAAGTTAGTGCAGATATATACATGTATGGATTTGCATGCATTGTGATAATTATTATGATTTATAATAAAAGCAAATATTGTGGGCTTTAATGTTCATTGTTTTATATGTCTGTATGATAGTGTCTTATGCAGGTGGATCTCACTTTTAGTGGGTCGTAGGACTACTCCTCCCTCTCCCTCCACGCACACACGCACGTGCGCACGCGTGCACGTACGCACGCACACTAAAGCCATATATGAAATGCTTAGATATAAATAAATCATTAGTCTTACGCAGACAGAATCAAAAAGTAAAATAATTGCCATTTCTATGAAAATAACATAGAAATTATGAAATAAATAAATTAATAAATAAATGAATAAATAAAAGTTTTTAAAACGTGCCAGAATAGAGATGCCCGTCTTATGTTTTACAGACTATAGCCCCAGCGATAAGGGCGCACCTCTGGCAGATAGTAATTCAGGGATTATAAATCCAGGAACAAAACACATGTACAATAGAACTTATGTCCTCACGAGTGTTTGTACGTATTTTTGCCACATCATGCGTATATACAGTCAATTTAAAGAATTAGGTCAACATCCAGGTGGTAGTGAGACGCTGAGATCCGGCTTTGTGTTTTGAACATTGATTTTAACACGGAGGGGACACGGAAGAACACGGAAGGGCACGAAAACCTCCGAGCCGACGTAGTGACTTATGAGACGCAGTACACGTGTGCAACGAAAACGTCTGCAGGGAATTAAAATTTGAAATTCGGTGCACTTTTATCTCACCAACCATAAACGTGACCCAGAAACGTATATGTTTGGATTTGTTTAATGAATAATTTTATAATATTTTAAATTATAATGTATTATAAATCATGTTATAATATTTTAAAATATTTTTAATAATATTACCACCATAAAAACTAAATTCATATACACTGAAAACGAACTGCTTTGAACAGACAGGTATACTATATTTATGCACATGTAGGAATAAGATATATATAGGTTTAAATATTTCTACAAAAGGAAATGACTAATACTACTTCGAGGAATTATTTATCATGAATAACATGATTACCACAATCATAACTAAATTAACACATAGGGATGCTATAATACCCAGCGGGTTGAATAACCCGGTGAAGACAACATGCCTACCCTCCGCCAAGACCTCAGATTGTTTTTTCACTACTGGTAAATATTCACAGATATGACTCTGTCTAATTCATGACAAAAGTATCTGTTGCTTCTCTGGCTAATTTAAGACACAATTTTCTGCTGTTTTCACAGCAGATCGAGAGAATTGTGTCATTAATTTGCCAAGGTATATTATACCTGTGGATATTTAGTAAAAAAAGCAATTGGTGGCCCTGGTAGAGGATGGGGGAAGACAGCAAGTTTATTTTCACGAAGTCATGAAAAGGTCGGCTTTATCAGATTGAGTCCAGTCCTCTCTGTCTTTGGTGATCCGTTGGCTTCATTGTCCAGTTCTCTGTATCTCCAGTACTTGGTGTAGACTTTTGAGTACATGTAAATGTTAAAATATGTCTTTGGTAATCGTTTGGCTCCGTTGATTTCAGGGACCCAGTACTGAAAAAGAAGACCCACATTATCAGTGAAACGTATTTTCAGACAAATTTACCACCATACAAAGAAATTAAAAAAGTAAAAAGAAAAAAAAATTAATAAATTAATATATAAAAATATAAAAAATAAATAAGACAATCAACTAAACGTATTTTTGTCTGATTCTGAGTTCCGCCGGTGCCGATTGCGAGTCGAAGAAAGGTTACCACTGTGTATGTATGCGGCACTTCTAATATAAAAGAAGTTCAATGTACATGTAAGATGAATCCATGATTCTGCTAACCAGGTGGGATTGGGTCATGTATTTGTTTAAAAAAAGGCTGAACAATGTTAATTTAATATACATCAGACATGAATGGTGATTATACTGTTTATTTGGGATTGAGAAGGGACGAAGACGGGGGGGAGGGGGGGAGGCTTGGGCACTCCTCCAGAACCGCCGTTCGATATATTTTCACCGTATCTTTCTACTTCTATTCCGTCATTTACAGTATCCACTATGTCATAATATCACTTACAGATGGTCCTGGCAATCCACCTGGATAGCTTATTGACGTCGGTGTACACCCCCGGATACTGTGGCAACGCACACCCTCGCCCAAAGCTGACGATGCCAAGCTGCTTCCAGATCGTTTTCCCGTTCACTGTGTACGGGCAGGCTAGCGGACCGCCAGAATCTCCCTATTAAATGGATGAATCAGTATCACATAAAAAACAAATGGGAATGAAAGCAGTGCGTAAAATTATTTATGAATGGCTAGTGATAAAAACGCAGATTGATAAATGCTCATGTTTTGTCTGTTGGTATACTTAACTAATGGAATACGAAATCGCATAAAAAGTATAAGGTTAGACTTGTACAGGCAGTCTTAATTGCTTCCTTGGCATAAATATTAAACAAATGATGGCAACGTTCATTTTTCTTATGTAAATTCTGCGAGTAGTTAAAAAGCAAATAATGATAATAATAATAACAATATAAAACAAGAAATTTATACGAAGATTTCCGATATCAGGGAATACATTCTGATTTATTTAGATAATAGTGGGATATAAAAACGTAGAAATACAGTTGTATAGAATATGTAAAATTAAATTTTAAAAAATAAATAACTAAAACAAGATAAAGAACGGAGTTCACATCACTTGTGTGTGAGTGTCCGTTTTAATTTTAATATTTTCTTTTGAAAAAAATTAAATGCTTTACAGTAGTATCCTTACCTGACAGGAATCTTTGCCCGTATCTTTCGCACACACCATGTTATCTGTGATCTCCCCAGCGGGATATTGCGAGATTTTTCGACAGGTTTTAGCTGTTATATATTTTACTGTGACCTGCATCAGTACGTCACTGGGAAGCCTAGAGGCTGAAAAGTAATTAAACATCTTGGTACTTTTACGTAGCATACAGGTAAATACGTTTGTAGAAACATATCAAATATACCAGCGAGAGAGAGAGAGAGAGAGACTGTATAAATAAATACGTTTGTAGAAACATATCATATAACCAGCGAGAGAGAGAGAGAGAGAGAGAGTGACAGTGACAGATTTTCTTACGCGTTACAGTGTTCTGTTCTCTCACCTGTATTTGTTTTCCCCCAGCCCGTCACCGCGCAGGGGGTCTCTTCGGGAATGACATCACTGGGAGACGGTCCCACTGGGCAAATAGGACTGATCTTTGAGTTGTAATTCACCTTGGACGAAAGCTTCAGCAGAGCGATGTCATTGTCGTGTGTGCCACGGTTGTAACCAGGGTGGATGTGGACCTTGGTCACGGTCATCTTTAGAACGGCGGGATCTCTACGTAAGGTTGATAGTTTGTCTACCCCGAGGTATACTTTGATTTCGTTAGGTTTGTATTGTCGAGAAGAGCCACATCCTATCTGCTGGCTGTTTAAACAATAAATAAGAGAATGACAGATGAAAAAAGCATATTTGTGAGCACAGAACACATAAACAGGAACATTTGGTAAACAGATGGCAGAAAGATTAACTGAGAAAATGACACAAACAGCAGACAGATGTCTGAAAAAAAAAAGACATGTCTGCAAACAAACAAACAAATAATAACAAATAATAAGACAATCTCATTATATTTAATGTAAATTATATCACATTTTGACTCACTTAGCACATACATGTATAGTTTTAATTAGGCACGTGTTTGACATGAACGAGATTCTCGCATACTCACGGAGAGTACAGGCAGTGAGCTGCAGTCAGTATCCACTGTCTAGCAATGATGGTCCCTCCACATGAAGGTTTACACCTGTCCCGGGCCGCCCCGAGCTCTAAATAGGCCATCCATGGCCAAGAGTTGGGCGTGGCCGCTGACCCGCCTATTATCTTGGATCTGCTCGTGCTCGGTCTTACCCCACACCTGCCGCATGCTGGGGAATTAGGAACGAAAATTTATGTCTTCTGAATACTATCATCAATGTTGGTAAGTAAAATTAAAGGAGAGGATTTGATTCTGCTGTAGGAGCAACAATCGTGTTAGAAAAAGCAAGCTTGTGAAACGTGTTGCAATTTTTGAATGTAATAGTTGTACATGTGAGCAAAGAATGTGATTTGACTTCATTAAGCCTCTGATATATATTAGCGTTGCAATTTGAGGACCGTGATATTTGCCAATAGGGCCTGATAAGTCAGAGGTAGCACAATCCCACTTGAAAGTATCGTTTAGGAGGTAACCGGAATTTTGCCTGCCAATAGAATTTTTCTTCCATTACTCACGAATCATTGCTCGACTAATCTCTGCAATTGGATTCGATGCTTTATACTGTTTCTATATAACTATATTATGGGTTTTAAATGACTGGCATGTCACACAGACCGCCATGCATTCCTGCACATTTTAAACAGAATTGAAGTTTCATGGTTGGACATCTCCTTTCCACGGTTTTCAAATTCATCGATACATTTTTACTGATTTAAATACAACCTCAGCTTGTTTATGACAGACCTATATACTGATGAGTCACCGGTGAACCAAGGTGTTATATGGCAGGATTTATATCATTTGGGTATAACATGTACCTACTAATATAAATGTATTAAATAGTTGTCAGTGCACCCCGGTACATCCGGGTTCTAGTCACACATTCAAGCTAAGGTCGGCTGTAAGGTCAAGCATGTTTTATCTACTCCCGGGATAGAGAGTCACTTCCTGGTAAAAGATGACGTCACAGCCGTTATATAGTACTATATACAATATTACTTAATATTGTATAATAAGGGGGTGGTGTCCCCAAAACTGAAACTGCAGAGGTTAAGCATGCCTCAAAATCGACCCAACTACATGTACAGATAACTTTAAATCTATCCCGACATGTAGAGTTTCAGAGTCTATTGGAAACATTCCTGTCACCAGTCATGTAGGTTTTGTAGTTGGTGACCTTTAGCGTTGTTAAACCCGGGGTTTGGCTTGGAAACGACTGCAGGACAGCCGACCCTCCCCCCCCCACCACCAGCCGGTGAAATTTCTGAATGAACTCCAACTTATCTGACTAACACAACGGCACCCTACCCCCTCGGAGGTGGTGGAATGGTGGAGACACTGGGTCACATGTGAGGAGAGCAGGATGAGGGATGAGGGTAATTTGATCTAATTTAAGCTGTCTAGTATCAGTGAAAGGAACCAGGTTTAAGTTTTTTCTAAACAGGGCATTAGAGCCCTAAACAAATAAAATACAAATATTCAAACAAGTGATGACATTCGCGTAAATTACGAGGCACTTCAGTCACTGAGTGAAGGAGTTTCGAATAGAAGGACATAAACAGATGAAGCACAAAAAGATTATGTCCTCTCGCCTTAAATTCTTTAACAATTCTATGCATAATTTGTCGACTTGAAAATGCCAGAGAAACTTGAAGAAATTTTAGTTAAATCAGAGAAGAGACATGCCTATGAGAACTGAAAGTAATGACTTCAAAAACCATTTAGGCCTACTTTGAATACTGCTGTATGAGAAACAAAAGAGAGCAATCACACTTACCTGTTACAAACGCCGTCAAAGATAAAAGCCCTAAGAGTATTATTTCTAAACATTTTAACTCCGACGTCGTCCTCATCGTGTAATGTTGAGTGGTCCAGTGTCTGTTTTGTTCTGGCTTCCCTCGATCTAAAATGCGTGGTATAAATGAGAAATCGAGACCTTACAACCCGGACACGCATATATATGTCTTAATAAAATTTTCTCCGTAAACCGGACGCAAGACTGGCAAACCGCTGACGCAGAGGTCCATTGACGAGTGTCGAAATCGTGAGGTCAGTACAGAGTAAAGGGAAATCAGACGGAAGGCTGGTAGCTCAAATACTGTATACCACAATAAAAAGAATTGCTCATGTAAAACCACGAGTCACGGAAATAGAAATAATTTAAAAATACAGAAATAGTGAAAGAAAACACCCAACCTAAAGGATGCGCCTAAGGGAGGACTATCTATTTTCATTTGGTCTATAAAAGAAGTTTGTTTTTCTATTTTTAGAGGTATAAAAATAACGTTCCTCTATTGCATTAAAACAAAGGAATCGATAGTTATTTAAATGATACCTAAAAACGTAAACCTACCTCTCCCCAGTTGAAGTCGGTCGGCCTCCCATCCCAGAATGGAGAAAACGCGTGTTAAGTCGTTTGTTCTCAGCTGGGAGCTCGTTTATCGTGCGCGTTTCCATAAAAAGTATTAAATGCAGTAAACGTATTTGAAATACTTATTAGTTGCTTTTTAAGGCGGTGTTTTTTCTTTTCTTTTCTTTTCTTTCTTTTTTTTGGGGGAGGGGGTGGGTAAAATGGACTGGATAATATGAAAACATAACAGCTTTTGATCAAAATGCAGTTACAACAAGAAAAAACGTGAAAAGAGAAAGTTGATAAAATGTGTTTTGCCGACCTTTTAAAATAATAAACGTCCCCAAAGAAATAAATAAAGTACAAATAAAATAATTAATCTATAAAATCAATTAATAAATAGAATGAAATAAAAAGAAGGAAATGTTTTTTGTTGACCTTTGGCCGAGGTTATGTAACCCCTGATTACATTTCGGATTCATAACAAATAAACAAATGTATACGTGAACAACCGCGTGTTCATTTAATCATGACATGGGTTACACTGACTTTTTTTTTTTTTTGAACGCCAAATTGCCAAAGTCAATCTCGGTAGAGCAATTTTCTGGAAATTGGCGGGTATATTGAGACACATATGAAACTCCTGTTTTTGGTGGTAACACTGTGGGCCTTGATAATCATGGATTTTATGTTCAAGTTGTAATTTAATAGAAATAGATGTTTAATTTCACGTCAAATGGGAGTAAATAGCTGATAAACTTCACAATGTAAAATGCTAAATATAAGAAGGTTGGGGGTGGGGGGGGGGTGGTGGTGGGGGGTTATTCGTACTTCTTTATTCGTACGTGTATAACCAATTAATCCATCATGTTTTTCTTTCTTTCTCCGATGATCCTTTTTTATTCATTTACTTTCTTTAATTCTTTATTAATGAACAGTATATGATAAAGTCCATACCTGTTTACGAAAAGGCGTTATAGGACGGGATATTCTAGAAACTATAGCATCACCAGCGACTTAACTCGTCTACGGATATCAGTAAGCGATTGAGATATGTCCTTCTGTGAAAAATAAAGTATTTAGGCGATTTTTTACCAGTTGTCTCTTGCCCATAATAAGTAGTCCTGAAGTTGCCCATTGTAAGGGCGGGGTAATGACACAGATTATAAAAAATTCCCAAACCAATCCCTGACAGTGCCTCATAATAATCACATAATAAGCTTTAAAACGTAACCTGAAACATTTCTATAGATCTACATCCTTGTTCTCTCCATTGATAGATATCACAAAATGACGTTGCATTATCGCAGGATATAGTAACAATAAGCGGGTTCATTGTTGCTTCTAGTTGACAATTTAAGTTACCTTGTTGTCTTACATCGAGGTGTGCGTGCCACCAACTGTGACGTCACAATATCACAGACGCTGTCGTTATGGAAATCGCTACCGACAAAAACAAATTTGAGAGTGAAGAATCGTGTGAGACACAAGTGAGACATGGGTGATGGACGAACAATACATGATAACAGCGCCTTGGAATGAGTGCATCCACTTTTGTTGAACCGCTCCCTCAAGCCGTCATTGACGCGATCTCATTTGACTTCTTTCTGCTGCTTTTGTATGTTATATGGTTGATTAGAGCTGTTTCCATTAAGCTCAATAATAACTCAGGTAAGCGGACATTTTTTTCATACCATTATTTAGAAAAAACTAAGGCACTATGGAATATCATCTCATGTATCAAGTCATCAAGACTAGATCTAGATCTAAGGGTCTTGCAATTTTAAGGTTTAGTTCTAACTTAAATGCAGTGTGTGTGCGTGTGTGTGTGTGTGTGTGTGTGTGTGTGAGAGAGAGAGAGAGAGAGAGAGAGAGAGAGAGAGAGAGAGGTGGGTGGGGGGTTTACTTTTAAAGCAAATATACAAATAAATAGATTAACAAATAAAATTCATAAACACAAATTGTGTAATTTCAGAAAAAGGATACGGTTTGAAGAAATCCCAGTAACGTAAATATGTCTACTAAAGAGCAAAAATCTCGCCCCGTGACAGAGTCTCCAAAAGCAGAGTCTCCAGCACCTCGTGGCCGGGTTAAACCCACGGTGCAGAGTCGTGGAAATGAAAAAGGGTTGGCAGAATTCAGTGAGAAGACATCAGCAAAGAAAACCGAACCGTCAACCCAGCCAGCCACGACACATCCCTGTACATGTACAGTAAACGTGGAAAATATGCTCAGAGACCAAGCTAAATTGATCAAGGAAGTGATGGCTTTGAAACACAAATTGGAGTCCTTGGAAAAGAGAGTGGAAGGTTTGAGTTCGCCCTACCCGAGTCAAGCTGTGGATTCACCACATGTGACAAATGCAACTGCGGCGGTCGAGGCAGAGAGTGGTGAAATCCCTCCAACAGTTAAAAAGACAACTGACGATACCCTCAAAGATTATGAGGCCACGATGCCACCGAATATACAGTTCAGGCAAAGGGAAAACATGTGCGTTTATTATACTTGGACGGTAATTAAGGCTTAGACATAGTAATTAAGGCTAAGACATTGTTTACTTTTTTCATTTTAATAATAATAATAATAATAATAATAATAATAATAATAATAATACAGTAAGGGAATAAAAACACTGTGGATCCATTAAGAAATATACATTAATTTATTAATGATTTCACTGGTTAGTTTTAACTAAAATAAATTGCTGACTATTAGTACTATACATGTACACTGACAGTATGTAATTTCTATCTACAACCGTCATGACCAATTTCACTCCAGCGAAGTCAGTTCTGCAGTAAAGGACACCCCAGAACTGCCCCAGCCTGCGACTCCACCCCCCGTCAGCCCACCTGCCACCCCCTGCCTTGCCTCTGGTGAAGAGTCGACCCAAGACGGTGTGAAGAAAACACCCCACGAGCCAGAAACTATCTTGGGCGGCGGGAAAGTGACCAAAGTGACGACCGATGTAGAACGCGGTACGGGAACTTCAGAGGTCGCCAAGAAAGTTAAGCCCGGAGAGACAGATGGCGCGGCAAGGCGAAGACGCCGTAAACCTCGCATATTGCGACGACACCAGAAGATAATGTAAGGTTTGATCTAACAAGTGTCTGCCGTTTCCTCCTTTTTTGTGTTGATTTTTCATCATCATCATCAGCAGCAGCAGCAGCAACAACAACAACAATAACAATAACAATAACAATAACAACAATAATAATAATAATAATAATTTTACCTTGTTGAATTCATATCTCTTCACTTTTTTTGCTTGTGCACTGAAAATGAACTAGACTCCTGCGTGTACACCGCGTAAAATACCAACTTTTTTTTATATTTTAGTGACCACGGCTCGTCAACCGACGAGGAAGCCTATGAAGTTGCCCCTAGTCGCCTGCCGTCTCCGTTTGTACCAGGAAAATCATCGAGCAAGGATCAGACTGAGTAAGACATAAAGAAGTGTCAATTAAAAAAAAAACTTTTAGCTATGAAAACTGATATTTTAATCAAATGTAGGTGAAGCTCGTCACAGGATAATCTCTCCATCTTCTTTAACCATAGGTTGCTGACAACATGAGATTGTTTTATGTGAGTAAGAGGTGGGAAGAATTGATTTATTTTGGATTGATTTTTAATATTGCTACCTCACATACCAATAGTACATGTAGTATAGTTAAAATTATTTCAGCTAAAAGCTGTGCGTATGCGTCTATGAAAAGAAAATAAATATGACTGTCTAATGTTTTGGAAAATTCTTTCACAATTTCCAGCGTTACGGGGCAAGAGTCAGAGTACTTCATCAGCCGTCCAACGTTACCGTTGTCAGTTGATCACAAAACAGGCGAGAGAGATTCGCATCCCGGGACGGTAAGAGAAAAGCCAACAGCGCCGCCTGTCGTGCGTCAGCGTGAAGAGATAAAACGAAAACAGGAATTTGAAGGTGATGTTTGGTCGCATGCAATCACTGTTCTTTTTTTATTGAAATAAACTTTAAACGCTCGTGTTAGATAAGAAACAAATCAATTGGCGAAAGAAATACGACATACAAATCATTGGTAGTTTCTTTTTACTCTCCATTTTTATGAAACTTCTTTATGAAATTTCGAACTTTGCAAATGTATAACATTTCAGCAGAGAAGAAGACAGAGAAATTTCTTAGTTCAGAGAAGACTCCAGAAATTTTGCCCCGCCATGATCGCAAGGATACCGCAAGAGACAAACAGGTACTATATATATATGTACATGTATACCTATGCCATATTATCTCAATAATAATAATAATAATAATAATAATAAGCTATTAAAAGAAATCGTGCTTTACATGTCTGTCAGAGCTGTGTGCAATGTAAATGTGATATATGTTACAATAAGTTTTCAGAAGACAATGTTGATGACTAAAATCTAAATAATAAAACCGTGGTAACGTATTCAAAAGCCACTGTAAAAGATACTTTGTTTCTGATGTAAATTGCCACAGGTTTGTTAAAATATCGTCGAAATAAGAATGCTGTTTGATTAAGATGTTCCATATTCCAATGTCTATTTTTTAATGTCTATTTTTTATGTTAAAGCGTTTGAAATCCACGGATGCGCAGAGTCGCATGCCATCTGAAAAAAGAGCCGATCTCCCGGACGCCTTCATACGCTGTCATCCTGGGCCGCCCGACCTCAGTGTTGAGGAACTGATCCAGGATTGGGGTTATGACATGACAGAAAAACCAACAGACCTTTCGGAGACTTACTGCGACAACAAAGTTCTGAACGTGTGGCACAGGCTGACGCAGGCACCAGGCCACGGCTACCAAACCCCTCTTATACAGAGGGAAAGATACCTGGACGCTTTCTGGGACCGGTTTTTCACCATCTATGAATCGGAGGGAATGGCGGATGATTTGTACATGAAGCAACTTTGGGAGTACAGAGAAAAAACTCGCCAGCGAGATATTTTGTTGAACATATTCAAAACGACCATGACACAGTTCAGCGCTCTCGGTCAGTTGGCTCACATGAGAGTGAAGAAGGTAAGGGAGAAAGGGAGCACGCTGGTTGGTAAGACAGCCACCAAGAAATGGCAGATCGGGGCCAAGCGTGCTCGTGACGCGGCCTTGCGTCAACTGGCGGACATTTGGGACGAGACGGACACTATCGAACCGCCGCCCGTAAGGCGTGTCGCGTCAAGCTCGGGTTCCAGCTACTACTCAGACCACAGCTATAACGACTCGGATTGGTCGGACGAGGACGGTTACTCAGCTCGGTATCGGTGTGATGAGGAGGTCGCTGGGAGGCCGCTTGCTGCTCCACAGCCACGCCAACCAGCGCTGAGCAAGTCCAAGTTCTGCAACTTCGTGGACCTTCTCGAAGTGCAGTACGCTCTGGAGGAAGGCGTGGATCCGTTCTCCGCCTTTTCGGATATCAGGCTGGTGAAGAAATGCGAACAAGCAATCAACCGCGGACTGACAACGTCGAGCACTTCCCTCGTCAACATCTGTTCCACGCCCTCCCGAACTGACAGTGAAGCTAAGAATTATAACAAGAAGCACGGCAAGAAGACAAAACCCAAAGATGCATTGATGCTATACAACAATATTATGAAGCACTTACATATTACACATACACTTTAAAAGACACACACATGATACATCTAAACAAGTAAGAACTCTTCACTCACGGATAAAATGATATATAATGCGACAGTTTCTAATGAATCGTAACAAATGTGACTCTATACCCAATTTCTTCCATACAATGTTAAACTTAATGCTGTTGAACCGTTGAAAAGATCAGGTGTTATAAAATCATATTTCAGAGAGGCTGAACGCTTAAAAAACAAAAGGAAATCTGTCCTCGTAACCTCTGATCTTTAGTGTGTACTTTTAGTTAAATATGTCCCTCACATTCTACATTTGATATGGAGCATGTATCACTAATTTTTATCGACACTGTGTACTACTGTATTTAAGAAAGTGTCTGAAGAATGATAACCAATAAAAAAGCAGTGGAATAATTTAACGTTTCTTGAGCCGTGTCGTATGAAAGTAAAAAGAAAAGTTCAGGAAAATTCAAAGTCGAGGAGTGTGGAGGTTGTCTGTCACTTATGAATTTATCAACGAGGGGGTTCGTAAAGAACACATAAATAATGCGTATCAACTATAGGTACAAAACTAGCATTAATAACCTTAAAATTATTTAAAATAAATGTAAAAATAGATAAAATGGATGAATTTTCTATCCCTCCGCTAGCATTCTCGAGATTGTGGCATTTGATATTTGGCGCACCAAACGCAATCTTACCGACCGTAACCCTCTCCATACAGAGAAGTGACATTTGATACTTATGCCTCAATAGGAATCTGCTCTTACTTTGTTTCTTTCCTAAATTTGTTTATCTTCACTTTTCTTAAACAATAATTCAAGTATAAAAACACTATGCGTTTTTGAAGTCTTGCAGATATTTCTGACCCTTCCTTCTCCTTTCCTTAACTCGAACGGGGCACGGTATTTCTATATAAATAAATATGCCTAGAGTCAATATTATCAACATGCTTTATAGACGTACCTATAATGCCAGTCAATTGTTATCCGAAATTTAAACGGGGCCTTTTTTTGCATATAGAACACATGCACATAAATCCAGCAAGCAGGCTAGCACCATTGGCAGGCAGAGAGAGAGAGATAGAGAGAGAGAGAGAGAGAGTAACTGGTCTAACGGTCTGGTGCTCTATCTGTTCCGCTCAGGTCAAGTACATTTGTAAAACCTAAACGCGGTGACGGTATCAGGACGACGAGGCCATGAATTGTTTGACATCCCCCCTGATTCTGACGTCACTGTTCGTCCGACTTTTGTTCACTTTTTTTCTTGATCACAACCCCGTTCACTAGGCAGATGAATGTTTTTGTGACTCATTTGATCGAAGTCAACATCTTATTCTATCACTCTTTTTCTCCTTTTTCATTAATAAAAGAGGGGAAAGAGACAGTCATTCGCGACTTATACCACTTCATATAACACCATAGAAACTTTCCCTACTTTTATGATAACACGTAAACTAGTCATATGAAACACTTTTATCTTTCATTTGGTATGTTTAATTTTTGCAATATTTATGAAACTGCCGCATACTTAATAGAAAGGGAACGAGAAAACCCCACCTTACCCCCACCCCCGTCTCGCCACATCGCCAGAAGAATCACGATAAAAAATAATGGGTTGCATATATATATATATATATATATATATATATATATATATATATATATATATATATATATCAAGTATCTCTGTAATGACACTTACAGAGAAATACATTTCAGTTCGCCTAAGGACTTAGTTCATTGATTCAGTTTACACCCAGCTATAGGATTTCAGGCCTTTGTGGCGAACACAAAGCTCCAAGCAAAGGCAGCCAGGTATTTTTTAGCTCCTCCCAACTACCCTTTCAGTGGCGGGCGGCGAGTCCGGGCGAATGGCTATTGTATTGCTATTTACATATTGTACGCGTGTTGACATACTCTGTGACAAATGAAAGGTGAACATTCCTCTGTTGTAGTTATAAAGGAAAAGTAGGAGAGGAGAGTTCTGAATGAAAAGCGTGGGAATTTTGTCGTCTTAAAAGTTTATTGGGGGGTGGGGGGGGGGTGGAGGGGATCACTACATGAGAAATGATTTCCACCGATAAATAAGCCAAATTAAGGTCATTTTCACAGCTGGCAGTGTTTGCGCTCGTCTAAAAAATCTATCTGTGGCATCGTGACCCGAAAAGACAAAAAAAGGGTCCTAGTTATTCTTACCAAAAATTACGGCCATTTTCACTAGGAGCGGTGCAATGCTCTAAACCACACTACATGTACTTTGACTGCCCTTTAGCAGGAACATGTAATTTCGTTAAGAGGGTTTAACTCCCTTTCACAATTACAAATGTACCAATTAAATTCCATCCGGTTAACTGGCCGTGTCGAGCTTGGAAGGGGGGGGGGGGGGCAGGCTCCGGTAAGGTGACTACTAGTATATTGGTTACACTAGTTAATAGCCAGACAGTTAAGTTGTCAATCTTTCAAACTGGAGAGGCACAAAAAAATGAACCGCTCTACGTGAAAGGGGCCAGAGGCCGAAGTCGGTGCTTAGTTCGGTTCATTGCTTTGGTTCAGTCTCAGACCCAGCTGTAGAAATTCAACCTCAGCTTAAAGCAAAGGAAACCAGATATTTTTTCAGGTCCTCCCAATTACCCATTCAATTGCAGGGATATATGGGCCCAAGGGTATTGATATATTATATATGTATACCAGTGTAACATTGTATAAGTATTTACTCATTTTGATGCCACTGAAAGAATAACATTCCTCTGATATAATTCGTCATAGTAAGTAGGAACGAAGAGCTCTGAATGGAAAGTGATGAAAATATTGTCCTCTAAAAATGATAATAAAATATATAATAAGCAGGTTATAGGCGACAAAGTCTGAGTCCAGAAATCTATAGGCCTACCGGTGTATCGGCCCTAGTGATCATTGTAGTGTGTTATGCAGTGTTACACGCTCCATGTCCCGAATCGGATTCAAAAGTCATTTCTTACTTGGCATATCATAAAGGAATCCCATACTATTCTTTAACCTCCGTCTGAATGGAGTCATGACCCAATTGTGCTTCATAAGTAACCAATGTAGCTATGAATACTGCGTCTGTCAAAAATTCTTATCTTATTGCATTACGAATACTAGCAAGATTTAATGTGCCTTCACCGTGTAATTTGGCATAGAAAGGTAAACAGGAGTTTGGCTGCGATGAACACATGTGATCTTTAAATCTTTGCTACGATTTTTCAGAAGCTTTGCGGTACTTTTTAAACACCGTCTTGTTGACAAACAACATCATGAATCACTCCTACAATATGATGTTATGCCCTTGTTTGCCAAAAATCTCTTAAAATTTTAACGTGACCTTCAGAAAAAATATATAAATAAATGAACTAAAAATAAAAAAGCACAGAATAGAGAGTGATAAAGCGGTATCTGCTGGGAGAGAAAAATGAAACAAAAATCAATAGATTGCAGTGATAGTTTCATTCAGTCTTTCTTCTCTTTTTATTTCTTCATAAAAAATAGACGCTTTTCCCCATTGTTGATTTACATTCGTCTTTCTTTATTCAGCTTAGGGTGTTTAATTATGGTATATATATGCGGTTTTAGATCCCACAACAATGTAACCTAAAATAGGAAAACGACACTAATGTAAAATTTCTTATTTTCATGATTTTCTTCGGAGTAAAGATTTTTCCAGTGATTGGTGTAGAGTTGGCAGGTATAAAGCCTGCTGTGTGGACTCATACACTTTCCTAGCAGTGAAACAAAATTATCATTATTGTCGCTGTTATTTTAATTTTTATCATTATGGTTTATATATTTAATCTTTATTCATCAAATGATTTGTTTGATTATCCAAATATATGTGCATTGAACGGACGCCCCAGAATCCGACAAATACAAGAAAATAATAAAATGACCCTAATATTCAATCCCTTGTGGGTTTTCTTCCTTGTTGGTTCGTATCCTACGCGTATTAAACTGCGCTCGCAGTATTAATACTTGGCCTGCCCATGCCCTGACCTTAAACGCGCCCCTGTAGTATTTACATTGGTCATTCATGCATCTCAGCTTTCCAAACCCATAGTCTGAGAACACTAAAGGAAAGTAAAAGGACCGTTTGTTATACAGATTGTACACCTTTACTTACTGGGCGTTTCCTAGTTCTTCTTTGATGGGGATTTGGTTACAATTTTTTTTGCTATTTTGCTTATACTTCTCATGGGATAATATCATATTTCTTTCTGAAGAAATGTTTGTCGTAAGTTAATACATGTGGGCACATCGTTACTGTGTGGTAGGCCTACTCTTATATTTTACATACATACATACAATTTCAAACAAATGTATGGAATGCAGTGTGTTTTGTTGGCATTTTTTACGCGCTTATAAAATTAATGCACTTGCGTGACTTTATCATCAGCCTGAGGAAAGAATCAACGTGCATGAAAGACGCACAATGACTCTATCCTCTATCATAATCGCTCTGTCTTTTTATTTCCTCTTTTTCCTCAATAGGAGCCAGATAAAAAGGTCTGCGTTACTAAATAAAAGACAGGAGTTAGGGCGTTAGTGCCGAGGTATTCTTTCGTTTCTTCTAAGAAAAGAGCATGGTCTGATAGTCCTGTGACCTTCCAGTATAATGGTAAACCGTTCCGAAATGAAATGGCATCTCTATATTGCAAGCAGCATTCTGTCAATGGAGTAAAGTGCATATACACATACAAAGCATTGTAGTTTTTAAAAAGATGTCCCCATATGAGAGCGTCTAGGCGTCTAAAGGCAAAAAAAAAAAAAAAAAAAAAAAACTCTCAGCTGCGTTCCCCTTAAAGAGTGTTTCACCTACTGTAACCCAGAGCCCAGACACGATAAGTAAAGAATAAGTTAGACTATAACAAAGTCTCTCTCTCTCTCTCTCTCTCTCTCTCTCTCTCTCTCTCTCTCTCTCTCTGTGTCGGGGGGGGGGGGGGGGGGGGGGGGGGGGGGAGGA
>NW_019775470.1:101891-163939 GCF_001039355.2 Lingula anatina | reverse complement strand
GAAGGTACCACAACCACAGAACGTATTACATCCACTGAAGGTATCACAACCACTGGAGGTATCACAACCACTGAAGGTATTACATCCACTGAAGGTATCATAACCACTGAAAGCACCACAACCACTGAAGGCACCACAACCACTGAAGGTACCACAACCACTGAAGGCATTACATCCACTGAAGGTATCACAACGACTGGAAGTATCACAACCACTGAAGGCACCACAACCGCTGAAGGCATTACATCCACTGAAGGTATCACAACGACTGAAGGTACCACAACCACTGAACGTATTACATCCACTGAAGGTATCACAACGACTGGAGGAATCACAACCACTGAAGGCACCACAACCGCTGAGAGAATTACAACCACTGAAGACACCACAACCACTGAAGGTACCACAACCACTGAAGGTATTACATCCACTGAAGGTATCACAACCACTGAACGTGTCACAACCACTGAAGGCACCACAACCACTGAAGGTACCACAACCACTGAACGTATTACATCCACTGAAGGTATCACAACCACTGAAGGTACCACAACCACTGAAGGTATTACAACCACTGAAGGTACCACAACCACTGAACATATTACATCCACTGAAGGTATCACAACCACTGGAGGTATCACAACCACTGAAGGCACCACAACCACTGAAGGTACCACAACCACTGAAGGTATCACCACCACTGCAGGCACCACAACCACTGAAGGCACCACAACCACTGAAGGTATCACCACCACTGAAGGCACCACAACCACTGAAGGCACCACAACCACTGAAGGTATCACCACCACTGAAGGTATTACATCCACTGAAGGCACCACAACCACTGAGAGAGTTACAATCGCTGAAATCTTCACAACTACTGCAGATACCACAACCTCTGAAGTTATTACAACCACTGCACAAATTACATCAACAGAGGGAATTACAACCATTGGAGTTATTACAACCACTTATGACCCGTGCGAATCTAGTCCTTGTCAAAACAATGCAACCTGTTCTAGTGATGATAACAACGAGGACTTCATTTGTCGCTGCCCTTCAGGTAACAACTTTGTTTCTATCTATCATTAAGATATTAATAGCAGGGGTTTATATTTACCAGATATATATGTTTTATACATGTTTGGCAAAGAAGAAAATTATATTTAAAAAATTGCACAGAAAGTTATCTCAATACTTGTTGTTTGCTGACCCCCCCCTTGCAAAATAAAAGACGTTAAATACGGATAGCCTACCTGATTAAATTTTTTGTTTTGTAAGACGCCTTGACCTTTTAGTTGCAAAAAAGTATTTTTTTATTATGCTCCCACCATCATTATATTCTATTTTGTTCGTAACAATGCTATATTTGAGTCATATCACTGTCTATTCTCTTCATACAATAGGCTTCCACGGGCAAGTATGTGAAACCAACACAGATGATTGTCTGGTACCAGATGGACACATTGGACGATGTTCATCAAATGGAATCTGCAAAGATTTAGTCAATAATTGGCGCTGCGAATGTTTTAATGGTAAGTACATGTAGTTAATATGTTACTGTACGTGTTATGGGTTGGGTACTATGGTGTATTTTGCATTATGGTCTCATAATTAATAAATATCTTAGAAAATGGAGTGCTCAGTAAAAAAAAGAGCATATATACTGTTATTGTACACATTCTTCTGTATTATGTTGCTATCTTAGTTGTCCAAACAGCATTCATTAAATATTAAGTAATATAAACATCTTAGCATGTATTTGAACCTGTATATTTGTATATTCTACGAAAATCATTCAATTTAATTGTCAACGATGCTGAAACGCGTATTGATATGATATTATTGCAAATCTCCTTTCGCCAAAAAAAGTAGTTATCTTTTTTATATTTGAACTGTGCGACATATTCTGAGAGTATAATATTTTCAGGATGGGCCGGAAGAAGCTGTCAAGTCAACATTTGGTGTTCTGGACATTTACGCGACCCGTGCAGACCCCATGGATACTGTAGCCAAACCACGGATTCGTACACTTGCAGCTGTTTTAACGGTAAATACCATCATAAATGTCTGTACAGTCTAGGGGACCATTCCCATAACCCTGTCGTGTAGCAGATCGATCATATCCGAAGGGATTCTCGCTAAATTGCTTTCTGTTTAAGTGTGTACAAAAGTCAATTGCCCACTAGTAGCTTCAGTGGGCGTGCCAGGCATTTAAGCCGCTTAAACTTAATGCAATTCAGCAAAAATCCCCTCATCAGATTGATGTTGCTAGCATGAAAGGTTTATGGGAAACCAGTCATTTTCTAAAAGCACAATTTGCATCATTGTAATAGCTAACTACGTATGATATCAGTGATGAGATTGAACATACATGTACTTAAGTATGTAAATACATATAACCGACTGAATTTGATTTAAACAAATGCGCATAATGTTAAAGTTAAAAAAAGCATGGTATTTGAAAATGGATTTGTAAGATTAATCGCTATCATCATTAAAAAACATTTTCTTTCAGGTTATACGGGATATAATTGCACAACTAATATAGACGATTGTCTTGGTCACGAATGCGAGAACGGTGCCACTTGTGTGGACGGAATTGGCTCTTACACCTGTCAGTGCGTCACAGGTAAGCAGTTAGAAGGGTGATTGGAGAGGATGTGTGTTGGGTTGGTTGCTCCCTTTCTCATTTTATATATATATATAAATTTTAAATGTATTCGGCAGAATATAAATTATTGAGCACATTATTTCACGCCCATTTCGACTTATTAATGCATATACGTGTGTGGAATATAATATGTTTTAACATTTGTATAAAAAAGGCTACACAGGTGCCACGTGCCAGACGTTGATTGACAACTGTGCCTCCAACCCCTGCAGTGAACACGGCACGTGTGAGAATGGTATCGGGACATACACATGTAACTGTGCAGAGGGGTTCACGGGGAACACATGTGAAACACGTAAGTCTCAATTAAGTGCAGCCATCTGTAGATTTTTTTTGAACTGATATATTTTTTCTTCTCTGCCAAGATATAATGACTGTGGGACAATGACCGAATTTGCACAGTTTGCATCCTTTCCTTACCATCCCCAGAAATGCACTGCATGACGTCACGCCTAGCCCACTGCGCATGCGTGCATTTTTAATGAGTTGCTAGATTGCCATAGGAAAATGAATGGGTTCGCGATTCGTGGGTAATTCGTGAGAATTGACAAACTAACGGCCTGATGCCAATAGACAGCAACGCTGTGCTATGCTTCAAGCAAGTCCTGACCAAATATCGCTAGGGTTTTTAAAAAAATTCTGTTGTACACACGTACTAAGAATTTTGCCGTATATTGCCTAGACTACCCTCAGCAAAACGCAAATATTTTCAGTTATAGTGATTTTAGACGGTAGATTCACTCAGAAACAAAGGAAAATTAATTCGTTGCCGATAGCACCAGCTGATAGCAGTAACATACAGAGTCTGATTAAAAAAATTCATGGCAATTGAAGATTTTTTACCACTGTACAATGGAGTCCAAAAAGAGCACTTGGCACAAATGTAAAACTGCCCAGTGCAAGGCCAAGAATTCAATCAGTATTTTCAATCATATTATCAGATTCTACATAAATTGACTGACCATATCACTACTCAGTATTTAACTAATCTCTTAATCCAAAATTAATATAATCATTTAATAATTGTGCAAAATTCTTCTTTCAGATTGCTATTTATTTATATTTTTAATGCTGCAACTGCTCCAAAATAATCTTGTAGTAAAGAAAAAATGCAAATAAGAAGTGGAAGACCAATTTTACCCACAGTATTCAATTATTTGAATAAAAAAAGAATAAGATCACGATTTTACAAATTAAAATAATCTTTCATGAACTCTTTCATGAATAACATATTAAACAAAAATGAAAGTTATAAATCAGTGGTAATGGCTTATTCTGGAATATATGACCTCTGTACATCATCAGTACCTGACTTGGTACAGTATAGTTACTACTTGGATACAGAGTTAGATTTAATAATGTAACAATAAGAACAATATATATTATAAAAAATAAACTTCTCTGCACATATCAGACGCTTGTTACCATGAACTAACACTACTTGACAATGGGCTGAGCACTTATCACAGAGTCTGTGTGCGATGCCATTCTTGTGCTGTGATTGGTTAGTTGAGGCACGTGAAGCCCTACTGTTGCGCCCTCGCGTATCGCGTAAATGCTGCACATTTCTGGCCATGCAGTAAACAAATAAAATGTGATAATTGTCGATAGCTATAGAAAACAAAAATTAATGAGATTCACCTGACCACATTTTGTCCGCTGACAATAAGAGTTCTTCGGGGAAATCACAGTCAGCAGAAGAAATCTTGGGTGGTAATTAAATATCTGTTGATTTTTCTAGAGCTATTAAGACAATGACATAAATAAAACCATATGGATCTTGTAATTTAAGGGATGCAAATGAAATCATACATACATACATACATGAACATACCAAACGTATTATGTGTGAAACAAAATAAGAATAAATTATCAAAAACTACTTAAAGATACGATCACCCATAAGCATTTTTTTATCAAGCACAATAGAAAATAACCAATGAGTGTCTTAAATAGAACATTAACGTGGCGTCATGAGGTCTGGATTTGAAATCTAAGGTGGGGCATAACTACACTCGATACAAATAAGAGCAACTGGGTGCATGTCAGGAGAATAATCGCCTTTTTCATAAATTACAGTGATAGTGCCACCAGCAGGAGAGATGTGTTCTTTTGGTGGCGATAGAGACCAAAGCCTCTTTACCAACAGGGACGATGCAGCCAGGCTGATCAGATTATCCAGTTCATTCCGATTCTTCAACAGGAAGCATTATTATATATATGTAAATATGTTTTATTTTGATATTGTTGCACTGCTTTTTTATGTTTTTATTTTGTTTATTGAAGAATAATTATAATCTTTTAGTTAAGTCTTCTTTTTTTCAAAATTGGTTATAAACAAAAATAAAAAAAAATTAAAACAGCCATTTTAATTAAAATGAAGAAAGCGAAACTGGATATATATTAGTAATAAATGATAAGGCACATGCATTCATTGAACGAAAAAACAGGGGAATGAATAGATGCATTCATTGAGCAAAAATCAAACAAACCGATAAATAGAAAAAAGTTAAGTAAACAAATGTTCGAGCAAATATGCATATAACAGCAGCATAGTTCAGTTATTAACATTGAAGCGAAACTGAAATATTAAGAATACTTAAAGCAAAATTACTATTTGGATGTAGTCGGCATTTATATTTTTTTCTGATGTTTTTTCCAGATTGGTACCAATGGCTTGATAAGTTTCGGATATCCGTACAATTCGTTCATACCACGTCCACTGTGTACCGTGCGTGTACCAATCATGGCACCGTTGTGGTACGATCAGGATCTTAGGGGCTACTGGTCCCCCTACTATTACTACACCAATAAACCGGCGATATGGTATAAGGTAATTATTAAGGGGTGGTACATTAACATTTACGAACCAGTGTTGTGGTATTAAGTAGGAATCACATGGCCCTTCCAGACTATTTGACTTAAATCACAGGACTACAGCTCCTACAACAGAACTGTTTGGACATGATGTAATCATTTTTATTCATTTATTCATTTATATGTCTGTGTGTGTATACTTTTACAATGGCTTTTACAGTGTTTATGGCAACCAATGTGTGTTTGTTGTTATATCATGTATACATATGAATACCAAATGTAAAACATCATGATATCATACTTTTAATTCTTCGCAATTTTATTTTTTTTGTAGGTATATTGTAAGACTGGAGATCTTGATGACACCGGGAGATATACCATTGCTCTCGCCGATCATTTTATTAATACATATGGAGGGTTGAAAACGGATTTTACGACAGACTGTGCTATTTCTATTACCTGGAACAACACACGCCCGTATTACTACCGGTACAATCGTAATGAGGTAGGACTTTGAGGAATGTGCCATGTCCATATATGTACGTAATAGGTTCTTCTAAACCATGCCAATTTCTCACAATAAAACTTTATCAAAGGATGAGGTTATGGTTGTTTAAATAGCCTATACTTAGGTTTGCGGTTGTACCACCTTTATATAGAAAAAATATTGTTAGGAGAACCAACCTATAAATTTCATGGCCGGACACATTAGATGAAATTCCTTGCTTTATTTTTATCATATTTGTTAATTACGATATCAATACAGAATACAGCAGAATTGTTATTATTTGTTCATTTTACCGTTTGGTGAAATCAGTTACACAGTAACTGCCATTTTGTAAATTTCGAATAAAATTGTTACACACATTTAAAACCGATGTTTGTCACACCCTTGTAGTTTGCTTTGGTGTGTTTATCAGTATAATGTAATATGACTTTTTTGAATATCACAAGTAAAGAGTCTTTATAAAATGTGTGCCATTATTATTTTGTGTTTTCAACAGAGAAGCAGCTATCAGGTGATCTTAGCAACGGACAGACAGCGTTCCTTTGGCATAGTTAATTACTGTGACTTTAACCTGGGGGTATCCCGCAGGTCTTACATAGGATATACCACTGGAGCTGGGTGCTGGAGGGGAAACTTTTTCCAACACTCGGCATCGGGAAGAAGACTGTCTTCGAGATTCAATACACAGAAAGGAAATACTGGTAAGGCATTGAAATGGCTTCTTAGATTGATTTGGTTGAAGTTTAACATTAAAAAGGGATTTGCTTTTTTTTTTGAGTGCATCCCCGTGTTCAAACATATACAAAACTTAATGTTTTATGATATCACCATGTGACAAAAAGGATTGTTCCTCTGCAATATAGGGGCCTATACATGTACGCACATATTTTTTTCCTAAATATAAACTAACAATACAAATTTCTCCACCAGGTAGGATTCTTCGCACAAAAATGACACCATATCACTCGGGTCGTCTTTGGTACAGATTTGTTTTATCATCTCACATACCACAATGGACCACGAAGGTGGCTTGAATAAAGATTACACCGCACGTTCAAACAGAAATCAGAACATGACATATGACAAAGCACTTTATATTTTAGTTTTAATGGCGCACGAATTATTGATTGCAGGTGTGAATGCGTGAGAGAGTTTGACATAAAATAATATGCTCATTTTTTTTTACCTAAGGTATTGTTGGGCGCTGGGTATACAGACTGGACAATCTGGACGACGACACGGTCAACTACGACGCCAAGTGTCTACGGTGGGTTGCAGAACAACGGAGGTCATTTTCGTGGGTTTATATACGGCGGGTGAACTTCTTCGCGCGTCCTTGTCCCTGTAGTTTGTGGCAGGCGTGGATTGACAGAAACTGGTTTGTGAACTGGAATTCTAGGTGTGCCTACCCCAGAGCTGGCAGCTGGCTTTTCGGGTCAGGAAGGGTAAGTCAACGAAAAATAAAAAGCGATCCACATATTCCTGTCTAAGATATTTTTTACAGGATTCCAATCCCTTGGATAACATCAGCCAAAAAAATTGAGATGAAATGGGGGATTAGGATAACGCATTTTCTCATGAGAATAGATGAGCTGTTTTCAGAGCATGTCCATGTAAAACATACCTCACCATTACATACTGGCAAGTGAAAAGTTATGTGATTTTATTACAGTGTTCATTAAAATAAGTTTTTGAGTTTAACTTTTCTGTAATTTCAGGAATGCTGCTACGATTTCACCTGGGGTTCTCTCATCAGGACAGGTCCACGTGCCAACACGTTGATTATGTACTACTCGGACCGAAACAGGTACTGGTCATTCTTTTATCGTGGCAGAACAAGGAATCAATGGGACACGAAGCCAAAGCGATGGTGCTGCGACCTATCGGATGAGTATGAAACTATGTGTGGCCTGTATAAATTTTACAGACCAGTGGATACGTGCTTCCGCTACAGGCCACCTTGGTGGGGTAAATACTCATCTTCAATCCGAATTGAAGTTTTTGTACGATATGATCTTAAGTTCTTTCTTTTCTGCATCGTGCTACAATCAGTAGGATTTTAACATATCGTTAAATATGATAATCTCCCATATTCCTCAATGCAACGATGTTAAATGGCAATCAATCAATTTGAACCATTGTAAACGTTACGCAGAAAGATATATATCTTTCTGACAGTGAAATACTTAATTTTTTATCTCTACTCACCATCTCATCTGTAGGTCACTATTCCACCCTTTTCTCAGATTACTTTCCCTTTTCATTTTTATTTTATTTTTGTCTGATATACTTATTTATCCGCCTCGTCTAATAGGCCAACCTTAAATTTGTTTTTTTTCACACAGGCTGGTCATCAGGAGACCCGCATTTCTCCACAATTGACGGGCATGCTTACTCTTTCAATGGCCATGGCGAGTACTGGATGGTGAAATACTTGGAGAATAACCAGACTACCAACTTCCTGTTCCAAGGACGCACAGCGAGGGCAATAGACAAAGATGGCCTCCCTGTGAATGCGACGGTGTTTTCTGCCTTTGCCGCACGCGATGAAAGGAATTCGGACGGTTTGCATGTGGAACTTAAAAATAATAACACAGGTCAAGGATGGTGTTTATTTTAGATTTAATTATCCAGCTACCGGGTGCTTTGAACACGTTTAATATTATTGAATCTCCGTCCTAAGACTAAAAGACCGTCGCACATTTACAGGTGCGGCATATTTAAGACCCCGAAGCACAGAAAGATGTTAATATATATACATATGTCATTTCATATCCTGCAGCACCGTTTGATAAATGTTTGATATATTTTTACAGAACTAGCGTTGTGGATATATAGGAACCAAACTCAAGAATGGGAGGACGGCTCTTCTTTCCTCAGCGGGGGGTCTCTGGAAGGTGGCGACCTCACCAATATGGAGTTATCATATAAC
This sequence comes from Lingula anatina, assembly GCF_001039355.2. The sequence continues at coordinate 155,008 of NW_019775470.1, read as the reverse complement.
ACCACGAGCCTCACGGTGACAGGTGTTTTCCCTGTGTCAGGTTCGTAGAATACGCAAAGCGAAACTGAACGTTGATTATATTGATGCACTCTAGATGGCTTGTTCACTAGCAATACGAATGTTTAGAAAATATACAAAAACTATGGCGACACAAATAGATAACCTTTTTATCAAATAGGAACCAAAGATATAACCTTTAAAACATTATGCGTGCGATGTAATGTCTTTCGAGAGAGCGAGGTTCATATACGAACAACCTTACGTATAGAGAGACGGAGAAGAAGCACGGAAAGAAAATGAGATGCTATATGATATGTTATACACTGCATATGTTTTCAGGCTGGACAGTGGATATATCGTTAAGAACCGGCGGTTTGTTGAATTTCGTGGTCTCAGCACCAGGCGAGGCAGAGAATCTTACACGAGGGCTTTTGGGAGTGTACAACAATGATGTCAACGATGATTTGACAACTCCTAACGGTACCCAACTCAGCCTGAATAGCACTCAGAGGACGGTCTTCTACTATTTTGGGCAGTTGTGTAAGTATATTCCAGTCAACCTTCCCCCAGTTAAAAAAAAAAAAAAAAACAAAAAAACATCTCCATTCAAGCCTATGAATGTGCACGAGTGAACAGCGTTCATAATCTCATTTTCGTTTGTTGTAGTCGTTGTATTTGTTGTATATCAGTCTGCAGCTGCCATGTTTCTAGGTATTTTACAAACTTTATGACTGGTGTTTTTTTCTCTTTTTCTTTCCGATCTCAGGGCAAATCATGCAGAATGAATCCATCTTCTACTATGCGCCAGGGCTGATAAATGATAACTACACGGATAATGACTTCGAACCTCTGTTCTTCGAAGACATAACCTGGGACAACGCCACAGAGCGAGATGAAGTTTACAATGTCAAATGTAACAACAACAAAGAATGTGTTTATGATTATGTGTTAACACGAAATGACGCCTTGGCGGCCGATACAAGATCTGCTGAGGAAAGTAACAGCGCGGCATCAGCTGAACAACGTGAGTATTAATTCAAGCTGTGATGGAACAAGTGTCTGGTGACGAAATTGTTTTCCTAACCTTCAGGTGGAAAACACCAAAAAGCACGAACTGCCATTTTCTCGCCGCGATCATGAAAGTTTTGATTGATTTATTAGGGTGATTCTTGTCTTTTTTTATTTCAGAAAACCAAGCGCCCTCGCTCAGTGCCAATGCTACCACCACTGTTCTGAATGTGACGGCCGGCGACCCATTTGCCCTGTTCCTCTCCACTACGGATCCAGATGGCGACACCGTGTCAGTTGTATCTTCAACTGACCTTCCATCCGGGGCTTCCTTCGATAACAACACAAACATTATCTACTGGATACCCCCAGATAGTCTGAACATTGCCTCCTTAGGGTATGTTTAAATTATATATGAAATCTACAATGAAGATCCAGGAGGTTTACGTGTTATGTAGTCACAGTTACACCGTATAATGATATGATCTGCCAATCGGCAATAGAAGAAATGTGTTTTTACCACCCCGATATTTTAGCGTCGCACAAGGCATAACGATGTCGGAGTTAAAAAGGGAGAGGGCTAATAACTGATTTTTAACTGATGTTGAATAAACAATCGTATTTAAATCTTACTTTGATAGGCAGTTGGCTTTCATTACGATTTCCTTCAAATAGGAGTGCAAGTACATGTACACAGATATGTCCGTTTGCTTTAATGATATAATAACACCACCATTGGTGTTAAATATAAAATATTTCTCTTCAGCTTTACAGCAGATGATGGACGTGGAGGTGCTAGTGAATTGAGCTTTGAAATCCGGTACTGTACCGGATGCTCGGGCCACGGAGAGTGCTTGTTTGACACCGGAACTGTGGTAAACGGATCCCAGTTTCGAATAGTGGCCTGCAACTGTTCTATCGGATGGTCAGGTACGTGCTTCATACACGCATAAGTACTCATTTGCATATGTGATACTAATTGGGATTTTTAGGATACTACCATGGTATATATACGTTTGTAACGGAAAGTAATATTGTGAATACGGTTGAAGCTCGGGGATGCAAGCACAAAGAAGCATTTGTATATATTACTATGGTGTCTCACAAATTGAATTCTTAAATAAGTTATATGTTAAAGGGATACTTACTCTTCGAATTGGCCAAACAAAAAAAAAAGAATTTTCCTGGAGTAAACAACAATATTACCGTAGTTATCAATGGTTAATGAATCCATTTTTACATTCAAAGTTAGTCCCTGTTTTTTTCTAAAAAGTTTGTTTTTTTTAATCTCTTTAGATATAATAACAGAGTATAGCCATCAATGGAGGTCACGTGGTCTATAGACAAGCTCAGATATCAGAATAATAGCTATAATTGCCGTTTTTCTTGTACAACAGAATATATTATATTTCTATGAGTTGTTCACAATGTTTTTATTGTGAAATATAGATCTCATACGAATAGTAATTATCCTTTTAAACTTTCGCGAAATGCCAAGTATACATGCACAGTGAAAGTTACATTGTTTATCAAGGTGACAATTGTGAGAACGACACGGACGGATGTCTCCAAACTCCTTGTCCCCAAGGCACCAACTGCTCTGACGTCAGTGCCGACCTTGAGGCCGAGGGCTATGCTGCTTTCAACTGTACAGAGTGTCCCAGTGGATACGAGTTAGATACCGTGGAAAACAAGTGTGTGGGTAAGTACATGTATTTCATTGAATTAAGATGCGAGAGTTTCTGTTGAAAGTCCGACATTGATGAGGTTGAGCCTTAATGCGTTCACCATACCAGTCCCGTGCAAGTCCCGTGTATACAAGGCTTTATAATTACATCTGCTGTGCATTTCGTCAATATGTAATCAAACTTACTTTATTCAACAAACTATAGGGAGTGCATTCAGTTTTACTACTTTGAAAATTGCTGATCAATATTTTCTTAAAGGCCTTTACCTACTACGCCTACAGGGTTATAGTACAGAATACCTGTATATTTATTAACCAATGTCAACAAACACTAAATGTTATAATGAACAAACAGCATACACTCATTTCATGATATCATAAAATACAATGTGCATTTCAGACATTGACGAGTGTGCTAATAACACGACAAATCAGTGTGAACAGACATGTATAAATGAGCTAACGACGTACTCCTGTGAATGTATTGAGGGTTATACGAAGAATGGGACATTTGCATGTGCTGGTGAGTACCTCTGGAGTTGTACTTGCACATGGACTCTTAGAGGCCAGAGATAGTGGGGATAACTCAAAACAGAATATTTGTCGATTACAAGCCTTAGAGTTTCTGTCTGACCAAAATATTTTACTTAGATTTATATACCGAACGACTGTGTTAGTTAAACCAGTTGCCTTGGTGTTTTCCATACATTTTTCGACGGCGCCATTTGCTGTCTTATATAAAAAAATAGAACAAAACCCCAAGACCGTGAGCAGTACTGTACGATGTATATGTGTTAATCACGATTTTAAGTCAAATATCATAATGTGCTTAGTCAGTTCCTGTATAAGCTTTCAGCAATAAAGTAGTTTTGATTTTAACCATATTATTCATTTTCTCAAAAATCTCATAACTTCAGATGACACGTTTCATTATGCTACCCAGCACTGAAACATACTGGTACGCAGAGCGCGAATTTGAAGACCTTTCATTATTATTATTACTATTGTTATTATTATTATTATTTTTTTATGAATAAGATTGTTGGTCCTTCCCACGGATCGATTAAAATCCTGTGGCTTTTCATTATTTGTAGATATAGACGAGTGCGCATTGCAGTCTGATAACTGTTCACAAGTGTGTGTGAATATAGACGGTAGCTACACATGTGACTGTATTCAGGGGTACGAACTGCGATCAGACAACGTCACGTGCTTTGATGGTAAGTCTGTAACATTGGAGTAAGTTTCACAATATAAATTGGAGACTAAAGTTGGTATTAAAACTAATTAGAAAAAAAAAACATTGCAATCTAACTGAATATTGCCAGCAAGACAACAACAGTGTCACCTATAATAAATTCCTTTGCGTTGTTTTGAAGGATAAATAAAATTGTCCAATGTGCAATGCTGACGGTTTCTTTAGTTTGGTAAGTTACTATGCAGTCTCATTGAACATAGTGGATTCATGATAGATTTCCTGAAAAGATATCAGACATTACAGTCAAATATGTTACTTGTTGATCCATGCACGTCTCGTTAAAAGAACTGGAATTGTTTTTTTGTTCATCTCGTTTAATACATTTCAAATTTTAGCCAACAATACCTGTGAAAGGTACAATTTAAACTGCTCTCAGATATGTTCAAGAGACATTGGTGGCGGACAACCTGGTTGTGCCTGCCCGCAGGGCTACTCTCTGTCCCCGTTAGATAATAGCACTTGCGAAGGTAAATATTGATAATATTATAAGGAGTTTTATTGATTCAGTTTTTTCACTGTAATATCCAAAGTGTGTATGGTGTCATGTTACAAAATCTATGTAGTTTACTTGTACTGTATAACGGTATAAATGTTATTTTGATGCATAAACATACAAAGAAATAATACCTTGTGTTGGGGAATGTAAGTTTATCCAACTGTTTAATTTTTCACTTTGTTATTAGATATTGATGAGTGTAGAAACCGTCTAGACAATGAGTGTAGTCACACGTGCAACAATACAGACGGAGCATACACGTGTTCCTGTCCTATTGGATACACTGTTGGGTTTGACAAGAGGACATGTGAAGGTAAACGCTAGACAGATAATAATTTCATAAACATAGTGTGATTATGTTAAACGTATGCAGATATGAGAACACAATGAGGTCAGCGCTTGTCGTTAACGCGGTGCTCCGTGTTTCAGTAAGCATCAGTGTATATGACCGCTTGGAGGGAAAAGACCAAACCTAAAGTTCTTATATATATATATATATATATATATATATATATATATATATATATATATATATATAACGAAACTGTTGACCCCCCTTCAAAAAAAAAAAAAAAAAAGATAAATAAATAAATAAATAAATAAACTGTTAAGTAAAATTCCCTTCGTTTCGGTTGCGTTCGTGAACAATTTGTCTGGATTTACTTCGTTTACAATCAATTCACTTCTTGCAGTTTGTCCTGAAGGAAGATACGGTGACAAGTGCTCGTTCACATGTGACTGTAGTACCCACGCCCTCGTGTGTGACAATATACTGGGCTGCACCAACTGTACAGATGGCTGGGAGGGAGACCAATGTAACACGGACATAGACGAGTGTGCCACTGGTGCTGCCAACTGTGGGAGTGGCGCCAATTGTACCAATACCAACGGCAGCTACACGTGTCTCTGTAACGTTGGCTATGCCAAACTGGCCGGCAATTATCCTGACTCACCAGGGATTTGTGGCGGTAAAAAAAAAGACGTTTTTTTTCATAAAAATTCATATTTACACCGGGACAAATCCCATGCAGTGAATGTTACTCGTTTATAAACATATTGACAAAATAGATAATTTAGATTATATTTACATATCAATATTGAGAACACATTTACTTAAGGTTTATTATTCTATAAAAAACATTGACCCTTATATTAATGCAAAAAAACAGGTATACATGTTTGATGGCCGTAAAGGGATACAAGTATGTTTTTACAGCTGCAATATTTGGAGGTGGCAGTCATTATGTCACAGATTGAACCAAGTCGGTGTGTTCATCATTTCAGATTTTGATGAGTGTAACGATTCTGATGAACCCCCCTGCCATGCTAACGCTGCCTGTAATAACACCGTAGGAAGTTACGGGTGTTCTTGCAACACCGGTTACAGTGGTAACGGCACATACTGTGAGGATGAAGACGAATGTGTAACTAGACTTGTATGTCAACAGACAGGAGAAGCATGCATGAACACGGTGAGACACGCATCTGAATAGTGTTCTCTATGCATCCGCTCTCCGTATCCTTCTATACTGAAAGGCTGTTGAGCGAACGTAATATAATAGAATTCGGGCCCTGTTCATCGTTCAACATAATTATCTGTAAATTGATTTGAATTTACAATGGTATGTCATACAAAAAGTTCCATTAAAAGATTAAATAAACGACAAGGAACTAGTTGGTATTATTTTGTTGCTACATTTGCAATCAGAAAAATTGGTTTCGTGTTGCAGGTGGGCAGCTTTTACTGTGCATGTCTGTCTGGTTTCAACAGAATATCCGGGGTTTGCCAGGATATAGATGAATGTGCTGCTGCTGACCTTAATAATTGTCATACTTTAGCCGGATGTGACAATGCACCAGGTAAATCACATGTTATCTATCTACTCGCAGTCGATCCATTGTTTCAGCCAACCTTATAAATCTGTGTTGCCCTTCACACACACACACACACACACACACACACACACACACACACGTTTGCATTTGTGAACCATCGGTACGAGTTAATGTATGTGTTGATTACGAAGTCCAGCTCTTAATTATTCCAACATTGTTTCTATTCATGAAGTGTTGTATTTCACCAACCTTTCTTCAGGTAACTACAGCTGCACCTGTCTGCCCGGCTACAGTGGAGATGGCTTGTTCTGCACAGACATCAACGAGTGTGCCAACCTCACCATTTGTGGGGAAGGGGACGACGTGACGTGCAACAATACCCAGGGGAGTTACGAATGCGGCTGCGCGGAGGGGTATTTCAACAACGCTTCAAGATGTCAAGACGTAGATGAATGCAACATTGCAGGGAGCTGCCACGAAAACGCAACGTGCACTAATTTCCCTGGCCGATTTACCTGTGTCTGTCAAAACGGATTCTCTGGCAATGGCTCTTTTTGTTATGACATTGACGAATGCGAAAGCAGTCCATGTAACAACAATGCCACGTGCACAAACACCCCTGGCACGTACGCATGTGAGTGTCCAGACGGATTCTATGGACGTCGGTGTACCTTTGTAACAATATCAAATACCACGGAATCCATCACGACAACTGAGAGTATCACAACCACTGAGGGTACCACAGCTGTTGAAAATATCACAACCACTGAGGGTACCACAGCTGTTGAAAATATAACAACCACTGAAGGTACCACACCTGCTGAAAATATCACAACCACTGAAGGTATCACTGCTGCTGAAAATATCACAACCACTGAAGGTACCACAGCTGCTGAAATCACGACCACTGAAGGTACCACAGCTGCTGAAAATATCACAACCACTGAAGGTACCACAACCACTGAGGGCACCACAACTGCTGAAGGTACCACAGCCACTGAAAGTACTACTACTGTTGAAGGTTCTACAACCTCGGAAGGCACCACAACTGCTGAAGGTACAACTGTTGAAAATATCACAACCACTGAAGGTACCACAACTACTGAAGGTACAACAGCTTATGAAAGTATCGTGCGAAAATAAAGAAACTCTTGCGTATTTCATAAAATATCTAAATTTTAAGATTCAAAACATGGAAGAAATTTTTAGAAATATGAAAATCAAATATGAAAATGAAATATGCCATAATGAAAACCGTGTGACCGTTTAATGGGTTCTTTTGGCATGACATACCAATATCGGTATCAGTTTATATAGATCAAGTAATTTTTGTATCTGCAGCTACATCTTCAGCGGCAACCACGACCACAGAGGCCACTACCACAGCTGTTGATGTCTGTGCCTCTGGGCCTTGCCGTAATGGAGGAACATGTACCTCAGCACCGCCAATTTTCACTTGTCAGTGTCCGGACGGCTTCACTGGCGCCACTTGTACCGTGGGTAAGTGGATACATTCTTTGATGTATATATTTTATATATTATTTTAGTGACCATTTCTTAGTTTGTTTCTACCTTTTTTGAATAAAATCTGGTCGGCTGGTGTATATTTTACATTCACTTTGCTTACAAATGTCTTTGTGTGTTTTGAATGAAAGGAAATGGATACTTAACATTGCAGTAGGTATTGTTTGCACTTACCTGTATATTATAACATACAGGGTAATTTTATCTTATAGGGTAATTTTATCAAAAATGTCTATATTCTTTAAATTATAGTTGATACCACATCCCAAATGTACCTTTACGGAACTGCAAGAGGGGATCAAACACTCAGTGGTGACGATGCGTCTTCGAACCGTATAACTGTGCCTAATGGTATCACAATTGGACGGAAAGCTTATAGATTCGTATATGTAAGTTATATATATATATATATATATATATATATATATACACACACACACACACACACACACACACACACACACACACTAAATATAAAAATAAATATTGAATGAATAAAACAAATTCAAATATGATAAAAGATTTTACTGTTGCCCTTAATTGTGGCAAACGGGTCACTCTGAAACCTATCTGAATATGTCTGCGACCGTTCTCTTTGACCTCTTTCAAACCATTTCTAGGATAAATGAAAGATACCATCGCATTCACTTGACCTTATACATAACGTTTACATAACAATTTGTGATCACATCTGTATATATTGTTGATTTTTAAAGTGCACAGTATTCTCACAGTCTCGTCAGTGCGTAGTGCCTGGCCGTACGTGCCACGGGTGTATGTCAGTGTTTTGGTTTATCCAGAGAGGCATGGCAAGCTAATTAACACTATTACATTTTTCTTCCAGATCAGTACCAACGGCCTCATTGCCTTTGACAGTGCGGAGAACACCTTTACTCCAACAGCCTTATCACTGGTCAAAACTAAACCACTAGTGGCTGCATATTGGGCTGACCTTGACCCTGTAGGTGGGTCGTCGGTAGTGTATTACAACACATACGAGTACGGAGCGGATTATAGCACCAATGTAAACACCAAGTACGTCATAGACCGGGCAACACTGGACGTCCGGAATTACGTAAACACGGACTCATTTACAGCGAAGTGGGTTTTGGTTGCCACGTGGGACCAGTGCCCGCCACAACCAAACAGTCGTTACGCTGGTGTCCAGGTAATTTTATTTAAATGAGACATTTGATAAACGTTGGCGTTTTTTCAGGGAAGGCTAGGCTTTGAATTTCCATAGGCTTATGTTCATGAAAAAAAGCTGTTGAAATCTAACAAGTAAAAATACACAATTTGAAAATGTAAAAAGTAATACATGTATTATAATATACATTATTTGATCCCTAAGTTTGGAATTGAAAGAGTTGCTCTAAAATTGCCATTGCATCCTGATAAGGTAGTTTGAAACATGCAGTACTGTTCAATTTTGAAATGATGTCATAAGAAAACATTTTGGAAGGTGTTATACTTCCTTCCTTCTCTGTTGCAGTGAATACTGGAAATAACACGCATGTAATGCTTTTTGAGCGTAATCCAATCACCGTCTATATTTTCTCATATTTATAGAACGTGACATTCCAAGCAGTTCTGATCACAGACTGTGTCCAGTCATATGCATATATCGCGTATAAAACCGGCGGAATACACATTACCCCAACGTCCAAATATACGCGGGCAAGACTTGGTTACACTGACGGTGCTAGTCATTTCTACGAGCCGTATATCTCAGGAACTGACGCCATGGCAACGGTAGATAATGTCGTTGGAAACAGAGGTATGATGTGGGAAATTGGTTGAAAGGATTCACTTCCTCACTTCCTCTCCATTTGTCGATAAAACAAAAGTGTATGTGTAAACCCATTATAGTATTGTCAAAGTCAGACAGCATCAACGTTTCCATACAATTCCAAGGTTTCCTTTGAGTGTTAGATCATGTGTATGATTGCAAAGTTACGGGTTACATATAGGGCCTTCTTGTGCCCCAGTTTGACATACTAGTTTTTGTGTAATATTTTATTGAACTTTCAAAAGCGTATCGTAGCAACAACTTGCTAGGTTCCATATGTCCGTCGCTGTCAAAGTACAGTCGTATATATGTACATGTACATGTAGCCTTAACAGCTGAACTTTTGCGTCTGTTTCAGGTATAAGAGGGGAATGGTGGTTCCAGCTGAACTCGGTGCCGGCGTCCTTCCCGAATTACGGCTGTCAGTGTAACGAATGGGCTCTCCGTCAACAGGAAATCCCAATGAGCACAATATCCTTCATCAATGCCAACGTTCAACCATGCCCCTGTTCTTTGATTGGCGCGTTGTTTGACCGCAGATTCCGGTTCGCTTGGAGAAGGGATCCAGGTAAGTACCTATTTAAATGGAGTATAATTATACCAAACACAGTTTAAAAACATGGTGTTGATCTGTAATAGTTGTGGTCTGTCTTGATGTGATCTGTACCATGATTTAAAAAATATATCTTGTTTGCTACGGTTGGATCAAAACAAACTCTGCTACAGACTATCTCTATTCATCTGTTAAGCTGTCTTGATAGTGCATATCAAGTATAGGCACCAAGATTTTAAAATTATTATAACGGCGACTTATTTATTTAAGTTTAACCCATTGCCCATGCATCATCTGCTACTATATATAAACTGAGATGTTCGAGCTATTCGTCAGATTGAGTTTATCAGAATGAGCAGCATTATTATAATAGTGGTACATACTGCGCAAGTCTAAATTTACCTCAGTGAAAAAAAAGACCAAAGATAGGAAGAACAATTTCATATCCTGACCCGTTGCTGTAAAACTGTTTATATTATATTTTAGCCTATAGGAACACGTGGTGTTATGTAACCCGGTGGTCGTCGCGGATCAATGGATACCGTGCAGGACGGGTGAGATACAACACTTCTGATCATGTCTGTAATAAGACTTACCATACTGGAGCTAGTCATGGCTGTTTTTTAACTTAGGCCATGTATTCAGCACGTATATGTACTACGAATATGTACACATGTTTGATACGGTTTGAGTATAGGTATTATTAAATAGTTCAAATGATTTTTTTCTGTAGGATTTAAAAGATGCAGAATGTTTCATATATGGATAAAGCTGGTCTGTACCTTAGACAATGGCGTATACGCTAACGGGCCACAGCCATATGCATATATAACTTTAGAAAGGAATGTTGTTGTTCTTTATTCAGGAATGCTGTTATAACATCTGGTCATGGTCGCTGATCACGGCTGATAATACCGTCACAGCAGGGTCCTTGCAACTGCATCACGAGCGCTCCTCGCGGTCCAGGTACCTCTCTAATGAGTATGTACCAAAACAGCAGTGCTGTGGGCTTTCTGACAACTGCCAAACATACTTCCGGTATCGCCCAATAGACACCTGCTTCGGATACAGACCATTGATTTGGGGTGAGCGGCCTTTCATGTATTTTTTTTAAAAATAGTAGTCTACATTTAAGATACAATTACTCGAAATGGAGTTGTTGAATTGTTCAAAAACAGAAAAGCAGAGATAAGTTTATATTTGATATAGTATTCGTTAAGATGATATACGCAGTCCAAATAATAAGATTCGTTGTCTTATTACGGTTTTTTTTTAAACCCTGTACACATCATGGTATTTGACATTCAAACAGTTTCAACTGCAATATATTTTTTTCTAGCTTGGTTCAACGGGGACCCCCATTTCACCACATTGGATGGGTTTAAATATACGTTCAATGGTCACGGAGAATACAAGCTGGTAGACATCAAGAATGGTGCTTTCATTATGCAGGTACGCATCATAAAAGAAACTGTGCTGTATACATTTGCTTACTTACTTACTTACTCTCTCTCTCTCTCTCTCTCTCTTTTAAATTCCAAGTGCTCAGTAGACTCACATCTATTAAGGTCAGGGTATTCTTCAATTCACAAATCACCACTCGGACTTACTATCTTAAACTTCGTTTTAATGGGATGCATCCATATACGAAAAATTGGACATAGAGTACATGCATATGGTGTCCTTATTCTCAAAAGGGTGATTCTCTAGTTTCAGTACAGATTAGTGTATCATATGTTTCATCTTCGTCTAATTGAAGAAGGTTTTCACTGATTGAAATTAATTAAATATACATTGATTCTTGTACTTGACTTTTCGACATTGCTTTGAAAGTAACACAACTCAATTAGGCGTATCTTACTTGGACAGACCCCCCCCCCAAAAAAAAAAAAAAAAAACACTAGGCAGTCATAAGCATAAACCACCATCTTTATTTATTTTAGACCCGTTTGGAACCGATTTCGGTGAACGGCACTGGAGGTAATGCTACTGTGTTCAGTGCCTTTGCCGCCAAGGACAACACTTCTGACCGCTTACATGTACAGTTGACACAAGACAAACAAGGTAAAATGTGATAAGCCTATAAAATAAGTAAAATGACTATTTTAAATTATCTGTTCGCAGGAATAAGCATCTTAGCTCAGATGCTTTGTAAAGAAATAAAGACGATTCCAGCGTCAGAGAAAGTTGGTTGACTTTGGAATGTAATAGTATGCATTGTAAAGTGTATGTGGGGTTTTCTTGTATTCTAGTAAATCGTTTTCTATATCACATTTTATAGATATTGCAGTCTATGTTGGAAGTGACCTTATCTCGCCTGTTCTGCTGCAGTCAGGAAGCGCAAGCTATACCAACTTAGAAGTGGAGTACAACGATACGTCTAAAACACTGATTGCCACGTTTGGTTCCGGTAAGAAAAACANATGATTATAACGGCGACTTTATTTATTTAAGTTTAACCCATTGCCCATGCATCATCTGCTACTATATATAAACTGAGATGTTCGAGCTATTCGTCAGATTGAGTTTATCAGAATGAGCAACATTATTATAATAGTGGTACAAACTGTGCAAGTCTAAATCTACCTCAGTGAAAAAAAAGACCGAAGATATTAAGAACAATTTCATATCCGGACACGTTGCTGTAAAACTGTTTATATTATCTTCTAGCCTATAGGAACACGTGGTGTTATGTAACCCGGTGGTCGTCGCGGATCAATGGATACCGTGCAGGACGGGTGAGATACAACACTTCTGGCCATGTCTGTAATAAGACTTACCATACTGGAGCTAGTCATGGCTGTTTTTTAACTTAGGCCATGCATTCAGCACGTATATGTACTACGAATATGTACACATGTTTGATACGGTTTGAGTATAGGTATTATTAAATAGTTCAAATGATTTTTTTCTGTAGGATTTAAAAGATGCAGAATGTTTCATATATGGATAAAGCTGGTCTGTACCTTAGACAACGGCGTATACGCTAACGGGCCACAGCCATATGCATATATAACTTTAGAAAGGAATGTTGTTGTTCTTTATTCAGGAATGCTGTTATAACCTCTGGTCATGGTCGCTGATCACGGCTGATAATACCGTCACAGCAGGGTCCTTGCAACTGTATCACGAGCGCTCCTCGCGGTCCAGGTACCTCTCTAATGAGTATGTACCAAAACAGCAGTGCTGTGGGCTTTCTGACAACTGCCAAACATACTTCCGGTATCGCCCCATAGACACCTGCTTCGGATACAGACCATTGATTTGGGGTGAGCGGCCCTTCATGTATTTTTTAAAAAATGGTACATTTAAGGTACAATTACTCGAAATGGAGTTGTTGAATTGTTCAAAAAAGAAAAGCAAAGATAAGTTTATATTTGATATAGTGTTCGTTAAGATGATATTCGCAGCCCAAATAATAAGATTCGTTGTCTTATTACGTTTTTTAACTCTGTACACATCATGGTATTTGACATTCAAACAGGTTTAACTGCAATGTATTTGTTCTAGCTTGGTTCAACGGGGACCCCCATTTCACCACATTGGATGGGTTTAAATATACGTTCAATGGTCACGGAGAATACCAGCTGGTAGACATCAAGAATGGTGCTTTCATTATGCAGGTAGGTATCATAAAACATCATAAAAGAAACTATGTTCTATATATACATGTGCTTGCTTCCTTACTTGCCTTACTATCTTAAACTTCGTTTTAATGGGATACGTCCATATACGAAGAATTGGATATGGAATGCATGCATATGGTGTCCTTATTTTCAAAAGGATGATTCGCTAGCTTCAGTTAAGATTAGTGTATCATATGTTTCATCTTCGTCTAATTGAAGCAGGTCTTCACTGATTAAAAGGAAATAAATATACATTGATTCTTGTACTCAGCAATGTTAAGACTTTTCGACATTGCTTTGAAAGTAACATAACCTAATTGGGCGTATCTTACTTGTACAGACCTAAAAAAACTAGACAGTCATAAGCATAAACTACCATCTTTATCTATATTAGACCCGTTTGGAACCGATTTCGTTGAACGGCACTGGAGTTAATGCTACTGTGTTCAGTGCCTTTGCCGCCAAGGACAACACTTCTGACCGCTTACATGTACAGTTGACACAAGACAAACAAGGTAAAAAGTGATAAGCCTATAAAATGAGAATAAAGACTATTTCAAAATATCCGTTCGCAGGAAGAAACATCTTAGCTCAGAAGAAATAAAGACGATTCCAGCGTCAGAGAAAGTCGGTTGACTTTGGAATGTAATGGTATGCATTGGAAAGTGTATGTGGGATTTTCTTGTATTCTAATAAATCGTTTTCTATATCATATTTTATAGATATGGCAGTCTATGTTGGAAGTGACCTTATCTCGCCTGTTCTGCTGCAGTCAGGAAGCGCAAGCTATACCAATTTAGAAGTGGAGTATAACGATACGTCTAAAACACTGATTGCCACGTTTGGTTCCGGTAAGAAAAACATCTCTCTCTCTCTCTCTCTCTCTCTCTTAAATTCCAAGTGCTCAGTAGACTCACATCTATTAAGGTCAGGGTATTCTTCAATTCACAAATCACCACTCGGACTTACTCAAAAATGTACAAAATATGTCATAAAATATCACTCCTAGATTACCATTGCGATTTTTCTTGATTCATAAAGTAACATATCTTGCGTGTGATTGTCTTCAGGAGTAACCTTGAATGTCACTAAAGGAAGAGAGCTTCTCTTGTTTGCCGTGGTGATCCCCCCAGAAAACATGAACCAGGTCCGTGGACTAATGGGGAACTTTGATGGAAATAGTACAAATGATCTCATGCTTGAAAATGGTACCGTGCTCCCAAGCGATGCCAACGATAGAGAAATATTCTACAGCTTTGGGGAATCTTGTGAGTTTTTTATCTTTTAAATATTTTGTTTGTGTATTTTTCTTTTTTTTTTAATTTACACACCTTTAATTTTTTTGTCAACAAGACGGAAATAAAAAACACAGTCATAGTTACGTAAAGCATCATATGATTTTGGCTGGATCATTGGTGAATCTATTGTATACCACATGGTAAGTCTACAGTGTGTATATTTATATTCACAAGGAACACGTTTTTTTTCTATATGCTGTAGCAGAATAAATATTATACAATAAATAAGCCTATATTCTGACCATATAGCAAATTGACATTTTACACAATTATACAATAAATTAGCCCAAATTCTAACCATATAGCAAATTGACAATTTCGGTGAACGCAGAACAAGTCATTGAGTTGCATTGATATCTGGAGCTTATTATCATGTCATTTTACAGGGCGAATCACTGATGGGGAATCTATATTCTACTACGGGTCCGGGTATTCAACAGCCAATTTTACAAACACTGTGTTCATGCCAACATTCACGGAAGATCTGAACAGCACATATCCTGGCAAGTATCGCAATGCAGTTAGTATATGTGGCGGTGATAAGCAGTGCATATATGACTTCGTGGTCACGGGAGACGAGGCGCTGGCCGAGGGCACCAAGATGTTCAACACTGAGAGCGAGTCAAGTAGTTCTGAAGCAGGTGCGTGCATTGGTATTATAATTACCTTTGATTGTATTTCCACTGGTATTGGCACCTCTGGTTTCTGGATATGTTGGACAATTATTTTATAACATAAATCCATCACTTGCTGTTGCCAGTGTTTGCATGCAGGTTAATATTATAAAATGAGTCTTCATTGGGCCTATATTCACAAAATAGAGGCACATATGTCGTTAAAATGAAGTGTAGAGAAACGGTAGGGGTGATTGGACATGTCGGGCAGGGAGGAGTCACCTACAGGACACGTAATTACCGTAAGCGATACAACGCACTCCACAGATAACAGGAAGTGTATTGAAAATTTAATCTCAAAAACATCACTTCGTTTATCTCTGATTATTACCATTCCACCCAGGATATGTGGATCATTTTGTCATACAGGTCGCTCAGACTTCCTAATCGTTTTTATTTTGGTTTCCAGAAAACCAGAGCCCGAGATTCACGTCCAATGTGTCGACGCCTCTACAGCTAACACTCAACCAGGCGAGAAATTACACCGTCAGTTTCACGGATCCTGATAGCGGTGACACTGTGACGCCAAGTATAGCTAATAACATCACTGGCGTAAAAATTGCGGCACCCAGTGAGTCATCTGTGACAATTAGTATCAATCTGGCGAGCGTCAGCGTAACACAATCAATCGGGTTAGTTACTTACAATGCCAAACGTTCTTAAACAAGTAGAGCGATTTTGTTTTATCATCAAAATATTCTTCTTGGTATCCTTAAAAACTGTGAAATGATTTTAATTATTTACAAGTAAAGTCATTTTGGACTCCTGAATGAGGAAGGCTCCCGGTTTTCCCACACAATGTTCTACATGTCTCATGATGTGCGTCCATGTGTATTTTTCTGTCACCAGGGTAACCCTGACAGACACGAGGGGAGGATCCACCACGGTCACTTGGACGGCTAACCTCTGTTCTGGTTGCAGCGGTAATGGCACGTGTTTGTTTGACCAGCTGCGACCAGGTCAACTCATCGACTCCAGTGTTCGGCTGGTGGAGTGCTCATGTGACACGGGCTACACAGGTAAGCCTGATGCATCTGTGTATTGTCATAGGAAGAATAACCATTTTTTGTCCATGGTGTTATGTTTCAATTGCAAGGTTTCTGTTCTTGAAGCTGTGCTATTGAGGCTTTGGCTAGACGGTTTGTAGTGGTGGTAACATTTGAAAAACAAACAAGCATGCGTAATCCAATGTGGTCTCGTTTTCAGGAAACGACTGTGAACGAGAAGTAGATGGCTGTGCTGCGCAACCTTGTCCCGCCATAGCAACCTGTACTGACCTCGCACCTGCGGAGGAAGTGGCACTGAACAGAAGCTTCAATTGCACGTGTCCACCCAACTATGAAACTGTGGGGGCGAAATGCAAAGGTACACACATGTTGTCAACTAGATACGAGTGTTTGCGTTTGTGCATACACTCGTTCTTGCATGCATGTGCACATGTTAATGTGTTTCCTCAATGCTGGACCTTACACACTGAATGGATTTAAATTGACCGGATACCAGATCTGGATTATGTGGCACGCAAACGCGGACACGCACGCACTTACGCACACGCACACGCACAGACACACACCGAACATTATGATTATTATTAAGATAGTATTTACATCTACAAAATGTTTCTCCTATAAGACCATATTATTTCAATACAATACCTTTAGGAGAACTGTATTTGAACTGGTACGTTAAACGTCCAAAGAACACTAAGATAACACTACATTATTTCATCGTAGATATCGACGAATGCCTGAATGAGAGCAACAATGCCTGCAATGCGTCCATCTCCAGATGTGTGAACACAGAAGGCTCGTATACTTGTGAATGTGACACTGGGTACAAAAACACAGACCCAAGGACCTGTGTCGGTAGGGACATTTTTATATCTGATTAGTTTTAATGTATTGATACCTCATTATCAGAGTTTCACTTTACACATCATAACTTAAAGTCTTTGCGTCATGTGTATTTGTGGGGTGTGCATCTGTGTAGGTAGAAGTATCAGAATATTTAGGGAAAATGAATATGTATCAGAATAACGCCATACCTTGAAAATAATTCCTCGGGTTCTCATCACCGTGTTTGTCTTTTAGATTTTGACGAGTGTGCCGCTAGAACAGATGGCTGTGAGCAGCTCTGTACCAATACCATTGGGAACTTCTCTTGCTCTTGTCGCAATGACTATACTGCAAATGGGAAATCTTGCACATTGACAGGTTTGTATACATTACTGTAGGTATAGCCAATGCGGATCAATGCATTTTACTGAATTAAACAAGAATTGTCTAATTGATCGAGACAAAGGATACGTAGGCATACAAATTAGCAGATAAAATGCTCATCTGTAGATTACCATACGTTTAACATCGTTCTAGGCCATCGTGTTATATAAACGATTATGGGAAGGTAAACGTATCGCGAATTGTTTAAAACGAAATATTTATTACGTACCCCGGAAACCAAACCGAGATGTACAGGTACATACCAATCTTCTTCAAATAATGAATTTATTCTCTTTGGCGTCAAGTCGAGCCTTGTGCTTATTTTTCGACTTTGGTTAAAGGGCTTTTATACTTAACTCTCAGCGATTATGCCTTTCTATTTGTTTTTCTTTATAGCACGCGTGCTTGATGAACGTTCAA
The DNA here is from genome assembly GCF_001039355.2 of Lingula anatina. The sequence continues at coordinate 136,620 of NW_019775470.1, read as the reverse complement.
TGCATTGTTCGCAAAATTGCCAATCGTTAGCATTCATTTTTTAAAAAATATGATGACCCCATCGAGCTCAAATCCTAAATCTCGTTAAAATTTATATCTACGTTTTTCTTATTAATAGATGCCGCGGTGTGTGCCAGCAGCCCGTGTGTGTCTCCAGCCTCCTGTTACAACAAAAATGGCGCCGCAACTTGCTTCTGTCCCCCTGGTTACACTCTGGTAGATGACGGCATCACGTGTGACGGTAATTATTAAGCTCTTATCATGTATTATGACGAATAACACGAGAAATATACCTATGTCATGGGTGTAAGAATATGGTCTTAATTCATTCGGGTATATGTTACTCGCGGTTAATTTTTGTTACTGTTATTAATAGATTTGGATTCGTTTGATTATATCATCCATACAAAGGTGTAGTTAGATTTTTATATAAACCCCTGGTGTCGTTCTATCCACTTACAGATTATCAAAAAAAGTTATTGACTTAAATATAAATGGCTTTCATTTTTTTTATTTTCTTTTAATTTTATTGATATGTTTAAAAATTATACTAAAACAACATCAAATATATGAATGTTTGGCTTGAGGAGAAAGTACGATATCGCGTTCTCACGATAAAGTCGTATCATGTTTATTTCTATGGAATGTCCAAAACTGCACAGATAAATTTAGTAATTAAAATGATTACCGTCTAAAATAATTTTACGTTGAATACATTGCCTGGTATCAAGCTGGCAGAAGTTGAGCAATAACGTTTTTTCCAGAACCTCGCGTTGTGACACACCATCCCATCGTGATGTTATCCATTTCATGATTTTTTTGCTATCCAGATATCGACGAATGCGTCACTGACAACCAGTGTAATCCCAACACAACCTGTCAGAACACTCAGGGAGGGTACTCCTGCGCATGCCCAGTCGGGTTTTCACTTGCCTCTGACTTGAGAACGTGCACAGGTGAATATGTGTAGATAATCTTAAGCGAACATTTTAACGGGACATGAAGACCCGGGCGATTTGATTTTATATGTCATATATTTAAAGGTTAATGTGATATCTCGCTCATCATTTCTATCCATTGCTATCATATAAATATTAATGTGTGTAATCAAATATTCCAGCGTGTGACAGCACCCACTGGGGCCCGAACTGCGCCAACCTCTGCGACTGTGGCGTCCGTTCCCGGCGCTGTGACAGCGTGGTGGGTTGTACCGACTGTGTCCCCGGTTACGAAGGACTCAGCTGCAATACGGACATCGACGAGTGCGCGCTGAATGCCACGATATGCGGTAGTAACTCGAGGTGCAATAACACAGTCGGGTCATATGACTGCTCCTGTCTCCCTGGATATATCATGGATACAAACCAGCAGTGCATTGGTAAGTGATCGTATATACAATACCTTTAGAACCAACATTATTTTGTTTTTAGTGAGGTGAGGATTGCTATCCCTTTGGAGTTTATAATTTAAAAGTTATAATCAACAATAAGCCAAGAGAGAGTACAGGAGGTGCATCTACTGATTTATCAGCAGGCCCATATCCAGTATTTTCAAAGGGATGGGCCTTTTTTTAAGTGGACCTTTCAAACCTTCAACCTTTGTTCAATTTTGCCCAGAGCGGAACTTTCCCCGCCCCCCTGGCTACGGGCCTTATCGTTGTTTCATTACTTCGTCCAGTACTACATGTAGATATATGGTGGCTATGGTGTTCTGTACATTGCAGATATCAACGAGTGTAATGATGGCACAGACAACTGTGAGCAGCTCTGTGTTAACACCCTGGGCAGCTTTTCCTGCCGCTGTAATGACGGATACACTCTGTCCAACTCAACACATTGTACCGGTAAGTTCTCTCTCTTTCTGCTCTCTCTCTCTCTCTCTCTCTCTCTCATGCAGACACACAAAGCACGTCCCCTCGAACTTGATCACATCGGCTGAAACTTGCTTACAATAATAATATGGCGTATTGACCCAACGAGGACTTAGATGGCTGTGAAAACCAATCGGACTGTGTTCTCTTGTATCTGTGTGGGCGCCGTTTGTGTCTTTGTACGCACGCGTGTATGTGCGTGCGTAAAATTACCTCCGGAACATAGAAAGAATGGACGGCAAAAATCTAATTGGTTACATTTCTTTTGCTGAAATTTTATATCCTTTTAATCACCGTGTTTCAGAGCAAGTAGTAAACTGGTGTATTGTACATATTCCTTGTCACTTGCATATTCTTGTATTATACATGGGCTCAGGGACAGAGGACACATTTTTTAAAGATCTAAATGACAGAGGATAAACTGTTATCAACATTTGATAACATCAACGACAGTACGAAATTGTTCTAATTTAATTTTCTAGACGTAGACGAGTGTTCGCTGCAGACGGACAACTGTGACCACGTATGTTCCAACACTGTGGGGAGCTTCAGATGTTCTTGCTTCAACTCGGATTATCAATTGGCTCTCAATGGATACACATGTAACAAAGGTGAATTTGAAAAGGACGCTTAAAAAGGCCATTAAAATTGTTGACAATTCTGATATAAATATACTGTTGTAGACTTTACCNGCGTGTATATTTATATTCACAAGGAACACGTTTTTTTTTCTATATGCTGTAGCAGAATAAATATTATACAATAAATAAGCCTATATTCTGACCATATAGCAAATTGACATTTTATACAATTATACAATAAATTAGCCCAAATTCTAACCATATAGCAAATTGACAATTTCGGTGAACGCAGAACAAGTCATTGAGTTGCATTGATATCTGGAGCTTATTATCATGTCATTTTACAGGGCGAATCACTGATGGGGAATCTATATTCTACTACGGGTCCGGGTATTCAACAGCCAACTTTACAAACACTGTGTTCATGCCAACATTCACGGAAGATCTGAACAGCACATATCCTGGCAATTATCGCAATGCAGTTAGTATATGTGGCGGTGATAAGCAGTGCATATATGACTTCGTGGTCACGGGAGACGAGGCGCTGGCCGAGGGCACCAAGATGTTCAACACTGAGAGCGAGTCAAGTAGTTCTGAAGCAGGTGCGTGCATTGGTATTATAATTACCTTTGATTGCATTTCCACTGGTATTGGCACCTCTGGTTTCTGGATATGTTGGACAATTATTTTATAACATAAATCCATCACTTGCTGTTGCCAGAGTTTGCATGCAGGTTAATATTATAAAATGAGTCTTCATTGGGCCTATATTCACAAAATAGAGGCACATATGTCGTTAAAAATGAAGTGTAGAGAAACGGTAGGGGTGATTGGACATGTCGGGCAGGGAGGAGTCACCTACAGGACACGTAATTACCGTAAGCGATACAACGCACTCCACAGATAACAGGAAGTGTATTGAAAATTTAATCTCAAAAACATCACTTCGTTTATCTCTGATTATTACCATTCCACCCAGGATATGTGGATCATTTTGTCATACAGGTCGCTCAGACTTCCTAATCGTTTGTTTTTTTTTTTGGTTTCCAGAAAACCAGAGCCCGAGATTCACGTCCAATGTGTCGACGCCTCTACAGCTAACACTCAACCAGGCGAGAAATTACACCGTCAGTTTCACGGATCCTGATAGCGGTGACACTGTGACGCCGAGTATAACTAATAACATCACTGGCGTAAAAATTGCGGCACCCAGTGAGTCATCTGTGACAATTAGTATCAATCTGGCGAGCGTCAGCGTAACACAATCAATCGGGTTAGTTACTTACAATGCCAAACGTTCTTAAACAAGTAGAGCGATTTTGTTTTATCATCAAAATATTCTTCTTGGTATCCTTAAAAACTGTGAAATGATTTTAATTATTTACAAGTAAAGTCATTTTGGACTCCTGAATGAGGAAGGCTCCCGGTTTTCCCACACAATGTTCTACATGTCTCATGATGTGCGTCCATGTGTATTTTTCTGTCACCAGGGTAACCCTGACAGACACGAGGGGAGGATCCACCACGGTCACTTGGACGGCTAACCTCTGTTCTGGTTGCAGCGGTAATGGCACGTGTTTGTTTGACCAGCTGCGACCAGGTCAACTCATCGACTCCAGTGTTCGGCTGGTGGAGTGCTCATGTGACACGGGCTACACAGGTAAGCCTGATGCATCTGTGTATTGTCATAGGAAGAATAACCATTTTTTGTCCATGGTGTTATGTTCCAATTGGAAGGTTTCTGTTCTTGAAACTGTGCTATTGAGGCTTTGGCTAGACGGTTGGTAGTGGTGGTAACATTTGAAAAACAAACAAGCATGCGTAATCCAATGTGGTCTCGTTTTCAGGAAACGACTGTGAACGAGAAGTAGATGGCTGTGCTGCGCAACCTTGTCCCGCCATAGCAACTTGTACTGACCTCGCACCTGCGGAGGAAGTGGCACTGAACAGAAGCTTCAATTGCACGTGTCCACCCAACTATGAAACTGTGGGGGCGAAATGCAAAGGTACACACATATTGTCAACTAGATACGAGTGTTTGCGTTTGAGCATACACTCGTTCTTGCATGCATGTGCACATGTTAATGTGTTTCCTCAATGCTGGACCTTACACACTGAATGGATTTAAATTGACCGGATACCAGATCTGGATTATGTGGCACGCAAACGCGGACACGCACGCACTTACGCACACGCACACGCACAGACACACACCGAACATTATGATTATTATTAAGATAGTATTTACATCTACAAAATGTTTCTCCTATAAGACCATATTATTTCAATACAATACCTTTAGGAGAACTGTATTTGAACTGGTACGTTAAACGTCCAAAGAACACTAAGATAACACTACATTATTTCATCGTAGATATCGACGAATGCCTGAATGAGAGCAACAATGCCTGCAATGCGTCCATCTCCAGATGTGTGAACACAGAAGGCTCGTATACTTGTGAATGTGACACTGGGTACAAAAACACAGACCCGAGGACCTGTGTCGGTAGGGACATTTTTTTTATCTGATTAGTTTTAATGTATTGATACCTTATTTTCAGAGTTTCACATTACACACTATAGCTTAAAGTCATGGCGTTATGTGTATTTGTGGGGTGTGCATCTGTGTGGGTAGAAGTATCAGAATATTTAGGGAAAATGAATATGTATCAGAATTACGCCATACCTTGAAAATAATTCCTCGGGTTCTCATCACCGTGTTTGTCTTTTAGATTTTGACGAGTGTGCCGCTAGAACAGATGGCTGTGAGCAGCTCTGTACCAATACCATTGGGAACTTCTCTTGCTCTTGTCGCAATGGCTATACTGCAAATGGGAAATCTTGCACATTGACAGGTTTGTATACATTACTGTAGGTATAGCCAATGCGGATCAATGCATTTTACTGAATTAAACAAGAATTGTCTAATTGATCGAGACAAAGGATACGTAGGCATACAAATTAGCAGATAAAATGCTCATCTATAGATTACCATACGTTTAACATCGTTCTAGGCCATCGTGTTATATAAACGATTATGGGGAGGTAAACGTATCGCGAATTGTTTAAAACGAAATATTTATTACGTACCCCGAAAACCAAACCGAGATGTACAGGTACATACCAACCTTCTGCAAATAATGAATTTATTCTCTTTGGCGTCAAGTCGAGCCTTGTGCTTATTTTTCGACTTTGGTTAAAGGGCTTTTATACTTAACTCTCAGCGATTATGCCTTTCTATTTGTTTTTCTTTATAGCACGCATGCTTGATGAACGTTCAATGCATTGTTCGCAAAATTGCCAATCGTTAGCATTCATTTTTTAAAAAATATGATGACCTCATCGAGCTCAAATCCTAAATCTCGTTAAAATTTATATCTACGTTTTTCTTATTAATAGATGCCGCGGTGTGTGCCAGCAGCCCGTGTGTGTCTCCAGCCTCCTGTTACAACAAAAATGGCGCCGCAACTTGCTTCTGTCCCCCTGGTTACACTCTGGTAGATGACGGCATCACGTGTGACGGTAATTATTAAGCTCTTATCATGTATTATGACGAATAACAAGAGAAATATACCTATGTCATGGGTGTAAGAATATGGTCTTAATTCATTCGGGTATATGTTACTCGCGGTTAATTTTTGTTACTGTTATTAATAGATTTGGATTCGTTTGATTATATCATCCATACAAAGGTGTAGTTAGATTTTTTATATAAACCCCTGGTGTCGTTCTATCCACTAACAGATTATCAAAAAAAGTTATGACTTAAATATAAATGGCTTTCATTTTTTTTTATTTTCTTTTAATTTTATTGATATGTTTAAAAATTATACTAAAACAACATCAAATATATGAATGTTTGGCTTGAGGAGAAAGTACGATATCGCGTTCCCACGATAAAGTCGTATCATGTTTATTTCTATGGAATGTCCAAAACTGCACAGATAAATTTAGTAATTAAAATGATTACCGTCTAAAATAATTTTACGTTGAATATATTGCCTGGTATCTGCAAGCTGGCAGAAGTTGAGCAATAACGTTTTTTTCCAGAACCTCGCGTTGTGACACACCATCCCATCGTGATGTTATCCATTTCATGATTTTTTTGCTATCCAGATATCGACGAATGCGTCACTGACAACCAGTGTAATCCCAACACAACCTGTCAGAACACTCAGGGAGGGTACTCCTGCGCATGCCCAGTCGGGTTTTCACTTGCCTCTGACTTGAGAACGTGCACAGGTGAATATGTGTAGATAATCTTAAGCGAACATTTTAACGGGACATGAAGACCCGGGCGATTTGATTTTATATGTCATATATTTAAAGGTTAATGTGATATCTCGCTCATCATTTCTATCCATTGCTATCAAATAAATATTAATGTGTATAATCAAATATTCCAGCGTGTGACAGCACCCACTGGGGCCCGAACTGCGCCAACCTCTGCGACTGTGGCGTCCGTTCCCGGCGCTGTGACAGCGTAGTGGGTTGTACCGACTGTGTCCCCGGTTACGAAGGACTTGGCTGCAATACGGACATCGACGAGTGCGTGCTGAATGCCACGATATGCGGTAGTAACTCGAGGTGCAATAACACAGTCGGGTCATATGACTGCTCCTGTCTCCCTGGATATATCATGGATACAAACCAACAGTGCATTGGTAAGTGATCGTATATACAATACCTTTAGAACCAACATTATTTTGTTTTTAGTGAGGTGAGGATTGCTATCCCTTTGGAGTTTATAATTTAAAAGTTATAATCAACAATAAGCCAAGAGAGAGTACAGGAGGTGCATCTACTGATTTATCAGCAGGCCCATATCCAGTATTTTCAAAGGGATGGGCCTTTTTCTACGTGGACCTTTCAAACCTTCAACCTTTGTTCAATTTTGCCCAGAGCGGAACTTTCCCCGCCCCCCCTGGCTACGGGCCTTATCGTTGTTTCATTACTTCGTCCAGTACTAGATATATGGTGGCTATGGTGTTCTGTACATTGCAGATATCAACGAGTGTAATGATGGCACAGACAACTGTGAGCAGCTCTGTGTTAACACCCTGGGCAGCTTTTCCTGCCGCTGTAATGACGGATACACTCTGTCCAACTCAACACATTGTACCGGTAAGTTCTCTCTCTCTCTCTCTCTCTCTCTCTCTCTCTCATGCAGACACACAAAGCACGCGTCCCCTCGAACTTGATCACATCGGCTGAAACATGCTTACAATAATAATATGGCGTATTGACCCAACGAGGACTGTGTTCTCTTGTATCTGTGTGGGCGCCGTTTGTGTCTTTGTAATTTTACGCGTGTATGTGCGCGCGTAAAATTACCTCCGAAACATAGAAAGAATGGACGGCAAAAATCTAATTGGTTACATTTCTTTTGCTGAAATTTTATATCTTTTTAATCACCGTGTTTCAGAGCAAGTAGCAAACTGGTGTATTGTACATATTCCTTGTCACTTGCATATTCTTGTATTATACATGGGCTCAGGGACAGTGGACACATTTTTTAAAGATCTAAATGACAGAGGATAAACTGTTATCAACATTTGATAACATCAACGACAGTACGAAATTGTTCTAATTTAATTTTCTAGACGTAGACGAGTGTTCGCTGCAGACGGACAACTGTGACCACGTATGTTCCAACACTGTGGGGAGCTTCAGATGTTCTTGCTTCAACTCGGATTATCAATTGGCTCTCAATGGATACACATGTAACAAAGGTGAATTTGAAACGGACGCTTAAAAAGGCCATTAAAATTGTTGACAATTCTGATATAAATATACTGTTGTAGACTTTACATTACCTTCAGATTTAATGAACACTTTTGTTTGAAACAAGCACACACAATTTCTCACCACCTCTGCTATCCTACATTTCCAGTGTCGAATGCTTCCCTCCAAGTTTGTATTGATGCCGGGCTGAACTGTAACCAGAGTTTGTGTAATGCTACAGCGAGTCCACCCGTGTGTTTCTGCCGCAGTGGCTACAAGCTGCAAGGCAATGAGACCTGCATAGGTGAGCGAATTTTTTGACATATATTAATATTTTGTGTCACTCACAGGAGCTGCACTTTCCAGCAGTGAAACCCTATGGAAAATGGTCTAGAATGTTGTTTTTTAGAGTGGGCTGATGAAGGCGTCGTGCCTGGTTGTATTCAGCATTAGAATTGGGATATATGTCTATGAATAATAATGTTTAACGTGGGGGATTTGAGAGGCCGAACGGTACCATTTGGTACGGTTTAGTACTACAAATCAGCTAGTCAATATTCTAATTCCAAGATGGGAATATTAGTGTGATCTTTTAGAAACCGAAGGGCGTAAGGACCCCCCCCCCCCCACCCCCTCTAAATCCGCCTCTGAAAAAAAATTCATGTACGTTTGGGGACCTCTGAGCCCGGTTTCATCAACGCTGAAAAACGCTGCCCTATGTGTAAACCTATTTACAGGATAAAGCTGTTATCTTCTGGACAGTTATTATGTGAATAAAGCAATGGTTTACAAACTCCGTATATTTTTTACTTCTACGATTAGAGAAAAACATTGCTCTGAAATAATTGACCTTGGTTCCATACAGTTGTAGATCCTGTCAGTTGTGTCATATTGATATTGATTATGTGTGGTATAATTCACTTACTGCAGAATACTCGTAGGTGTGAAGTTACTACATGTAGTAAAAATAAAACCAACCCCCCACGAGCATCGATTATGACAATGACCGATACTGACATAACATCTACCAAAAATTAACATCAAATGTTGTATTCTAGATATCGACGAATGTACAAAGGGTACCGATTCCTGTAACAGTAACACCAGCACATGTAACAACAACGACGGTAGCTACACGTGTAGTTGTAAAAGCGGGTTCTTGCTGGAACAGAGTGACCAGAGAACTTGTAACGGTCAGTGTTTCGCCTCCCTTTCAAATGTAATTGCACCGCAGTATGTGTATGCGCGCATGTACACTCTTATTTATATTGATATACACTAGTGACTGAGAAAAATGAATAACAGTATTTGAGAAGAGTAACAATTTCAAAACTGTCTTAACCTTTAAGGTTACAGTAATAAAAAGATGTTGAGCTTTTGCTATTCAATAGACGCTGTATTGATGTACATGTAGTGTTACATTACCTGTTGCAGATATAAACGAATGTGACGCAACCAACAATTGTGCCTCCAACGCCCAGTGCACAAATACATTTGGTAACTACACGTGCGCATGCAACCAAGGCTACAGCGGTGACGGCCAAACGTGCACCAATGTCGACGAATGCTTGACGACGCCTTGCCATACAAACGCCACGTGTAGGGACACCATTGGTTCATACACGTGCGCATGCGATCCTGGATTCTCTGGCAACGGCCAGACGTGCTCGGACATTGATGAGTGCAGGACGATCAACAATTGCAGCTCAAACGCCGATTGTGCTAACACTGTGGGGAGTTACACGTGTGCTTGCAAAGACGGCTATGTGGGAGATGGAATTAACTGTCTGCAACTGCAAACTGTTAAAGGTCTCTCTCTCTCTCTTTCTCTCTCTCTCTCTATTTGTTTGTGAGAAAGCGGATATTTCTACTTCTGTTTTGCACAGTTAGACAATCATATTTATGTGTATTTTCTTGCTTAAAATTTCTTTATAATATATTTACAAATATTTATAATCTGCATACTGTGATTGTGGACAAACGGTTTTGCCTCTTACCCAGCAAGCACATAACGTTCTTATATATAATTACCATAACGTAAATTTTACCAAAAAAAAAAAAAAAAAAAAAAAAAAAAAAAAAAAAAAAAAAAAAAAAAAAACGGTATGGCCACGTTATGGTAACGTTATAAAACGTTCTATGTTTGCCGGGTGTGTGCATGGTAACTTATGCACCCAATAATATTTTGTTTCAGTGACAATGACTTTTAATAGAACCTTTGACCCAGACGGCTATAAAACGGGTGCAACAAACTATAATGTATTACTGCGAACGGTTAGTACAACATATTAATAATGAAGCTGTAATCCTTTTTTTAAAATTAATATAACATAATGTATGACACATTGTTTCTGCAATATCTAACTTTTTGGGCAATGTTATTTCCTAAACAGAAACCTTGTTCGTTTATTATGGACCGGTTTCTTAATAATTATATTGATAATAAAAAATCACTTGCGTTTGCTTGAGAAAAATTTAATTTACTTTTTTTGTTTCTTTTTCAGCTTAGGGCATTCTTCTCAGATTACCCAGGCTTCATTGAACTGGTTATAACGAGGATAAGGTGATATATATATATATATATATATATATATATATATATATAATGATAGTGGCAACTCTTGATACAATACATACAAAATATAGAGGGATACATTGTATCCTACTTTTCCTACTTATCCAAGGGTACACTATACGTATGTATCAAGATTTACAAGTGTAACGAAACTGGGCGTCCGTGTAACAGAGAGTCCGCCCACAATATATACTGAAAGCGCACCAGAAAACTTTCTTGTACTTTTTTTTTACCGAGAATTGATTCCAACCATATAAATATGAACAAATGCACTTGTTTGGTCATAAGAGAGTGGGCTGACCATTCGGAAGTTTAAAATGTCCGCTTCAGTGATTTTGTGATCAGCTGTAACAAAATCATGCGTTATTCCTGTTTGATTGGTATGAATTAATCAGGTTCAATATACAACATTGGTCAAAAAGGTTGTCCCACCCCCATTTTCATGTACTTTTATTTACAAATGATCACCTCACAGGTGTATATTGTTATAAACGGTGCTTTTTATTCTAGATACCATGTCTAACATGATAAATAGTTAAAAAATAAAAATTACTGGTGTGAATATGCACATTTTATACCATTTAGTCAAATTTATAACAGGTACCCCCTCAAATCCAATGTTTCACTGTGATTTCCACAGATGTAAAGAAGTGTCTATAAAATTGAAAAGACGCCATCAAATGTCACCAAATTTACACATAATTTGCATTAGGATGTGCTTGTTAAAGGTCACGTGCGTAATAACGTGTGCGTCTACCGCGTACTGCAATTATCTCCTGTAGATGGCGCGACAAGCCTTCAACAAGGGTAATAATTCTGTTTTGTGGAATATTGCGCCATCAATCCTAAAGAGCGTGGCAGAATTGGTCCAGATTATTTTGGAATTGGTTCTCCTCTGCCATGCACATTCCAATTAATGCCACAGGTGCACGGTAGGATTAATATCAGGACTCAAAGACGGTTGTCCCATCCTTAGAGCCCTGTGTTTCAGCAAGAAATCACTTGCCAGACAAGAGCTGTGAGCAAGTGCGTTGTCACAATGAAGCCGGTAGCATCCCTGAAGTGACCTCTTGCAAATGGAGTGAGCTATCTGTTGAGAATGTTGCCGTAAAATGACACAGTTAAGTTTAGTTCCAGAGGGAACAATGTACTAATACCACGGGCTTGGAATGTTCCCCAAATGCCGACTGATTTAACACCTCAGGCGACATTATCCTGCACACACCCTTTCAAGAGGCATTTTTCAACATGTCTACGGACCGTCATTTGACTATCAACGCGATACAAGAAATAATTTGATTCTGCAGCAAAACCGACTTTCAGTGATGGATGGCCAGGTTCAGGTCCTTGTGGGATCACTGAACGTAGCATTCTCAGATGACATCTCACTCCATCTTCAAGAACTGACTTTGGGGTAAACTCTAGGCTTCATCATAACAGCACACTTGCTCACACTTCTCGCCTGGCAAGTGATTTGTTGTAGAAACACAATGTTCTAAGGATGCATGGAATCACCATGGAATCATGGAATCTTTGAGCCCTGATATTAACCTTACTAATCACCTGTGACATGAATTGTGTGCAATGCAGAGGAGAACCAACCCATAAAAACATGAACCAACTCCCCCAAGCTGTTTAGGAAGAATTGGATAATATCCCACGAAACAGAATTTTTACCCTTGTTGAAGGAGATAATTGCAGTACGTGGTAGACACACACGCTTTTAGACACTTTAACGAGCACATCCTAATGCTCATTGTGTGTAAATTTGGTGACATTTAATGACGTCTTTTCAATTAATTAGACATTTCTTTACATATGTAGAAATCGCAGTGAAACATTGGATTTGAGGGGGTACCTGTTATAAATTTGACTAAATGGTATAAAATATGTATATTGTCACCACTATTTTGTATTTTTTGAACCATTTATCATGTTAGACATGGTATCTGGAATAAAAAAGCACTAGTTATAACAATTGACATCTGTGACATTACATTTTAATGAACTTTTCTGGCCTTTATTTCACCTTGTGTGACTGGGTAATGGGCCATATTTCACACGAAAACTGTTATTTTCTTAATGTGCCAAAGGAACAAAAATATAATTTGATAAATGAATGATGCGTTTTCATTGACCGTCAGTATAGTTATAACGGTTAGGGTTAGTTTGACCTAAGTGGTCAAAATCAAGGTCGAGATCATGGGGGACTCTCTGTCACGTTACAATCCTCACATTTATGATACCACTACCACTAACTGGGATATCAGATTGTTTGCCATTAATATGACTTTGATGAGTTTTATTCTAAAATTACATTTGAAACGTGTGTGCATTGTGTAATCGGTTTGGTTTGTAATTATGAGATTGCGTGACAATTATGTGTGCGTGTGCTAGTGTGAGTGTGTGTATGCAATATTCGTGGATGTGCGCGCGCAAGAAAAGAGAGAGAGAGATTATCCATCATTTCACCAAACTTATTAAGCAAACAGATTGTATGATATACAAAAAATGACAAAAAAACTACTTGCATTTTAGAAATGGCAGCTTAGTGGTTGATTTCACCGTCCAACTGAACACTACCGCCCCAGAGAACGAGACTACTCGGAGTATCTCTGTGTACATCCTAGAGAAAGTTCAGCAGATTAATCAAGTATTACCTGACCCAGATCTTAGCGCTTCGTTCACCCTGATAACCACACCTGCGCTGGTGATTGGAGGCGTCACAGGTATTAATAACCTATTAAACTTTAAGCGTTTACAATGAACGGAGTTACATGTTAGGCTTGCACGCTCCCCCCCTACCCCCCCCCCCCCCCCCCCTCCACACACTCGAACGCACAAACGTGTGATGGTTATTCAAAATAACAGCAAATGCACTCTTGGAAGTTAATGGAAGTACGTTTGCCACCCGTGTGGCGTGAAATCATCATGTGAACTGTCGAACACCGCCTTATAGTCCGTGTAATACAGTACAAATAAGAAGACATTGGGTGTGCGGTGGGACGTAATGACAGGCTAGCTGCAAGTGCCATGTTTAGATGTAACTCTTGTTTTACTTATACCTTTAATGGATATTTGATATTATTTGCGACAGTAGTTGTTATGTTATGCTTTGCTTTAAGAGCTCTTGATAGAGAATTTATCATAAAAGACATGTAGGATAAAAAATTATTTTAATTGTATTTTCCAGATATAAACGAGTGTTTAGTGAATAATGGCAATTGTCATGAGAATGCCACATGCATCAACAGTGTGAGAAGTTTCCGGTGCGTGTGTAAAGCTGGTTATTACGGAAGTGGCACCAGATGTGACAGAGAGACGCAATATACCGGTATGTACGGTGCATATCACCTCTGGTTTTTAGCCGTGTGTGTGTGTGTGTGCGTGCGTGCGTGCGTGCGTGCGTGCGTGTGTGTGTGTGTGTGTGTGTGTGTGTGTGTGTGCATTTGTATATGTATATATACAGTGTGTGTGCATTTGCATATGTATATATGCGTGTGTGTGTGTGTGCGCGCGTGTTTGTGATTGTGTGCTTGAGAAAGAAAGAGATTAAAAATCAAGCCAGTCCTCCCTTTTTCGTTGAAACAGTGTGATTATAGGGAGATAAGACCAGCTCACAATGATATATGACATTAACATTATATTTTCAATCTTTTGTTTCAGTTAATATAACACTGAGCGTTAAGGATCCATCAAAATACTTGAGTCGCTCTTCGGCAGAGTTTAATATCCTGGACAGCGCCGTAAGCTAATATTTGTTCGCCATACCCAAATAATTAAAGCATAGTTAATTGTAATGGATGAAGAATTCATATTTAGATATCTTTATAATTTCCAGCTTTGCATAGTTACTTTTAGAGGCTAAAGTCATGCATTTTTAAAACCTTTTTTGGTGTCTAGATTTCTAAATTATTTGACATCTTTTTGTGTTGATTTTTTAAGAATTGGAAATGTGGATATGCTCAGTACTCATAACCGAGACATATGGTCCGGTCTGTGCATAAAACACAGTGTTAACGTCCGTTTTTTATTTGTTTTTCAGTTAAAAGCATTTTACAATTCCCTAGCTGGTTTCATAGATCTGAATATAACAAGCGTAATGTAAGTGGCGTACATTTTTATTGATTGATACCTATACATGTATACTCCCTGTCGTTTTTGTCTGCGATTTGACATGCTGCCATAATGTTAAGAATTAATCTTGAGAAAATATAACGGTAAACTCGGTGACGTATATAATATTTGTGGCAAACTACTATGTTATTCCCAAGCCGTGTCGCGACACGTACATGTAGACACAGCGGCACACACATATTGAAGCTCTGTATTACATTTATGATATTTTGTACTGCTCATTTTAAAAGTGAAATCAAACAACACAATTTCAGCCATGGCAGCTTGTTTGTTGAACACCAGATTAAAGTGAACACCACTGGCCAAGACCTCAACGAAAACAAAAGGATTGTGCAAGAGTATATTCTGCAAAAACTGAAGAGTGATAGTTATACCCTTTCTTCCGGAGAAACCGAGTTCTCAGTTATCGGAACACCAACATTTGCTGGCGGTAAGTCAAACTGGAGACTTAAACATGCCCATGTTAAAGTTGCATTATATACAAATTATGTTAAATTATGTAAATTATGTTAAGGTTCGGCATATGCATACATGTGGGGCTTGCAATGAGAAAACATGGGGATGTACGTGTTACGAATATACAAAAGGTTATTACAATGTAGTCGATTTGGCATTGTTACGCCGGTTATCAAAATCAAAGTTCAGTCAAAGTAAATTTTCTTCAACATTCCAGAAATCCTGAAACCTTGTGAAGTATATGGCTGTCAAAACAACGGCCAGTGTAACCCGGACGATACTCGCGGTCGCTGGTACTGCAAGTAAGTCTTACTCTCGTTTCTTCCTTTTATTTCGTTTCAGTTTTGCAGAAGTTCAATACAGTATACCACCGTCTTTAATAAGTGCCAAAATTCAAATAATAGTAATAATAATAATAACGAAAATAATAATTAATAGATATATAAATAAAAATAAAAAATAAAAAACGTAAGAAAATTCAGTGTTACTGAAAATTAGAAGAAAATTCAGTGTTACTGCTCATTTTTGACAATTTCCCTCTTTGCCCGTTTGTGTTATATGATTCTATGTCTCCATACCCTGCGCTGGTAGGTGTCCGAAGAACAAATCGCAATTGATTACCGCCGATGCTTACACATGCTTACACCCAAGTTATATAATCCGATATACTGTACTTAAATAACATCTCAATGTCTCTAGGTGCGAGACGGGATTCAGTGGCGACCTCTGTGAGACCAAGGTGGGACTGACCCAGGACGAGATCGCCATTGTAGCAGCCAGCACCGTGGGCGGAGTGGCGCTGATTGTGGCCATCTGCATCCTCATCGCTGTCATCATTTTTAAGAGAAGGAAGGCAAAAGAGAAGAGGCTGCACCGTTCGGAGAGGTACCGCAGGTAAGAAGTCGGCACGAAATGTTGTATATTTGCCACAATTAACACGGCTTGCAAATTAATAGCAGCGACAAATAAATGATCGAGAAAGATACAGAACCGTAATGTAATTAGTGTAGTTAGTTTAATGTGCGCACCTTCTGTGCATTGAATTTCGTTTCATATGTTGAATTACGTTTTGAATTAATCTAAATATTTTAAAAACTGCTTAGTCTTGGGGAAAACACTGTTCTTACAGCGTCTTTTGTAAATCCCGGCAGGTATTTAGCAGATTCCTATGGTCCAGCCACTGGCGTCTTTCACCCCAAGTACACCCCTTACTGGCGCTATTTGGGCAAAGGAGGAGTGCACAGTACCACCACCGTCAGCAGTAGCCGCGGCTCAAGCTCGGGCTCCAGTGACGATCACCTCCACAGGGATCGGTTCGGGGTCCTCCCTGCTTACGAAAACAGGGATCACTGGGTCGGAAAAGACGGTAGGTGTCACCTGGGTCAGATGTCACGTGGTTTGGGTGTCACGTGAATCCTGAATGAGGAATACTGTTATACTGTCCATTAATGTTTATATATACTGGTAGGTATATGTGAAAGAAATGTTGAGTAAGTGCGGTTATTATAGTAGTTTCTATTGCTTTTAAGTGGCGTGTGACATTCAAGATGGCTTTTGACAGCTGGATAAGTTACATTTAATATAAAATTGTATAATTTTGTTGAAGGCCTCGGAAACATTGTTGTCAAATTATACATGTATTTTGTCCATATGTTTATTTACATTTAATATCTCAATATATTAACTACCTATTTATTTATTGACTTTATTCATCTAATTCTGTTCATTTTACCCATGTAAAGTCTACTGAACATTTTATACGGGTATTATTATTATTATTATTAATAATATTATTATTATTATGGTGATGATGATGATGATGATGATGTGATGCCTAAATATCAATGTATTCCGATTATTACCCATTGTTTTTATCGTATTCAGAGTCAGAGTCTGATCTTTTTGGCTGGGATACGTTGCTCACGGGGACTCTCCACCCGCAGCGGGAGTTTAAAATAGAGAGACCAAAGATCGGGAATGCACCAGAAAATAAAAGGGGGAGAGAGGTAAGCTTACCTTTTTGCCATTTTCCTACGGAAAATTTAACAGCACATCCCCCAAATAAAAAAACAAACAAATATTGCATTGTTTAAGAATGAAAATGAATTAAACAGATAGATAGATAGATAGATAAAAATGT
This sequence comes from Lingula anatina, assembly GCF_001039355.2. Next base: position 119,137 of record NW_019775470.1, on the reverse strand, counting down.
GCAATATGTATTAAATTATGCAGCAAAGCAATCACCTATATGGTAAAAAGAAGACCGATCTCGAGTGATATTAATTGTAAGCATGTTAAAATTTTGTTCAGTTGCGCATTAAGCAAAATGAAACACTCACTCCGTTCCAGTTAGTTCATCAGTACATTACACATAATCGTTGAGTTTTACAGCGCCTTAAGTGCGGATCTCATTTTCTTTTAGCTACAACTTCGTCTCCACCCTGAGAGCTACACGTGAACACAGCCACGTCCACCCTAGCTGCTGTGATTAACACAATCATTGTGCAATGTACACGGACTTTGATACAGCTTCCATTTATATGTACTATATGTACATAGTTATGCAATATTGTGATTAACGTAATGTTAACAGACACTGTTTATCGTATTTCGTGCACAACTAACACATTTATTCCGACGATACTTTTGCGAAAGTTAAGGGGAGGGCTCTATGATATATGTGATTTTTAAAGAACGCACCAGTGTATTTATATGATGGATTTTTTAAAGTTTTCACAAAGAACAGAATACGTTGAGCAATATATAAATCAAATCGCCGTGCATTGTGTTCTGATTCATCAGAATTGTGATGCCAAAACTTTTATACATGTTATATATTAATCAAATTAGTTAAAGAGACATTCCTAGATGCCTTTAACAATTTACACTATTTGTATCAATGTATTATCTAAGAAGATGATGTATAAAAGGCAAACATTACAAGGCGCTAATGTACTTTACAATATACAATCAGCACGTTACCTGCACGTATTTGATAAAATAACAAACGGATGCGCCTATTTTTGAAGTCATATAGGTTCCATGGAAGGTTTACTTTCTTCCAAACAGACTTGATGTGAAAATAGGTGTTTATTATTTGCCATCCTGAAGATTCGTACCAGGAAGTCCTGCAAGCTAATATCGTGTAGATTCTAACAAGGAAGCACTTCAAGCTCGAACAAGGAATGGCTTCAACCTGGCGAAACAAATAAGCAGATATAAACTGTATGATGATTAGTCAATAGGATCGTACTCTTGGAATACACGTCTACTTTTAGGTAATTCAAAACTAAAGGAGTACGGGGAAACTCTACAGCGTGCCTAAAATCTCAAGGGACCAAAACGTACTTATTTGGGGTTTTCAGATACACGTCATCTTTGGACACTGTCGACCTTTTGATGAAATAGTATTCATGTACATAAAATAATATTCTGATTTTACTAACCGGTGGTTTATGTCTTTAGGTACTGTTTTATACTCTATTACGGTATATGTACATGTACCTTTAATTGATATTTTAATGAGATAGATGCGTATACTGTATGTACATTTTATATTAGAGCACCTGTTTATTTAATTCTTTTCACATAATGAGTATTTTAGTTATTCAGGAAATGGTGTTAATTGACATTTGTTCAGTTTTATTACAAGATCAAACATTGTTGAGATTTCACTATTGAATTATCTATTCAAATAATTAATAAAAAATAATATTTTGATTATAATTGTACCGGTACGTTTTAACTGTTTCGTAATTATTTGTCTGCCTTTACGAAAACACACTCAGTTATAGACTTGTGAGGATCCTTTGGGCTATAGCTACTTATTTTTGTCTGATCTTACCATCCAATATTTCATTAGCTTGCAGTCAGACTTCAACAGGGAATGAGGTTGTGACAGGTATGACAACCTATCACCCCCTCTGGTGTGCTATTTGGTCAGATCCCCCCCTTGCCTGCCTCTCCCTTATGGATCTCCGCTGACAGACTATTTTGTGTTCTAAACACCAAGATTATATAACCTCGTCGACATTTTAATACATTATGACGGGTATCAGGTCGGTATGACCCAGTACCGTTTTAGAAAGGTTACCGATCCTCGTTTGAAAATACCCCAAAGACATACCTGTATTTTAGGTCTACAATCCATGCAAATCTACTGACCTTTCCCAATTCAGAAATAAAAAAAAGATAAAATCCCGCAGATTAAAGACTTAATGTCGATGCCTCCTACCGAAATGCACAGGGTGACAGGGTGGTCTAAGTGAATGAGCAGTCAATTAGAGATAAATTATTTTATGACAAATTGAATAAAATAAAATCAAATGCGGGGAAAGATCGAGCAATGATTAGTAAGAAGGCGGAACCTGTTCAATTTCCTTATTTCCCTTTAGCTTCTATTTGGAGATAAAATTCCGGTCATGACACCTCTAATTATGTAAAATGGAACCAAAAGGCATTGCTTGGAGTTAACGCACTGATACCTGTTCTAGAAAAGCTGCCCTGCGCCTCAACACATACATTCAGATTAATGACAATTCATACTGTAAGAATCCCTTGGCAGTGTTCTGGGGAGATAACTGCATGTAACTGAAACATCGCTTTCGTGAAATTATTGCAATTGGAATCAATTATACCGCAATTACCCTAACACATGTTGCACTCTAGGTTTCCAACAAAATGCCTTGCCCTGCAACATATGGGAGGATACAGTGCTGATCAAAAGTATCACCTCAATCTGCGCCCATCATGTATGTGGAGCATACTGTATCAAACCGCGATTTCACGAATTCTGCAATTATTGACAGTACTGTAGATGTCGTTTATCATCCAAAAGTTATTCTGTTGAGCAGATGGTGTGGAAAAAAAAAGAGAAAAGAAATCGTAACGGCTATACTTCTCTGCACAGTGCTTTGAGACCTGCACTATGACAACAGGCTTGGAGACTCTCTCCTGATTTCCCGTGTGTTTCGACACGACACAGGGTGTAGCGGGATTTCAGGAAAGCGTTTTAAGAGACGGAAGGTGAGATATGTGATAGGTAATTTAGGTCATAGCGTGGTATTTTACATTTTATATTGTTTCGATAGTATTGGTGCAAACTCTGGTGTATTTTGGATTGTTTATTGACCAACAAGTGGCAGGTTGCTACATTTTATCTTTAAATAATTTGGTCATTTTATCGATCCTATAAAAAGGTCACTATAATGGTCAAATTTCGTCACGGGTCTGGGCATCTTGCATCTTTTATTACATCTCTCAAATAGGTGGTTTTGGCTTCGGTCGAATCAATTAAAACTGACAAAGCATGCAATGGGTTGTTTTGTGTTTGTCTGCCATAAGTTTCCAAAGCTTGCCAGAATAGAGTGCATAATGTATACAAGCTCACATTTGTACAAACTATAGTTTTCGGCCTTTCAATGTGTGGACAGCAGGCGTGTATAACGACTGCCAATACGGAGACTCAATACAACAATAATATTTTACTCCTTTTAATTTTTACCCTAAATATTTGTTATTCTTGTTAATATATATTTTTTGTCCATGTATTTGTTTATTATTTTATTTACCCAGTTTCTGCTTTTTAATCATTTATTTGCGTTCCTTTACTAACTTTTATCCATATATTTGCATAATGTACATTTATTGAAAGGTTTTCCATGACTTTGCGCTGTAGGAATTTGTAACGGATTTAGAATTTATCTTACCTTAACAATTCGTTTCTGTTTTGAAGAATGTAAAGTGTTTACTGTTTTCGAGCATAAAGTGTTCACAATTTGATAGAAAACAGTTCGTCAAGCTTGTAAAATAAAATCTCACAGATGCCGTGAAATTCTGTTTAAGATATGGGTGGTGACGACATAGAGAGCAAGCGACACAGAGACGAAGAATGGAGACATAAGAAGGAATACGAAGAGGAACACATTCGGAACACTAAGCACCATCATGGCAGACGACACCCCGACCCACACTTCAAACGACGCTACCTCCACGAGGGCGGGAGTAAAGGGCATGGACTAAAGTTTGCGAGTCCAGGGATACACTTTGGCATCTAGAACGTCACTGATAACATTGAGCACCGAGTGGACATTTGTTTTTTACTTGGAAACATTAAGCTGGTTTTATGTGAGATCATCCATATTTGAAGTACACTGCACTGTGTCCATGGCAGACGATATACGAATCTATACACCCCAGTGCTAACTACCTCCAAGAGAGCAACTTTTACAATTCCTAAAGCGAAATTAAACCTTAAAATTTTATGCAGACAATGAACCTTTTTGTGGATTTTGGAGTTCTGAATTAAAATACAGCATTATTTTGTGCAAATGTTTTTTTTTTCTTTTTTGCAAATATGCCCCATGTTTTTCAAGGATCATAAAGTGGAAAAACAAATTTGTTGTTTACGCTTACTCCAAACGGGAGGTTAATGAACGTGTTCTTGAGGTGAAGCTCAGTTAAGGGTTTGGCCTGTTAATTCACGCTTTTTTTATTCATTGCATCTATTTCACACCAAAGTTCACTGATTGAGCTTGAATTCTAACAAGAAATGAGAGTGATTGACTTTAATCAAATGCCCACCGTATATAAGTCAATTATCAACTCTTTAATTTGAGTCAAAGTTATTCTGACTCCCTTTATCCTTAATTTATTTATTTTATTGATGTACTGATTTATTTATTTATTTATTTATTAGTCAGTTATCTTGTTATTTATTTTTGTTTATTTATTTATTAATTTATTTCAAATAAGTAAAATTTGTTTATTAACTTCCTGGGGTACATGTCTAGCAAATTTTCACGGTGGTACTTGATGAACATTCAGCACTTTACTTATATTCTCAAAAGATGAATAGACAGGAAGTTCTAATCTTCCGACACTTCTAAGTACTAAGGTCAAAGAAGACCTGCCCCGGTGGCAATAAGTTCAATGGCCGGACCAGACGCACATTCCGAGGAAACGATGTTATCTGTTTTGATTGAGTTGGTGGAGAAGTAATCTACAGAGATACTGAGACGAATGTTCTTATAAAGCATATTTCACAATAACTGAGCTCGAGCTCGGGTTTGCCCGGTTAGCAGTTCAACAAAAATAACATAGTTACCCCGTCCCTTTACGAATTCAGGAAATATAGTGCCTATTTAAGATCTAAAATTTACTGCCAATACGCCATATAGTAGAGGTCAGGTTAATATGTAAATACAGTAATTTTTCTATGCTGAAATACCAGTGCATATATGTATCATATTATATCAAAGTTGAACACATATTCGTAATTTGTTCTACAGGAGTGTAGGGTTTGTCAGCCGGTCATATTATGTTATAGAATTTATATCTCCTTTCGTGTTAATAAGCTGGTCTGCAAAATCATAATCATCCCCACGTCTTTCAGTGGAAAAATGCCCAATCTGGATTTGTACCTTTTTTATAGAAGCTTGCTTTTATGACATAAATGTGTGTGTGCAATCGCCATTTTCCATTAAGACCGTTTCGTTGTCTAAAAGTCACGCTAATCAATGGAAAAGGCAGTGTATCAAATTCAGGTTTTGACCGGCGACTCGATAGGCGGTTTCATTAGCATATCCCTTACTTTTTTTCTCCAACTCAACATCTGTACTTACAGGTAGATCACATCTTTCAATTTTCTGTTATAATCAGCACATTTTCCTTCGACTTCGTATCTATTATTAACCTCAGAATCCCTACGTTCCTGATGTATGGGCAGGTGCAGCAGTATTTTTTTTTATAAATCCTCGACTTGTTTTCACGACTTATAAAGTGAACCGTTGAAAACCACATGGTGCACGTAGCGGTCAGATAATTACAGTAATCACAAATGGCGTTACATTCGTACAGTTCCCTATCGATACTCTCTCAACCGAGTCTGCATCCATTTCTTATCAAAAACACATGTGACTGCACCATGTGAAAGAGCAGGTACATTTTTTTTCTTTGCAAAATGAGGACATTGTTATCAAAGTTATAGATGGCTACTTTATGGCGTAAAGAAAATTGGGCGTACGGAAGTTGCACCGATTTTACACAAAAATGGTTAATGTCTCCATCCATTGATTTCTTTGCTAATATTTTTCGTATCGTTTTTAGTTTTGGCATTGCAGCATTAACACGTTTGAATTATTCTGAGCTAATACATGTACCAGTATAACCTAAATGTAACATTTAGGCCGTGAATTTACGATCGATTAATCTCAGATAATAACACGTGGAAACGCACCTGTAAATATAGAAACCATACCCATGTGGCCGTCTTTGATATAAGAGTGGTGCAACACTTTGATTTTAAACAGAACTCTTTTCTCCAAATCGCCAGATGAATTCACCCTGAATTATTGGAAACTCGCATCTTTACTATCAACAAGCATTTATTGACACTCGAAATTGGAGGAGTGAGAAGTTTCTTGTTTCCTCTGATACACAGGGTGGGGAAGGGTTTCAGACAGCTGAAAGCAAGATGATTAACTAACCGATGCCGTTTTTGAATACTGAGCACTATTTACGTTTGGGTAATGTATCTTAACAAAACCGTGTCTTTTACGAACGATTGATTAGCACCCATTTTCGGGGATTTGAGTATATGACCGACTAAAGCCTTGTCGTTAAAGTGGGGATTTACATTTTTTTTGCATTTTTGGATATGCACTTTGTGCTTGCCTTTTTCCAAACCGTGAATTAAACTGAAAAAGAATATTGGCTGTTTTGTATATTTAGGAGAGAGAGAGAGAGAGAGAGAGAGAGAGAGAGAGAGAAAATAACCCATAATATATAAGAAAAGTATATGGAATTTTTTTTCTCAAAAGAGAAAAAATATCATCAGCCATTCAAGTTCGCAGTACCATCAGCCGATCAGGTCATCTGAGCTAAATCTTCCAGGTAAGACGTGAATGGCATAACCTTAACATTTACCATATTAGACGGAATGCAATTTGGATGAACATGCGGCGATAATTCGAAATGCCTTGAAACATAGGGGCGACGGCAATTTCAAAAGGGCAATGCCTGAGCCGATCGCAAGAAATCAAAGTTAAAGCAACGTACTACTAAACACGCTAATTCAATACGATCGGTACATTACACAATTTGACAGGGTAAATCGAAACAGGGTATTGCTACACGCAGATTACGAATAGGGAGTTGCATCGAGCTCGGCACCTTGTCGACACTTGATATTGGTAACAGCTGAGCGTACTCCATCTCCATTACTATGTTTTCGAAACTATCGTACGACCGATCTGTATTTATTCCCCTTCATAGTAATATGCTGTAATCATATTAAGCCTCTTGCAGAGATAAAACCATTCTAACTACGCTGTTACAGTCGGGGTTGATGCTGGCTTGATTTCATCCCATAGATAAAACGGGCAATCGACCGAATTATAAGGGCGTCCCGTTGATAGTGCCAGACGTCTCGGTGTGAACGCAGGATCAATAAGGGATGGTTTTTCATTTCCCCCTAACTTTCTCCCTGTGATATAGCTGCACGTTGATTTAACTGATCAGGGCACAAAAATGCGCGGAGGTGTTCGTGCCTAGGGGAACGGCAAGGTGTTACGTGAATTATGAAACGCAATTACCAGAATACACGTAATGCGCACATGCTAACACACACGCGCGTACGCACTATGGAGAAATATGACTTAGTAAAAATACATGTACTTTCGGAGTCTTTTGTTCTGTATAGAATGGTGACATTTATATACAGGTAAGCCCCCAGAAACGTTCCAAACTTTGATAAATGAAATATTATGAAATGAAATAAAATAGAATAAAATGAAATGAGGTGGAATACATAGAATATAAACAGATAAATAGAGAAAGTTCTGGTAAAAATAAATCTTGTCATTTAAAGTATAAATAATGTTCATTATGTTTCAGTAACACTGCCACCTCACATAAACTTAATCGTTAGGTATACTTTCCGCTCAGAAATGTACACTACAGTTTTCCAATATAAACCAACCGCATTATGTTTCTTTGACAAAATATTGTCGAGTATTTTCATAATGTATGTTTACCATTATTCACTATAAGAAAAATACCATGTGTAAGTAATACCCTTTTTTGGGTAATGTGTTAAAAGAAGAAAAGCCTTTTCAGCTAGTGACGAACAATGTTGTAGAATGTTCTTATGAAGAAGAAGCAACATTTTACAAATGGTTAAATCTTAATCAAAGTCGCCGTCATACTCCCTTTTCACCGGGTTAAGGAGGACGCATTTGGGTGTATTATCAAATGTCGAGTAAAATCACAGCATATTTAGCATTAAAGTAAAAATATAAGAAGAAGAGTCGCCACGACTGCGAACGACCCAAAGCCACCTAAACATTTACACACTGTGTTCCATCTGACTTTACACTTCGTTTGGAAAACATTTGGGTTATCATCGTCCAACCATAATGGCAGGTCCGACATCAATTCCTCGACGTGAGTGTCACCTCTTTGACATTTTGTTGACGACCCAGTTGACGGTACGTTGTCAACTCGTACTGTAGACGAACCATACACATTTGCGTCATTTGAAAACTTAGTCTTTGGAATCACAGATGCCACTGTTGCTTTCGTCTTGGCACGCGATGGAGATCCTTGCAGTCCACCAATCAGCACAGCTGAGCCATCGTGGGGACTGTCGCCGTATCTGCGCTTAAGATGAGGATTAGAGACGCGTCCCCATTGGCCCTTTTTAGCGGCTCTTTTTTCGTCATCTTTTTGTTTTCTAGCGCAATGGCCGCCGCGTCGCCGATGGCGTCTGTCGTCGTCCCTGCCCATTCTGATGCAACCATAGAAATATAAAAAGCTATTTCTTTGAGTGCAACCAAATATTTTACTTTTGTATTTGTCAGCGTTTTATTATTTTGCATTCCGACAAGAAAATTTATATACAAGGCTAGAATCAAAATATATTTACTACAGCCAAGTTCTGAGTACATTATTCAGCTGGATTCTATTTGGCAGAGAAGCAACGCCGGCGTGAGAGCAGTCGTTGAACATTAATGCTAAAACACAACGATGAAGACAAAGAAACACTATAAAATAGAGTCCTACCTTATGCAAACGTTCCAACTTTACCGCTGAATGTCTATGATATTATTTAGCTGTACGTCAAAGATAAAACAGCATTGTTCCACGTCTCTTCCAACCAAAAAGTAGAAAATCTTTGTGCATTTCTCATTTTAAACCCCCGTTTTTGGGGCGTAAAACACAGTAAATTGGATTTATTCTGACACTCAACTATTGCCGTATATCAATGTAATAGTCGAACTACCACCAACATACCGTGTTGAACTATACGTGTAATGAACTAAACCTTGTATATTACTTTCTAACAAGACAGAAGTCCATACTCCGCGCCAATGTGTGAAGTTACGAGTACAGTATATTGTGGTTTGTGAAAAAAATCCTGGTGTTTGATTTACGCTTTTTCACTAAAACCGATTCTATTCGATTTCTTCCACCATTAGCTGCAAACTAATAGTAATAATGAAAGATAAATGCAAAAGTAAATAAGCGCTTTGGTACTGAGCTCGGGTAACATTGTTTTCAAAGTTGAGAATGTACATGTAGCATTATTTTTACAGTCACTGTTATTGGTTTTATTTTTCCAGGACTTAAGTATTGTTTTTCTAATGCCAATGCCACAACTTTATGTAAAGAACTGTGAAGTCTACCTATGAGCGAAGGCGTCTGTCCGTAAAATAGATTTCTAATCCCAGGACCCAACTATGCAGATCATGCAAATTGGCAAAACAAAATAACCACAGGAAATATCACAAGGTCTATAGCAACCCCCACTTCATTCATAATTGCGTTTCTAGGAACCAAACATGCAACAACAAAGTTTTCAACAGGATAAATTATCTTTAATGCCGTTGACATTTTCAAGGGATTGTTACCAACTGCGTATGTACATATTTAGCCAGCCAACCAACATGTGCGACATTAACGGACTTCTTACTTTGTTTAAATCGTATCTAAAATGTGAGTAAAATGGGGCGATTGTTTATACTGGCGGATGTTTGTTTTCGCAAAAATCAGCAGTCCGTATGAGATGTTTTAATGATTAAAGCATTCAAAGTGTGGTCATGAACACCTGAAGACTGTGGTTTCTTAGTGTATCTCTAAAACTTGACGAAAGGAAAGGCTACTTTGGAAAAAATTGCTTGATATACGCAATAAAAAGGCGATCAAAATTACAGAATAAAATCGTCTTAAAAACATAAATACTTTTAATAAAATTACGTAATCAGTAAAAAGGAGTTGTGTGTTCAACATTCCCTATGTCAATATCATTTTTGGTTTAATTAATATTTTTGTTGGCAGATCATATATTGAAACTATGTTGCTTATGATAAATAAATAAATAGAAAGTTGTTTTCTAGAAATGTACACCCTACCTCCTGACGTATTTTAAAAGAGTAAAAAAAAAAAAAAGGCAGCAAAGCTGTCAAATATACAGACATATAATAGGAAAGGTCCACTTTTTTACATAATACAAAAAAATAATAAATATATAACTATCCTTTTTATTTAATCAACTAAAAAAATGTTGAGATGAAAATATCAATAGCACAAAAAATATCAATAGAACGATTTTGAATTTCTAATTTGCTCCATTCTAAGATTCTGAAGAAAGTGAAGGGTTAAATCTGACTAACTGCACTGATATGAATTTATATCCATTTATGACTTTTTATTGCACAATACACCATAATAGTTTTACCATAATTTCATATAATCAACTAACAAAATTGTTAAGATGCAGAAAATTTCAAAAGAACACTTGGGTGTGTAATAAGTTCAATAATGAGACTGATAACGTGTCTAAGCACTGAATCTCAGGAGGAACCAACTGCATACAACATTTAATAAAAAAAGCATAACTTCATCAAAACAAAACCGATCAAGATAATTTTCGAATTTGATCTGCACATTAGTACTATTAGTCAGTCCTGCAAGAGGTTTTTCCCCCGGTTTTTATGTTATTTCTATTACGAAGGATAGAATATGCTAAAAAAGAAAAAAATGGTCAAGATGATTTTCGAACTTAACTTGCATTTTATGAATATTCATCAGTTCTGTAACTTTGAAGACAAAAGATGAAACAATTTTCATTTTATTTTTATAATAACCGTGGATAAAATATGCTTGAAAAGATGAGAAAATCGCATAACTTTAGGAAAAATGATCCGATAAAGCTGATTTTCGAATTTGACCTGTATTTTATGAATATTCAACAGTGCTGTAAGTTTCAAGACAAACGGTCAAATAGTGCACGGCGACGACGGCGACAACGACGTCGATGACAGACGCAGATGACAGACGCAGGTGACAGCTATATGTACAGACAAATCTGTGTCTGTGCATAAAAAAAAAACATTCTGAGATGTTTTCAAAAAGTGGTATTGATAGTTGAACCATTCAAATACATTCTCGTCTAAAACATATATTATTCATTAAAATATCAACGACCCTGAATGATAATTAACATTCACAGTCCATCCTATTATGGCAAAAACCAATGGACAGCAAATACCCGGCATCTTTGCACCGCGCTCCACGCCGACTACTTCAACGCAGTGCGTTCCCATATCTCCTCTTTTTATTGGATGTATGCGTCCGACTGAGTAAACTCCTCCAGCCACAAAATACCTTCCCCACATGGTGCACTCGTTGGTGCCGACAAAGCCCATCAAGGCAATGACATAGAAAAACAAATGGGATCTCGTGGATAAACAAACGGTGAAATCCAAAGGTCACTCGACCAACATTGAGATAGCTCTCCGGCTGAAGTGTGGAAAGAAACGCAATGTTCATTACTAAAAAATAAAGCTTTTTATTTATTTGTTTTTACTTTTTGTTTTTTTTAAGCATGGGTTACATTATCTATTAAAAATATATTCCTATTTCCTCTCATTTAAAGGGAAATTACTCACGTTGACATCATTATCCTCACCGCAAATCTAATCCGAGGGTTAATGAAAAATGTTTGCAGATGTGGAGTTAATATAAACCTCCATGAAAAAGGTATATGTTGCTGGTGGTACATGTATGGATAACCGTGTTTTTCTATTCCATCTTGTTTATTGTTTTGTTTCAAATTGCATTCTTATATCAATGATGCCTGTTTTCCACAAGAGGGTCCTCATTCTGGTCAACATTGAACACAGCACCATCCACTCTATCCGCTAATATGAAGTTTACATTTTTTGTTTTCACATTTTCGTTACTGTACACGTACATGCAGCATAAATCCCGTCGCATTTTGTATCGGTGTGCGTGGTTAATGTAGAGTAAACCTTTCTGTCCTTTCATTTTTTAAAATCGAGTTTTAAGATCAGATCCATACAATTAATTGAAGATCACCGTCAATTTGCGCCGCTACAATAAAAACAACAGCAGAAGTACCCCGACCACGGCCAGTGCGCCAACACCACCCAGAAATTTACAAATACAATTCACTGATATCCGGCAACATTTACGACCACTTTTGTTCTGCTTTTCAGAGCTGTCCGACATAAGGGACACCTCAGAAATGTGACTTATCCCACGGTGAGTTTTTCGCCTCGTGGGAGTTTCTTGAGTCTCAATGTCAGAACTGGACGTGGAGATTGTGCTGTTTTGGTGGGTGTACATCGATGGATTGGGGGCAGTCAATTTAACAAGTCCTCCGACGGTGTTGCTGGATTTATGGGAATGGTGTGAGTGGTGACCGTGCATGTCGAAGCGTCGTTTGAGGTGTTGGCTTTTCACGTGTCGCCATTCGCCTTTCTTGGCGTGACGCTTCTCTTTTTGTTTGGCACATTTTTGGTCTCGGCCTGCGCGACCTGACCTACTTCCTGACGACCTTGACCTTCGCCTCCCGCCACCGTCGTCATCTCTGCGACCCATTGGCACCCCAATATCCTCCTCTGAATACGAACAACACAACTGATGAATGGAGAAAGAATCCTTAAGCTATCAATCCGTAAGCAGGAAAAACTGAAAATCAAATACACAAACTGCTTTAAGTTTCGATTCACACTGATTGTTAATTTGATTTCATATTTCATGCAAAAATAGGATGATAATAAGTAAACAAAAATACACGAATATATATAATAATACATAATAATGATTAAAATAAAACCCGTCCTTCAAAATATATGCATAAATATTTTAAAATATACACACATTTATTCTATTCTTCATAATATTTTTGCAGCAAAACAGAGAAGTATTGCAGCAAAGTGAACGTTTACTTCACTGGAATGAAATTATGCGTTTACCAAATAATTTCCATGCATTAAAAACAGACCTCAAACATTTGAACCACAGTTTGAGATAGGGATTGTCTAATTTGCAATTGCGTATGTGTTTCAAACAAAATAACCATAGAAAGAGGAAGAACAAAAACCGAAATTAGCCTTGAAACACTTTAAAACAGATATTTATCAGCCAAATTGCCTGCGGGATTTTTTCATCTACTTTTTAATTTCCTGAAAACCGCGCTATAGCACGGAGTTTACAATTTTCCAAAAAAATGCACCGTAAATTACCGTTTACGACAGCGCTATTTTAGGCTTTGAAAAACTAGGCATTCAAATAATAAATCCCCCTAATTGTGGTGCAGTGGGGCGTTTTATTTTGCATTTATCTGTTAAGCAAAATTAAGTACAATATATATTCGCAGACTGGAGAAAAGGGAAATATCGAATATTTGAGTTAAGTGAAAAGTGCCGAAAAAGTACAGTAGACCGCAAATGAACGCAAAATTACTAAAAGCTAAAAGCCCCCGCTGCAGGGAAATCACTTTTGCGTGAATTAATGCCATAAAATGAAATAATGCACCGCATCTTGCATATGCATTTAACTTCTTGTGACTGGTAACACTGTAATTTCCGCAGTAACCCGATAATTCCTAGTAATTGCCCGATGTTTCGTGCAAGGTGAGATTCCTGTACTTCTAGAAAACAAATTTTTCCGAGCAGTAGGGGGAAATCTAGGTAATCAACATATGCTTCGTTGGCTGGGTCGGGACTCGGGCACCAGCAAAACAGCTGTGAGTTCATATGCATTTCTTTCGTTATTAAAACAAGTATGGAGCATCTGTTCGCGTTTGCAAATTTCTAATCGGTCGTGCTTTAAGAGCAGTTCAAAAATAATATCTCCCCTTACGTTATTACAAAGTCTGCTCTTAGCCATTTGATTAAATATGAATTCTTTCAAAGAGCATACAATGGCAGACAAGGGTTCCATTTTTTATGTCATTAACTCCAAAAAAAAGAAAAAAAGGAAGAGGAAGAGGCATAAGAAGAGAGAAAGAGCTAGAGAGAGAGAGAGAGAGAGAGAAAGAGAGAGAAATCCAATAAACTTTACTAACCTTTCAATCGGCAATAAGTCACTCCAAGTAGCAGCGTGAATCGGAAACTCCCAATAATCTACTACTTTCTTGCCCTTCACTCAGCTGCGACTGCAAGATTCCAGCGAAGCCGAGCCTCGTATTTCATAGTAATAATCAGGTGTAGGACTCCTTAGCCAAATAAATACCATGAATAATGACCCAAGGGGTTGGTTTACTATGATATTTCCTGTAATGCACACTCCGAACATGCCCAGGTGGATGGCAAGTTTATTGATATTTACTGCAGTTCTGGCGGAGAGGCTAATGAGATTTCAAGCAGATGGCTGTTGGCGTTTTCTGAATATGCAGAATAAAAGGAAACAATATGTTGAGGCTATATGGCGTGCAGGGAAATTGCTCGACACAGCGTCGTGTGAGTGTGCTACAAGAGGCGCTGACGGCTAGAAACCTGGACGGAGTGACTCAACAGTTTACAGTTCGAAGGATTTTCTTGTCTACGAAAACATTATCACTCAAATAAATTACAAGAGGCAGATGCGCGTCCGAATCGGGGATTTCAGTGAAGCGATGGCGTTTACGGAATGCAACACGCGTCTACGGCTTCACAAAATGGCTTCTTAAAAACTCGAAACGTAAATAAAGTAGCCATCTCAGTCAGGGTGCTATCAATCTGTCTTCATATATCTAAAATATTATCCAGCGCAGACTCTTCCAGCGTCTACCAAGCGTTCCCCTCCGCTTGTAGGCTCTGTGTCTTTGCGTTTCTCGAATTTCGACGTATCACGCTCACCCATGCGCGAGACTCAAACGGTGAAGTGTTAACACATTACCAACAGGCGCTGATGTTCGTCCTAGAGATAAACCTAGCACCTCTCCACAGTCCGTGACATACCGCTTAGCATCCATGCCATGGACCACCTGGGTCTCTTTAATAAACAATACGCAGGCACAGTTCAGTTTACACAGATGGTCTTAAGTGATCTTTGATCGTGGCAAGTGATATGAAAATAAACGAAGAAATTCATCGGTGATATTTTAATTCGTTTTTAACGGTGAGTGGGATTGAGGAAGAGACATTTTGTTAATTACCTTTCATGGATTGGAGCCAGGCATCTCTACATTAAGCAACAAAAGCGTGACCTTATTTTTCACAAATGCGTTTGCCATTTGGCAAAGTGAATGTCAAATTCTATTCCAGTTATGAAATAAATCAAAATTGAGATTATCAGAACACAGTTACTTACATATCTGGGTTACACTCACGTGAAAAAAGACTTCTGCCATATCTTCTAATACGAGCTTGGTGATCTGTTATCCAGTCCCTTTAGTTATTCAAATGTTCCTGCCCAAGTAATGGACACAGCCTTGTCATCTACAATAACACTTACTTAAAATACATATATTCATTCTGAAAGTATGAAATATTATAAAATGAGATAAATAGCGAAATAAATTAAATAGTGTATAGCAGTGACAAAAAGAATAAAGAGAAGTAGAAAGGGGTAAAAAAACACGAGTTGCCGTTTGTTGTCGGTACACAAAATCTCACATCAAAAGAACTTTGTTCAAGCTTGAGTCAAGAGGAAGGCTCGTGAAATATCTCCTCTTCTTGAGTTTAATTGACAGCACTTGTTTTAATTAAAGTGGGAGGCATACCATCAAAGAAAAAACCACTTAAGAGGCAAAAGAACAGCCAAAGATGATCCTACTTGCTATCTGTTTAGTTTCTTATTCTGTAAGAGTGCACACGTGTCTGACTATGGGATACAATCCTTGGCATCTAATTTGCACTTTTTTGTGATTTCCACAATTTCTTTAATTTAACAGGAGGTCTTAAACACCGAACCAGGGAATATATTTAGAATAAATTCTACAGATAAATGAAGACAGTTTGACAATTACATTACATATGTTTCTTGTTATATATTTCTTCTAAAGTGTTCACACAATAAATCACACCAGCCAGATGTATTACAAATAATGCTACATGTAGTTATTACTCTTTCCTTTTTTTCTTTTTTTTCCTTTGATATAAATAGACTAGGGTTTAAATTCTCGCCTCTGGCAGTTCATATCAAACCATCCCTGTAAAATTGAACATGGCGTGAGGTTCATCAATAGTAACATTGCCTTTTTAATACGCACTGGAAGCAAATGTTTTAGTGAGCGTTCGGATATGCTTTTTTCCAAGGCTAAACACATTGCTTTCCAGCATGAGAAATCCAACCAGAATTGCTTCCACAGACTCCATTAATTTTCCACGCAACATTTTATGTACAAAGTGCTCTTTTCTTATCTCTCAACAGCAAATACTCACCTTGAATGTATGTAAAATTGTGACAAATGACTCCAGAGGGCAATATGGAATATCCTACGCAAGATGACTAGTCAGCGATTCTTTTAAGTGTTGTCAAGTCACATTCCCACACGTTACTTTATCCAACATTCACAATGTTGTTGTGACCAAGAAGAGAAATCTTGTCATTAAAAATGAAAATTGGTATACTGATAAATTTCACATCACGTAACGGACAAGAACCAATGCCTTACCTTTCGATACTATATTGACTCGAGATCTAAGAAACACAATATCTGCAACTATAATATACGTGTACTTTTTGCATGGCACCGTTTCCCTAATGATATCATACCATTGTTATATAAACATACCCATGACTGATGAATTATAGCTATATTACACAGTGCTTATATTGTGGCAAAGGTTGGTTCATTATCAGCTAGGCACCAGTTTACTGCGGATGTTTCCGTGAACACCATAGCTCCGAAGACTACGGAAGTGGGTGTTTGAGTTGACCAACTGTTAAACTTAAGGACAGACAATGGCAAACGCTACTATCAATTGTGTTAGCCGCTAAAATGAGATGTTTTCTTGGCAGTTGTAGCGACTTTACACGCACAAAGAGGATATGGCAAAGCTAAACGTATACCTAAGTAGCAGAATACCTGTCCATTGATTCCAACTTAGTATGAACCTGACGTAGGCCCGACCCAACAGTCTTACACCAGCAAACACAGGACACTATTATAACTTTACAAAAAAAAAAAAAAAAAAAAAAAAAAAAAAAAAAAAAAAAAAA